>ML790487.1:24289-82396 GCA_009831015.1 Picea engelmannii
GTTATTTCTCTGTTCATAATTTTTCAGACAAGGAAAAGATCACCTTCGCACTCCTTAAGGCTCTCCCCCATGTCAAACATTGGTGGGAAACTTACTGGGAGCAGAGTTCCACAGAGGAGTCTGGAATATATGGGGTTGATCCCTCTTGGGATTTTTTTGTGGATGCGGCAAAGGAACAGTATTACCCTGTTGGAAACTATGAGGACCAGTACATGAGATGGACCACACTGCGGCAAGAGAGGGGCCAATCAGTTTCGGAGTTCACCAATAGCTTCCATACCTTGTGCACCAAGTTGGGTATCAAAGAATCTGAACGACATTTGGTTCTAAAATACCGTGGGGCTCTACACAGATACATCCAAACTGAAATGGATTTCCTGGACATCTCATCACTCGGTTCTGCCTATTGATATGCTGTTAAAATCGAGTAGAAATTTAAGTACCAGAACAAATGGGAGTTCGGGTCTGCAAATCCACAACAACCAAAGTATGAAAAAGATAGCCCTAACAAACAATCTCCTAAAAACCAGTTCAAGCCACAGGAAAAGAAGGGTCACGGGAAGACAAAGAAGGACACCGAGAAATGGTGTGATTTCCACAAAAGTCCCTGGCACAACACCGATGAATGTCGCTCAAAAAATTCATTAGTGGACGAGATCAAAGACAAGGAGCTGAACCCTGATTCATAATCTGATTCTGAAAATACTGGTAAAAGACAGATCATCGACGCAGACCCCACTGCTATTGTCGTGACCGCAACAATTCAACCAGAAGAACCAACAGATCCAAAAGAGGGGGAGTTCCTTTTTCATTCACAGATGTGGGTTAAGGGGACCCCACTACATTTTATTGTTTATAGCGGAAGCTAGAAGAACCTCATCTCAGCAGAGGTCATTAAACAGTTGGGATTGTCGACAACACCACACCCGCAACCATACAACATTGGGTGGCTTCGCCAAGGAAGAGATCTTTGTGTCAGCCAGCAATGTCGATTGTCATACGACATCCAACCCTTCAAGGATGAATTATGTGATGTTGCCCCACTGTATGTATTTGATGTTCTCTTGGGCCAACCATATATGTGGAAATGCCATGCTATCTACGAGTCTCAGCCCCGTAGTGTCATTATTACTCTGGGGGGTTATCTCTACAGGATACCAGAGGTAGTTACAACTACTGCCCCACCTAAACAGTGCCGCAAGGTAGTATCTCATACTACAAAATTCATATTCTCCATAATCTGTTCAAAGGGTAAACAGAAGGATACTGCAACCACCACAGCTTCGGCCAAAGCACCTTCTATCCAACAGAAGCAGGTCGACAAGGTTGCAGCAAAGCACAAAGATTTCTTCTGCACACAATAATCTAAAATAGCCAGACTGGTTAAAAACGTCCAAACCTTCCAGCCACAGGTTCGTGACAGATTTCCACAAACTAAGCAACGTGATTTCTCCAGCAAGACAAGTAGCTCACCAAGATGCAGATTCAACAAATGCTTTTCCCTCTCCCCTAGGAACTCAACGCAATGGAGAACATTTCTTCCTAATGAGGGAGGATTGATCCAAGTGGATATCAGTGGCCACCCACCTTTTCCAAATGGCTCAAAACAGTTTTCTGGCCATTTTGGCAATTTACTATTTTTAGCAGGTTTTAACTTCCAGGGACATTTTAAGGGTCCAAATGAAGGTTTTTCGAGATCGAGGTTATCAATGATATATGAAGGCATTATTGAGCCCCCAAAATGAATCTCCTTGTCAATACCTTTCCAACGAGCTATCACATGCCTAAAACGGAGATCGTATGCAAAAGTTACGACCCCGAGAAGTTGATGTACTCACTTACCCAAACGGGGCCCACATGACTTTTGGCGCTTCATATCCTAGGGTTAGGTTTTTGGATGTCTAAGAATTTTGTCATTCCCGTTTATTTTAAAAGGGCCTTCATAGCCTCATTGTAATCATCTTCTCATGGATGCGAGTAACTGTCACATCTCTTCTTAGAGATAAGCTACCACCATTCTAGTGAGTCTTTCACTCTGTACTTTTACAGTCTCTGTACATTTATTTCATTAATAGAAATCGTGTGTTACTGTATATCTGTCACTATTTTTATATTTCCACTATATCTCTGTTATATTTTTGTCTCTCTTGTAATATCTCTGAATATTTCTATGTTATATCTCCACTCTCATTTCGTGCTGAAAATAATCCGGATCAACGTGACACTTGTCACCCATTGAAGGGGCCATATGTTCTCTCTACCTTGCCATGTGTCATCTTTGGAAATTACCCATTTGGTTCATGTGGTAGGATATCTTGTAGTCTAAGGACCTACACTCTGGAGGAACTTGGCCAAGAGTCTTCAAAGTGTGAAGACTCTCAAAGTCGCGAATGACAGAGTAAATCTCAGTCGTTGATAGGTAGGGGATGCGTGGAGCCAGATCCTTTAGTGCAGAGACTTGACACTCTAGGGGATTTGAGGTGTGGTGTATCGATAAGTTTCAAAGTCATGAATTTACAAGAGTCTTCGATCTGAAGGAGCTTTGAGAGCATTCATGACCATTGGATCTACCCCATGGTCAATTCAGCTTTGACCTACTCCGAGAGTAAGGAGAGGATTACACCATGAAACTGCCAAATGTCGAAGTCGCGAAGCGATGAAGGAAATAGATCCTAAGGTCTACGTGGATGCATATTCACCATGAGATCAGAGGGTTTGGAAGGATGTCAACCCGAGGTGATGTGGCATGATGATTTCACCCAGGGTGACGTGGACCCACGATCGACGTACCATGTGTCACCAATATATGGATGTTTTGAAGACCTCTTATTCCTATTAAATCATGACATGTGTCACCCCTAATGAGGACATGTGTCACCCTGGTCCTCACTGTGTTTTAGCCTCTGGTTCATGCCTGTTTGGACAATGTGGTTGGTGATGTGTCTGGGAATTTGGGAGTCTGGATAACTTTGGGAGTTCAAAATATTTGGGCATAGTATGTAAAATGGATGTTCAATGTCGATCATCGATCGCTAAATGCCAAACGTTCAACGTCGATCACTGATCTTTGGATGCCAAACATGTAGGACGTCGATCGCCAAAAGATGAAAAAGGGAAATTCAATGAAAAATGTCGATCTCCGAATGGCCAAGGCCACGTGGCAATATTTATGGACTTCAAGGAGTAAGAAAAGGGGAATTCAATGTTGAACATCAAATACCCCAACTAATAACGTCTGGATAACTTTAGGAGGCGATACATTGCAAAACTAAGCTCATATATTTAGTTTGGTGGTGACCATTAGAAAGATCGTGGTGAGAAGTAGCCAATAGAGAGCCCAATATTAGGATTTGATATAGTTACGAAAAACAAAAATTTGATGCTCCATCCCTAGAAAGGGTATCTAGGGGTCGAGTGTGTTACAGGAGCTGATTTCATACTGACATCATCAATTACTTTAGATATTCTTTGTACCCTTTTTTGACTTGGCACTCTGACACATGGCCATCGATGGACGAAGCTTGTTCCAACACTATGATGCAAAATAATCAAAGAATATTCCTTTTTCGATACAATCAGAGGTTATCAGTTGATGTTCAAAATATTTGCGATTTTTCATAGTTCCGATAAGAGGGGTATCAAAGAATATTCTTTTTTTCGATACTATCAAATCTTATCAATCGGCGTTTAGAATATTGGGAAATATTCATAGCTCCGTGTTGTGGCTCACCACCCACGACAACCTGTTTTATTTTTTCTTTTATGGGTCCCTCTTTGTTCCTAATTTTTTCCTACAAGCCATACATTCCTGCTTCACTAAGGAAATATGAGCTTAAGTCGTGATCGATTCAAAACAAACCTCACGCCATCTTTTATTTTGACAGAAACCTTTCCAATGTTCTCATCAGAAAGGGGTCTATTGGAATCATATTCAACAGATGTTTTCACTCCACACATTACCCAAAACTCTGACCATCGCACTCTGATGGCTTTGACACATCAACTTCACTCCTTACGTGGCATCCTATGGATTAATATATTCAAACCCAACCTATCTTGACCCCCGAGTCAGTATGACCTATCCAATTGCTACCTCCCCAAGTGGCTTCCTAAGATTGGACCTTTTTCTTCCCCGTTTATCAATCTTCAATAAATTGCCTTTTATTTCTTTCGGGAGTCATCAATTTCCCCAAGGTATCAAAGGAATATTCCTTTGATACCACTCTTGTCAGATTCCAATTCATTCCTCATCCTTTCGAACTCTAGAAATCTAACTCCGACAGCCTTTTCGAGCCCTCCCACATGCATGTTTGACACATTCTCCTAGAATGAAAGAATATTATTTTGATACCACTTCCATCAGAGTTCAAAAATTTCCTCATCCTTCAAAAGTCTTATGGTTTTCTCTGAAATATTGCAAAGGGTATGCTTGGCATACCTTTCTATAAAAGGGAATATTCTTGCAATGCATTTTCTTCGAGGTTTAGTTTAAACCTTACCCTAACAACCTCCAACGCCAAGACTCCAATGGGTCCCACCTTCCCTACAATGCTACTTACTTGTTAGGTTAGCATGCTTTTCTAAATAAAATGGAATATTATTTCGATACTCATCTCATCTGAGCTTGAATTAATCTGTAATCCTTCCCTCTCTGAATGCATTACTCCGATAACGGTCTTCTTTTTAAACTCAACCTTTTGCCACCTTCGATTTACGTATCTGGGAAACCACCACCCTTACTGAGCATTATTGACAGGGATTAAGGCCATATTTATAAATGATTCTCATGCACATTCGAGTTATGGAGAATTTATGATTGTTTGATGTGTGTTATGAGCAATAAAACCTGCTTCTTTAAACATATCTTACACCATAAGTTTGTGAAGCATTTGCTGTGTCTTGATTTTTACTGATTGTTACTGCACAATTACTATATCCACTTAATCACAAGTATCCCATTTTTTCTTCCAGATGTTTTTGATATTGTTAAATATATCATGTTATGTTTATTAGGATGATAGTCATTTTAACATGGTAATACAAGACCAACTAATAATCAATCATTATGAGCCAGAATCCCAAAATACCAAAGAGCTCCGTTTACTTCCACTTAGCTGGAGGACCTGAACCATCATCTCGACCAGTTGAAGTGATGGTGAATAATACTAATCACCACATTAGTGAATACCACAACCCTAGTTATGAATAAATCTACAGGATCTTCAATTGTATAGATTTCCCCACGGATGAATGGAATTTGAGAGTTTACTGGACTATCCTAAGAAGTGGCAGCCATCTAGTGGCCGCCTAACCATGACTTTTCCCATACAAAAGGCATCACAATGGTGCCTCAAAAAAATTGATACAAAAACAATAACTATCATGAGAAAACAAGTTAAGAGGGTAGTGTCCCTGAGACCTGAAGACATCGACTCTAGATATCATCTTCCCACTCCCACATGCTCTCTAAATGAACTATTCTTAAAAGGGTTTTCCCATGTGAGCAAAGGACCAACAAATAAAATGAAAAATTGGTGGGTTGATGAAGACGAAACCCTCAAACAAGGCCATAAATTATTTCTCACTCATAGGCTCAATACACCCTACAAAATGCTAGTAGCCATGATCTGTCGACTATATGGAGAAGAAAAATGAACACATTTTCAAACTGATTGGTTGCCTTTGACACAGACCATCATCAGGATAGGGAAAATATTCAACTAGGGAGACATCCTCACTTTCAAAATATGTCTACACATGAAGAATCTCCTAGGTATGAAGAAACCCCTTTTTTTATATATCGGCCTACAAGATTGATCTCATCTTATCCTTTGTACAGTTTGTTGACCTATGGTGGAACTAGGACCGAAACCAACCCCCCATCCATGTATACTTCTCTAAATGACGGGGCATTAATTAAAGAAATCAATTTTATGACATATGCAATCTCTTCCTAGCCCCTTTTCACTCTATTCTATTTGGTTTCCCTAGACACAAAATTTCCTTTGAAGCCAGGAATGGGATGAAAGGGGTAGCCAATTGGTTTCTCTATAAGTATTATTCATATATCAGTGTGTATGGGACCACTGGGGCCCCACAAATTTTACCATACTTTGTACTAGGCCTATTGTTGATGAGGGATATTGCATACCAAACTATGAGTTTAGGGGTTACTGCACTATTTCAAATCAACAAAAAAAAACTTTGGCCAATTTTCCCTATTCACATCGAAAGTTTCACTATTTCCAATGGCCAACACGCAAGGAAAGAAGATGATTCTCTGCATGATCCAATATCTTTTCATCGTTACTTATAAATAATTTTATTAAATGAGTATAAATTAAAGTGCACCATTAAAGAAGGGAAAGCTCAAATATGAAGAGACATAAGCATCATATTTGAACAAAAGAACTTGATAACATAATTCATCCCTAGTGGACTATGTCTTTGGGTCCTACTCTGAAATGGGTAGGATCTTTCATTAACTCAACAAAAGAATTTGGTAAATACATAAATATACCTCATTTTGAAATCAAGATGTAGAAATAATGCTCATATCAGAAAACATACAACACCAATGAATTTGTGGAGTCGAATTATCCAAAAATGACTATCTCCACGCTCTAATATGACTCTGGCACTCCCATGCCCAAGAAGAATTCAGTCTCGGTTTCTGTTTCCTCTCCAACCTACAATGATAACAGTCTTTGCCTCGAAATGTGTTCTCACAGTTGTACGGTATGAATACACCTCTTCTCCCTAGATCTAGGTGGATTGCACCTTTTAAGTAATTACCATGGGTGGATGTACTAAGCAGTACCCGCGACGCATTGGTTATGGGAAGATTTGTTAAGGCTTGGGCATCGACGGAGGTTTCGGGGTTGAATCCCACCGGACTTCATTTTGGTATTTTGGTTGTATATATATATTTAAAATATATTTGACCCTGGCTAACCTTAGCATACTCGCTAGAAGTCCTTCCAACTTGTTGCTAAAGTTGGCGTGGTCTGCCATATTTGGTGGACCCACCAATGTTTTATTTTCAAAATTCGTTCATGGGTTGTTATTGGACATTTCAGGGATGCCATGTATCGCCTGCTAATTGGGCCATGTGGCACTTACTAATTAGTCCACATGTTCACTGACGTCAATCTATACATGAAACATGACTCTTCCTGGGTGGTGCCATGTGGCATCACCTGGGGGTTCCATGTGGCATTTTCCTACTGGTACACATGGACCCCTGAAAATCCCATTGGCAGGTGATACATGGCAGCCTCTGGTGATGACATGTGGCATGCTGATGTTAGTATCCATCATGCTGATGTCATCTTTCCATGTTAGCTACTAACATCAGCAATACAGATGATGATGTGGCCCCCTATTGACTTTCCCTATTTGACTTTAATGTTGACCGCGAATATCTTTCAAACTATAACTCTGTTTGAAGATTCGTTTGCACTGTTAGAAATCTTGCGACACACTCTTCACAATTTTTCCATTTTCATTGAGTTTTGGGAACTTTGAATGTTTTCCCTTTCTCTGTTTGCTGGAGCCATTCTGAGAGTTTTGAGTTGCCTCTGTGAGTTCCGAGTTATTCTTAGCCTTCTATGGATCCCTTTTGGGTCAAGCCTTTCCACTGAGATATTTTTGGACCACCAAAAGATTTCATCAATCAATTTATAAGTGAGTGAAGAGTCCCTTCACTCTTTCCTTCTTGATCCACTTTGCCTTGCTTGGATGTGTGCCTTTTAATCCTACTCAAAGATAATCAACATCACCCTTGCATGAAGTCCTCGTCCTCCTGTCCAGGATGATATATTCATGTAGCTCATCCAAGTACTCAGGTGAAAACTCATCAACTGATGGTATTGAAACTTCCTCATCTTGATCCATAATCATGGGAAGCTAAAAAAGTTCCAGGTTCTCAACGTTCACAACTGAGTAAATTTTCATATAAGGTGGAAAATCCAGAAAAAAAGAATTGGTACCACTTTTCTCCAAGATAGTGAAGGGTCCATAACGAATGGGCTTGAGTTTCTTGCCTTCACCCTTCAATATCTCCTTGCTAATGTGAAGCCATACCCAGTCTCCAACCTGGAACTGATGATCAACCTTGTGCTTGTCATGCCGAGATTTATACTATGCTTGAATTTTCTCCAATTGTTCCCTGATTGCCTGGTGTATCTGTCGGATCCTATGTATGAACTTGCGGGCTCTATCCTCTGTTCATTATTCATTTACATTGACATCTCTCCCATACATCAAATCCAAAGGAACCTTTGGTAGGTACCCAAAACATGTCTCAAAAGGTGAACTCTAAGTGGATGAATGTAAAACTCGGTTTTACGCATGGTGTACATAGGGTAACTATTCATCCCATAACTTGGGACACTTGTTGCAGTAGCCTCAAATAAAAAGTACCACTATTCAGTTTACCACCTTTGCCTATCCGTCAATCTGTGGATGGAAAGAAGTGATCCTCTTCAATTTGGTGTCCATAATTACAAGATAGTCCAAAATTGCTAATGTTTATGCCATTATTATAGTTCTTTTCATTTCATTAGATAAGAGCATAATGAGAACAAGATCATTGAGAAATACACATTCACAAGAGACACAACATTTATCCTGGGAAACCCTCTAGGGGAAGAAAACCCAGCAAAAAATTCTTTATCATAAATAGCTTATACAATGTTCAAGAGATAACTCAAACCAATACAGAAAGTCCTCTCCAAGAGATGTGCCACTCTTCTTCTCCTCTCTCCAATAGGTAATTGCAACTTGCCTCATAAGAGAATGAGCAAGTGAGTTGTGTGTTTTAAGTGAGGCGCTAGCCTCTTATTTATATCAAACCGGCACGTGTGAAAGGTCACAACTGGCAGGGTTGACCTCTCACTCTAGGTGGGTAAACCCACCTTTAATTAATTCTGGGTCTTCCATTATAACTGTTGGGGCCGACTTCTTATTCTGTCCTTTGTAATTGTTAGATGACCAATCCGCAAAAGGGGATTTGGTCCTTATACAATTACCGACATGATTAATCCTCAATGGGGATTAATCCAATAACAATAATAATAATAATGACATGATTAATCCACAATGGGGATTTAATCCAATAATAAAATAATAATAAGAATGCTCTTCGCAGTTACATTATTTCAACACTCCTCCTTAACAAGAAGGGTATTCTTCATCGGCATTAGGCGAGAGAGGTCTACATCATCAGTAGCATCTGGAGGAAAGTATCATCAATATCATCTTGAACCATTGTCTAGCACATTTATGAGTCATCGGAAGTTTTCTTCATCAACAACATCATCATTCTCGAAAGAATGCTATCATCATCTGCATCAAATATGTATCGGTAAAAATGATACCTCATCACAACACTAGGCTGGAACATCACAGTACTACACTAACTCAATGTCATAGCGGTTAAGTTGGTAGCTCAATGTCAATCACATCCTGCTTTACGTCTAACAACTAGGTCATAAGAAAGTAATATCATCATCTCTCTTTACGTCTAACAGCTAGGTCAGAAGCGAGGAATCACAACGTCATGCTTTACGTCTAACAACTAGGTCAGAAGCATGACTCATCTTGATTTACATCTAAAAACGAGGTCAGAAGAAAGGAACACATCAACATCTTGCTTTACATCTAACAACGAGGTAAAAAGAGAGGAATCATTTTGCTTTACGTCTAACAACTACGTTAGAAGTAAGGAATCAACGACGTTATGCTTTACGTCTAACAACTAGGTCAGAAGCATAACTCATCTTTCTTTACGTCTAACAACGAGGTCAGAAGCAAGGATCACACAACGTCATGCTTTACGTCTAACAATGATGTCAGAAGCATGACTCATCCTTCTTTACGTCTAACAGTGAGGTCAGAAGCAAGGATCACACGACGTCATGCTTTACGTCTAACAGCGAGGTCAGAAGCATGACTCATCTTGCTTTACGTCTAATAGCGAGGTCAGAATCAAGGATCACATGGTGTCATGCTTTATGTCTAATAGCGAGGTCATAAGCATGACTCATCTTGCTTTACATCTAACAGCGAGGTCATAAGCAAGGAATACATCTACTCCCCCTTTCAGGGAAGGTCCTTTTGGACAATACCAAGATTATCTCGAAAGTTTTCAAACTTTACACAAGATAGAGGCTTAGTCATCACATCAGTAACCTATTCATCCATGCTAATGTACTGGAGCTTCAAGGATCCTCTTTGTACCATGTCGCGGATGAAATGATAGTGGATCTCTATGTGCTTCGACCTATCGTGGAACACAGGATTCTCTGTCATTTTAATGCAGCTTTGATTGTCACATAGAATCGCGGTTGCTCTCATCTGCAAATCAAATAGGTCTGTCAGCAACTTTCGAAGCCATATATCTTTGCAGCTAGCAAAACATGTGGCAATGTACTCTTCTTCCACTGTGCTGAGAGAAATACTGGATTGCTTCCTACTCTGCCACGAGATCATAGCTGATCCCAAAATGAAATAGCATCCGAAAGTGATTTTTCTGTCAGCAATGCTTCCTACCCAATCTACATCAGTATATCCACTCAATGTGAAGTCATGATCTCCATCATAGCCGAGACCATAATCCACTATACCTTTAAGGTACCTCATCACATGTTTTGCAGCCACTAGATGAACACGTTTGGGCTCTACTAGAAACTGACTCAAGGTGTTCATTGCAAAATAGATTTCTGGTCTGGTGTTCATCAGGTACATCAACGATCCAATAATTTGTCTGTACAGAGTGGCATCTATCAAATCTGATGAAGTATCAACCAACAGCTTCAGCTTTGCTTCCATGGGAGTATTCATGGACTTGCATTCTAGCATGTCGAATCTCTTTAAGATTTCGACTGTGTACTTCCCCTGGTTAAGGAAGATTCTTTCTGGACTCTACCATACCTTAAGACCTAAGAAGTAATGCATTAGGCCAAGGTCTTTCATTTCAAATTCTGTAGAAAGTCTCTGTTTACATTCAGTGATGATCTTTTCTTCTCCAGTTAAGAATAAGTCATCCACATACAGTAATAGTATTACTGGTTCATTCTCCATGATCTTGAAGTAGAGATTTGAATCTTCTTTACTCTTGGTAAAGCCAAAGCTCATCAAGAAACTGTCTATACGGCCATACCAAGCTCTGGGAGCTTGCTTCAATCTGTATAAGGCTTTCTTCAATCGACAGACATGAGACTTCCTGTCTTCAACCTCAAATCCTTGGGGTTGCTCTATATACACTTCCTCTTTGATAACACCATTCAGGAAAGATGTCTTCACATCCATCTGGTGCAGCTTCCATTTCATCTTGGTAGCAAGAGCTATAATGGTTCTGATCAAAGTGTATCTGGCCACAGGAGCGAATGTCTCTTCATAGTCGATTCCTTCCTTCTGGGAAAAGCCACGAGCGACAAATCTTGCTTTATATTTCTCAATACTTCCATTAGCAGCATGTTTTATCTTGAAGAGCCATTTTGATGATACCATATCCTTACTTTTTGGTCTGGGAACAATTTCCCATACATCATTCTTTATTATGGATTGGTATTCCTCTGTCATGGTATCAACCCATTCCTTCTTCTAGATGGCCTCTTCAAAACACATGGGTTCCTCATTAAGTAGATTGCACATCAAAGCCATGTAACTGGAGAATGGCTTTGGTCTCTTCACCTGTCTTGTGGTTCCTTCTGGAACACCATAATTCTCTCCATCTTGAATAAGCTCTCTTTCCCAAGCAGGCTTTCTTTTATGGGAGAAGGTCATTTGAGGAGGTTCTTGGACTTCTTTTATATAAGCTCTCTTGCCCAAGCAGGGTTTCTTTTATGGGAGAAGGTCATTTGAGGAGGTTCTTGGACTTCTTTTATATCATGATATTCAGGAGTCTCCTCATCAGGGGAAGCTATGACTTCCCTTATATGTTCTGCATCTTTGGGAACTTCCCTCATGGATTCTGTCATCCTGGGATTTACAGGTTCCTCTTCATATACCTCTTTAAGTTGGCATCTTATTGATTTATTAAGTGAAACTTCTTCATCAAAGGTCACATCCCTACTGATCTCAATATGTCGGTGACCAGGTATGTAGATTCTAAAGGCCTTGGATACCTCACAGTATCCCACGAATATTCCCTTCTTTCCAGAGGGTTCCAGCTTGTTTCTTTTCTCTTTCGATATATGGATAAACACTGGACAACCAAATATTTTGAGATGGCTTACCTCTGGCTTCTTTCTGGTGAACATTTCTTCTGGGGTCTTGAACCCAAGTACACTATGGGATAGTCTATTCTACACATAAACAACTGCCATATCTGCTTCTTCCCATAAGCACATATGAAGATCTTGATCGTGAATCATGGTCTTCACAGCTTCCATAATCGTTATGTTCTTCCTTTCAACAACACCGTTTTGTTGGGGATTATAGGGAGTAGTTAGTTCCCTCTTGATCCCGACATCTCTATAGAATATTACGAACTCCTTCAAGGTATATTCTCCTCCATTATCTGACATGACTATATTAATATTTCTTTCGTAAATATTCTCTATCAAGGCTTTGAATTCCTTGAATTTACTGAATACTTCATCTTTAGATTTTAAGAAATATATCTAGGTCTTACGAGAATAATCATCAATAAATGATACATAGTATACATACTCGCTAATGGAGGATGATGGCATTGGGCCACACACGTCAGAATGGATGAGTTCCAATGCTCCTTCTGCTTTGCCGTTCCTCTTTGGAAAGGGGTTCTTGATGTTCTTCCCTTGTGCACATCCATTGCATATGCCTTCCTGATCAACCTTGAGTTCTGGTAAACCTATTACACCTTTGCATATGTCAGGTAGTGCCTTGTAGTTGATGTGGGCCAATCTTCTATGCCAAAGTTCGCATGAATTTTTGATGGCATGGGTCATAGCAGTTTTTGGGTGACCCTTCAGCTTATATAAACCATTTTCTTCACTTCCAATGACGATTGCTTCATTTAAGGTTTCTCCCTTAGCCCACATAAGAACTTCTACATCTATGAAGGCAACTCTATAGCCTTTATTGTCTAAATCTGATATGGAGAGTAAGTTCTTCTTTAGGCCCGGTACATAGAGTACATCCTTCATTGTTATTGAGTTTTCTGAATCTAGCTTGTAGTTTGATTCTCCTATTCCCTTGATGGGATATTGATAATCATCTCCAAGAGTTACCTTCTGAGAAAACTTCTTTTCTAAAATACAAGAGAGAGTATTTTTCTTACCTGTCATATGATTTGATGCACCGCTATCAATGAGCCATGTGTCCTCTCCAGGTGATACAAATCCTAAGAGAGCTGAGATTAAGACATGGTCCTTAATCATCTTCATAGGTGGTTCTTCATCTTTGACAATGTGAGCATGTTTCCTTTTGTGCTTCCTCTTGTACTCTTCTCTTCTGACTGGAAAATTGTTCACCTTGTGTCCCATCTTATCACAATGATAGCATTGTATAGATGAGAGATCTCGTCCCTTGCATTGTCCTTTCTTCTGAAAATTTCTTGAATGAGATTCTTGATTGTTGAACTTGTTTGATGGTTGTGGTTCTCTATGAGATTCCCTTTTGAAGTAGGGTTTCTTCCTTCCTCATTTTGTATGAGTAGCTAGGGCTTGATCATCATCCCTTGCTAGTAGTGCTTCATGGTTGGCTACCCTTGTCTCTTCTTGGGTGCATTCTTCCCATAGGCTTTCAAACTGTATTTTTTCCTTTTTTCCACATACTGACTGGATGAAGGCATCCCAAGGTATTGTGAGAGAATTTAGGGAGTTTATTACAAATTCATCTTCGTCGATGGTGTCTCCAATCGCTTTCAACTGTTCTTTAATTTTGGAGATTTGGGAGAAATATTCTTGAATCATTTCTCCTTTCTGCATCTTGGTATTCTTCTACTGAGTTCTAAGATTCATCTTTCGATTGATGTTCTTTCCTTCATATAGTTTTCTTAGAGCATCAAACATCTCCTTCGGGGTTTTCTTTGATGATACATACGGGATTAGGTGGTCTTTGATTGAATCTGCAATGATTCTCTGAGCCCTGATTGAGTCGTTCTGATGCTTCGCTTTCTCTACGGCATCTTCAGGTTCCTCCACTTATTCTTTGATAAATCTTGATAGGTCATTCTCTGCAAGGATCAGACCAATCCTATACTTCCAGGCATGAAATTTGTCTATGCCTTCTGGTTTCTCAACAAGCTTTGTGCTTGCAGACATTTTGTACTTTTGACAACAAAAATAACCAAAAATTGAAAGTGCTCGAAATCAAGTTTTGACCTTACCAGGAGGTGCGCTTGGCTGAGGCGAGTAGCCTGATGTCCTCAGATCTGATAAAATCCAAATTTTACCCCATCAAATTTGATTTGCGGATTTCTGTATTGGTGCTTCCGGTACTTCTTGTACTCTGGTACTTATGGTACTTCTAGTACTGGTTTTCTGGTACTTCTGGTACTTTTGTGAAACTAGGGTTTCACTTTCTGGGAGATCCATCCACTGAAAAGGTGCGCTCTAGGTGCCAAATTGATCCTTGGGGGAGGGCGCATCTTTCTAGGAGGTTAGGGAGATGAAAATATTCACTTTTGCAAAACCCTAATTTTTGGGTATGGTAACAGTGACGTTTTTCCTCTTGCAAATAATTCTTTCTTCAGGTTGGCTCTGATACCATGTTAATGTTTATGCCATTATTATAGTTCTTTTCATTTCATTAGATAAGAGCATAATAAGAACAAGATCACTGAGAAATACACATTCACAAGAGACACAACATTTATCCTGGGAAACCCTCTAGGGGAAGAAAACCCAACAAAAAAATCCTTATCATAAATAGATTATACAATGTTCAAGAGATAACTCAAACTAATACAGAAAGTCCTCTCCAAGAGATGCGCCACTCTTCTTCTCCTCTCTCCAACAGGTAATTGCAGCTTGCCTCATAAGAGAATGAGCAAGTGAGTTGTGTGTTTGAAGTGAGGCGCTAGCCTCTTATTTATATCAACTGGCATGTGTGAAAGGTCACAATTGGTAGGGCCGACCTCTCACTCTGGGTGGGTAAACCCACCTTTAATTAATTCTGGGTCTTCCATTATAACTGCTGGGCCGACTTCTTATTCTATCCTTTGTAATTGTCCGATGACCAATCCACAAAAGGGGATTTGGTCCTTATACAATTACTGACATGATTAATCCTGAATGGGGATTAATACAATAACAATAATAATAATAATGACATGATTAATCCGCAATGGGGATTTAATCCAATAATAAAATAATAATAAGAATGCTCTTCACAGTTACATTATTTCAACAAAAATTTCCCAAGGAATTGAGTATCTCGATCCGAGACGATAGATGTGGGTAATCCAAAGTGAACCCAAAGATGTTGAAAGAAGATATTAGCAGTTTGCTCAAAAGTGATATTCTTTTTGCATGGCATCAAGATACACATCTTGCTGAACCTATCCACTACAACATACAAATAATCATGACCCCCTTTGGTCATAGGTAAACCCCCTACAAAATCCATGGAGACACTTTCCCATGGATGGGATGGAACAGGAAGTGCTGAGTATAGCCCTAGTTTTCTATTAGTGGGCTTACAAGTAAAACACATCACACACACCTTTACATATTTAGTTACAATTGCTTTCATTTGAGGCTAGTAATGAAACCTATGAAAATGAGCCATATTTTTTCCTACCCCAAAATTTCCAAACACAAGAAAAGTATGAGATTCTCGTATTACATGGACTCGTTCACTTGTAGTAATACATAGCTTTCCAATATGGTAGAGTAACTTTCCCTTCAGACAATAGTTCTCTACCTATGCACCAAGGGTTATCTTCACATATACTTCTTTAAAATCTTCATCGATGGCATATTGTTCTACATAGCTATCATGAGATAAGGAATTATTCTTCAAAATAACATAAGAAACAATAGGAGGTCTAGAAAGCATATCAACTACCTTGTTACTTGTACCCTTTTTGTACTTGATTACCAAGTGAAATTGCTATAGAAAACCCATCCACCTATAGTGTCAAGATTGTTGCAATTTGGTTTGTTCTTGATGATATTGTAAGGGTTGGTGATCTGTATGCATGATTGTTTCCTTCCCTAACAAGTAGTGCTTCCATTTCTTTATGCTCTGGACTAATGCATACAAGTCTTTATCATATGTAGGATAGTTAACAACAACTTGGTTAAAAGTTTTAGAGTGGTAACAGATAGGCTTATGATATTTCATCAATACTTCACCCATGGCGTATCCATTGGCATCTATTTCGATCTCAAAAGAATATTGAATATTCGAAAGTAATAATACTCGTGCGATATTGATCTTCCCCTTCAAAGTGCCGAAATCATTTTGTTGCTTTCTTTCGCACTGAAAAGTGTTCTTCACACTAGTTATGGCATGCAAAGGAGATGCTATAAAGGAGAAGTTGGGAATGAATCTCCTCCAATACTGGATGACACCTAAGAAGTTTTGAACTTCGGTTACACTTTTTAGCTCAGGACAATTTAAAATTACATCAATTTTAGAAGGGTCAATTTTCAATTGTCCTCCTCCTACAATATGACCTAAGAACACAAGTGTATTCTTTCCAAATTCACATTTAGACAATTTTACATACAAATTTTCCCTTTGTAAAGTATCCAATACTTGCTTTACATGCCTCACATGCTCATCCCAAGTCCCACTAAAAATAAGAATGTCGTCTAAATATACAATCATAAAGTCATCTAGGAAAGGCATGAATACATCATTCATCACGCGCATGAAATTTGTCGAAGCATTACAAAGCCCAAATGGCATAACCAACCACTCAAACAATCCTTGTTTTGTTTTAAAGGAAATTTTCCATGCATCTTGTTCTAAGACTCTGATTTGATGATATCCATGGTGCAAATCCAACTTAGTGAAATAGACAACATTCTTCAATTGATCAAGTAAATCATCTATGTGAGGAAGAGGGTATTAATTTTTCACCATGATTTTATTTAAGGCCCGGTAATCGACACACATTCACCATGTGCCATCTTTATTTGGCACCATCATGATCAAAGAACCACAAGGAGATGAACTAGGCCTAATGACCCCTTGATCCAATAATCCTTGTACCTGCTTCTTGATCTCTGTCATCTCCACAAGTGACATCCTGTACATGCCCACATTAGGAAGAGGAGAATCTTGCTAAATATGTATCTCATGTTTGATTTCCCTCTTAGGATGTAATCCATCTAGTTCCTGAAAAATATCATCATACTTAGAAACAATATCAATTAATTCCTTTTTATGAGATGGATCACATCCTTGTAAAGCATTGGATGTCCCAACATCTTTCTCTTTGATGACCATGAGTACATATCTCTTATTAGTGTTTATGAGTCTTTTCATTTGACCTGCACTAACAAGTGTTGTATTTACCCTCATACTATGAGCCCTAACAATATATTCCACTCCCCCTTTAGTAACATGGTATTTTTTCTCACAATGAAAGAAGACTGCTTTTCTATCATAAAGATAAGGACTTCCCAACACTATGCCACATATATCAAGTGGTACAAAATCCAAATTCACTTCATATATCAATTTTGAAGCAATATCAAATTTGATCCTACATTGTTTGGTGACATTAAGTTTTTCTTTGTCACATACCCAACCAAGAGGATAATGCATCAGATGTGGTTTCGTTTCAAGACCCATTTTCTTGACAAGTGCTTCAGATATTAAGTTTACTTGGGAACTTGGAACAAATAATGTTTCTATATTAGTATGTTTAGATACAAATCTTATATGGAATAACTCATTCCTCTTTCGTTCATCAACATGAGCTTCAACATTGGAACTAGAACTAGCATGAAGAGAATATTTACCTTTTACTCCAACCACTGTGATCTTTCCTTCATCTCCTGAATTGGAACCAAGATCTTGTTTCATTGTAGCAACGATATTTGTCTTCCCCTTTCCACTGAAATGTTTCGGTTTCTTTTTTGGATGCAGTTTCCAACATTGTTCTTCATCGTGACCGCTCTTCTTGCAATGAGTGCAAGATGGTTTTCCTCCTTCTCTAGTCACTGTAGTGGTCTTTTTTTCCTTCCTTTTAAACTTATTAAAAGTATTTTGTGGGAAATTGGAAGTTTTCTTTGTTGGATCTTATTGAACATGTTTCCCCCTATTCTCAAGGTGAGTGGATTGCACACAAACTTTGTCAAGACTAGTGTGGTTAAACAAGAGAAAAGTATGTCGAATATAACTGTGAAGTGAGCCAATATAATTCATTAAAGTCTCATAAGAATCCAAAGAAATGTTCAATGCAAGATCTTTCTTCCTAAATTCTTCTGTGAAACTTTGTACAGTTTGTCCTGTACTTTGCCTTAAAGTTTTCCATTCCATCATTGCTTTATGTAAATACCCTAATGGATAAAATTGCTTCCTTATTGCTGATTTAAATTCCGATCATGAGGAAAGAATCTTACCACACTTACTTCTGTCCCGAAGCTTTCTCTCCCACCATACAAGAGTGGTGCCTTCCAACCGAAGAGAATCCAATTGCACTTTAACTTACTCTTCATCAATATGTTGGACACGACAATACACTTCAACCTGTCGAATCCAATTATCTAGATTTTCAGGATTACCATCTCCATTAAACATAGGTAAAGAAAATTTTACATCAAGATTTAATAATGGTTTCTTAAAAGAGGTTTTGTGGATATAATGATGAGAATGATGAGAATTCTTAGATGAAGAAGAACTAGAACTCGAAGGTGAAGATGGAGCCTCAGGAGGATCTCCTCTAGCCCCTTGTTTTACCGAAGCATCATGATCCACACGTGCTTACTTTTTCTTCCCTTTATTCTTCATCCTCTTATCATAATCTCCATACATTCGTTCGACCATTTCTGACATGCGATAAAACACCATGTGAAAGTTTTTCTCATGTTCATCACGCTTGTCCTCTTTTTCCATTTTCTTCCTTCTATATACACAACCAACTTCAGGATTAAATATCTTTAGAGTTCCTTCACCCTGCTCATGCTTGGCCCTAGTAAGAATTCACACTCAAAAATTGAAGTCAAAGATGACTGCTCTGATACCAACATGATCCAAGATCTTTTCATCATGACATATAAAGAATTGTATTAAATGAGCATAAATTAAAGTGCACCATTAAAGAAGGGAAAACTAAAAAATGAAGAGACATAAGCATCAGATCTGAACACGAGAATTTGATCACAAATTTCTTCCCTGGTGGACTATGTCTCCGAGTCCTGCTCTCAAATGGGTAGGCTCTTTCATTAACTCAACAAAATAATTTGAGAAATACATAAATATACCTCATTCTAAAATCAAGCTGCATAAATAATGCTCATATCAGAAAATAGATAGCACCACTAAATTCGTGGCATCGAATTAAACAAAAATGACTGTCTCCACCCTCTAATCTGACTCTGGCACTCCTCTACCCAAGAAGAATTTTGTCTCAATTTTCGTGCTCTTTGCAACTTGTAATGATGACAGTCTCTGCCTAGAAATCCATGCCCACAGTCATATTGTAGGGTCACACCTCTTCTCCCTAGATCTGGGTAGATTGAAACTTTTAATTAATAATCATGGGTGGATGTACAAGCAGTACCTGCAGTGCATTGGTTATGGGCAGATTTGTTAAGGCTTGGGCATCGACGAAGGTTTTGGGGTCGAATCCCATTGGGCTCCGTTTTGGTATGTTGGTTGTGTATATATATTTACAATATATTTGACCCCCGCTAACCTTAGTGCACTAGCTAGAAGTCCTTCCAAATTGCTGCTAAAGTTGGCATGGTTCGCCAGATTTGGTGGACCCGCCAATTTTTTATTTTTGAAATTCCTTCATTTGTTGTTATTGGATGTTTTAGGGATGCCATGTGTCTCCCACTGATTGGGCCATGTGACACTTTCTTATTATTCCACCTGTTCGCTAACGTCAATCCATACATGACACATGGTTATTCTTGGGTGGTGCCACGTGGCATCGACTGGGGGTGTCATGTGGCATTTTCCTACTGGTCCACATGGACCCCTGGAAATCCCATTGGAGGGTGACGCATGGTAGCATCTGGTGCTACCATGTGGAATGATGATGTCAAAATCCATCATGATAATTTCATCCTTCCATGTCAACTATTGATGACATGTGGATGTCAGCAGTATGGATGATGATGTGGCCCCTTGCTGACTTGACCTATTTGATCGCAACATTGACCGCAAATATCTTTCAAATCGTAACTCTGTTTGACGAGCCATTTGTGCCAATAGAAATATTGCAACACGCTCTTCACGACCATGCCATTTTCACTAAGTTTTTGGAGCTTTTTTTTTTCCCTTTCTCTGTCTGCTGGAGCCATTATGAGCATTCTAAGTTGCCTCTGTGATTTTTGAGTTATTCTTAGCCTTCTCTGGATCCCTTTTGGATAACTGCAAGAGTTAATATTATTCTTGGGAGAACCCAAAGGCCATGATCCTCATGATCTTGAAATAAACCATGTCAAGTCTGTTGGTCTCACCCATTCCAACATTCGTGTGGTCGACTTTGAATAGGACAAGTTTAAGGGGATCCTCTCTTATGAAGAAATCCTGCATAACTTACCCCATGATGCTCCCAAGTAGGAAATTTAGCATGAACAAGAAGATATTGAGAGGGTAACTCTAAATCTGTTCCAGATATTTCTTTATCAAGATTAGGACACTAACATCTCCAAAGAGCAGGAGAAAACCAAGAAGGAGGAAAAGATTGAACAAAAAAGACTCCAGGATGAGAAAGATTAATAGAGAAGGTAATATGAGGAGGAAAAGAGAAGAAAATAACATGAGCATATGGCACAATAGGATACACTCCAAAATAAGAAAGAAGAAGAAGAACCCAAAGCCAAAAGGTTGGATGATGAAGCAGAAGCCAAGAGGTTAGCTGATGAAGCAGAATCCAAGAAATTGGCTGATGAGGCAAAGGAAAAAAGGGTAGTTAATGAAGTTGAAGCTAAGAAGAGGGAATGAAAGCTGTTGAAGTAGAATTTAATCCAGACCCCTAGCACTCCATCAACACCTAATCTGGGCATTGTGAATGTTCCCCCTCACGACTACCCTCCCATAAATACTATTCCTGGATATTCCTCCTTCTCCTTCCAACCCATGAATTTTGAGGGCTCGGTAGTAGCCATTGGAGACTACTACTTTGATAACAGGAAAATAAGTATTGAGAAAATATCAACCAAGAGGAAAAGAGGAGAAGACACGAGGTCAAAATCATCTATAGGGAGGGTATTAGAATGGAAAGTAGGGCCCAATCCTTAAGAAAATGTGGTTCAAGAAATCTCGTAACTTAATGCTTTCACAAGGATAAATGCCTGATCTATCCTTGAGGTAACCAATTCCCTCAACACTTCCAAGAACAAAGTCATTGAATTAAAGATGGAGCAGAAAGATATAAAGGACAAGCTTACCATATATTTTCAAAAAGATACAAAAGCAGCTGACAGTCTTAATACATAAAAGATGAACATAGCCCTAAAAGCTCAAAGAGACGAAATGAATGCAGAATTTGAGAAAAGGATGAAAATCCAACGGGACACCCATAACAATGAGTTAAAGGTAGAAAACAAAAAAATCAAGACAACCATAGAAGAAACCAAAGAATCAACATGTACTGTAGAATCTATCAAGGCACATGCATTAATACTGAGTGAAGAACTCACTATAGGAAAGAATGAACTCCTCGATCTGCTAAATAACATATATGTTGAGCGAGAGGAACAACTCAATGACAAAACACATTGGTATAGAATCAAGAAAGGAATCAAGAAGCAAGCAAAGCCTTAGAGGAAATGATCAATTGGTAGGATATGAAAAAATCTCCACCTACCACGCTGACGATATATTCCAAGAGGGAAAACATTAGATGCTATATGCTCTTTGACACTTGCATACCTCTCTTCAAGAGTGCACATATCACCCAAAAGGCAGCAGATGACACTTGCGTGAAGCTATGGAGAAGTGAAAATGATATCGTGGAAGAAGCAAGGGTACGACCAATGCAATCCATTGACGAAATAACATCTTCCAGCACAAGAATGGTTGAGGTGGAGGAACACAAGAAAACTGGCCAGACAAACATTTAGAATATGTGTCATTTTGAGAGAGAATCAATTGAATAACACATGTTGGGACCCGCCCGACTCACCCGTAAAATCCAATTCTTTGTTAAGAATGCAACAGAGTAGTTATACCAAGAAGTATCCACCAAAGTTTGCAACAGAGAGTCAATCTTGGAAATATTACAATCAAGCAAACTCGAAAGCATATAGAGATATCATTCCCGCTAGAAAGGATATCAAGATCAACTACATGAACATAGTAGCTCATGATTACAAATTTCACAATTTCTTCTAGATGTTTCCTTCTTTAGTTATTGTAATATCATTTTTGAATTCAGAATATGAAGAGTCTCTTTCTACAAAACCACCCTAATTTCATTATTGCAAAGAGAACGATGTAAATAGTCACTCCTCATTATAAAAGGGAGAACTATCCATTTGAAATTGCTTTTGGTTTCAGAATGTAGCAAGAAAGTATTTTTACTGCAAGTTAATTTGAACCGAGAGACATTCTAGTTGGAGATTAGGGTGTCAATATGTATGAATGTGATTATTCTATTTATGCATGTCTATTATTGTAGGATGTGAATATTGGTTTACAAATTACTTCTGAATTAATGTGTGTGTGTGTGTGTGTATATATATTTCACTGTATTCATTCTTGTTAGTTTTCTCTTGATCATGATAGGTTAGCTTAGAATTAGATAGAGACTGCATCTTAGAATAGTAATCAATAATCGTAGCTTAGAATTAGTTAGTTAGAATTTTCATTTTTAATTCATCTGAGAACCTTCGGTTCTCAGATTCATATTTAGTTTACATATTATTTAGATCGGTAACCAGGCCAAAATCTGGTTGGAAACGTTATTCCAAATGAGAGTGGGTCTAATTGGTAACTTCCATCGGGCATTTTCCCTCGTCTAATTGAACTGGTCATTCTGTCCCGTCAAAACTCTGATAAGAGGGGTATCGAATAATGTTCCATCGCAACCTCGATTTTCATGTCGACACCTATGAGCCTTAAATCCGACCATATCACTCCAATGGGCAATCCATATCTCTTTTCATTGGCTTCGATAGATCAATGGTTCCCGTTAATTCAGAGTCCTTGTGCAACCTTGCACTCAAACACTTCAACCATCTCACTCTGATACAAATATGTTGCATGAAGTGTTGACTTGGCTTCCTAACATGGTAGATGAGATGACTTTATATGTGGTGTTGCTTTGACTTAGCATGTGGCACTGAGGTGTCCTCCTCTAGGTTAAATGTGGTTGTTGGTGTGGCACTAACCTGGTATTTACGTGGCACTGTATGAATTCTAACACGTGGCATATGATGTGACATTTATTACCTCATATATATATATATATATATATATATATATATATATATATATATATATATATTTCACTGTATTCATTCTTGTTAGTTTTCTCCTGATCATGATAGGTTAGCTTAGAATTAGTTAGTTAGAATTTTCATTTTTAATTCATCTGAGAACCTTTGGTTCTCAGATTCATATTTAGTTTATATATTATTTAGATTGGTAACCAGGCCAAAATCTGGTTGGAAACGTTATTTCAAATGAGAGTGGGTCTAATTGGTAACTACCATCGGGCATTTTCCCTCGTCTAATTGAACTGGTCATTTTGGCCCATCAAAACTATGATAAGAGGGGTATCGAATAATATTCCACCGCAACCTCGATTTTCATGTCGACACCTATGAGCCTTAAATCCAACGATCTCACTCCAATGGGAAATCCATATCTCTTTTCATTGGCTTCGATAGATCAATGGTTCCCATTAATTCAGAGTCCTTGTGCAACCTTGCACTCAAACACTTAATCCGATACAAATATGTTGCATGAAGTGTTGACTTGGCTTCTTGACATGGTAGATGAGATGACTCTATATGTGGTGTTGCCTTGACTTAGCATGTGGCACTGAGGTGTCCTCCTCTGGGTTAAATGTGGTTGTTGGTGTGGCACTGACCTGGTATTTACGTGGCACTGTATGAATTCTAACACGTGGCATATGATGTGACATTTATTACCTCCAACTTATTTGTCTCATGTGTCCTTCATGTTGCCCCTTCTACGAGTGTCAGGTGTTTTGGCACTGAAGTGGACATAATGTGGCATCTAATATGGCTCATAATCATTCAGGGTCCTTCCCATCCAATCATTGGTTCATATTTCTTCACTATTTCTTCGATATATCAACGATCCCTTCTCACTTGGAGCTTCTTCCATCGTAGTGTCTCAGGATGGCATTAGCTAAATACTCCAAAAAATAAAACTCCAAAATCCTTTCACCATCGCATCAGATTCTGAATCAGGACTACTTTTGGCAATGATCGGGTTAGACATGGATCTAATAGTTAATCTCAGTCATCCATTATTAACATATAAACAAAATTTATGGCAGTAAAAGTTATCTTCTTTCACATGGTTGCATGGATATTTATTTTACATTCAAACTAAGAGCCTTCATTCTTTCATTATAAACTCATTGAATTCTATTTCCTTTGTGAGATATTCTCTTTTTCCTTTTGTTCATTATCTTCACATCTGAATCATTGATCTTGTTGAATGATAAACAATCAATGACTCACGATTTCTCTGCTCATAGAACCTTCAAAAGAATTTAATCAATGCAACTTTCTTTGAACCTCTGCAACCTAGTCATCGATCACCCTATCCAAGATCTAATTGAAATTTAATCAACACACAAAAATATATATATGCACATGGACCTTCGCGACTTGATCTGTTTGGTTTGATTTGTAGTATGAAGCTTCCTCAGTCTTCCTTAGAGTCATGTGTGGTTCAGTTTCGATCCTTGGACCTGGCATCATAGTTTTCCTTCCTTCATCATTGAAAATGGTTAGTCTCCCCCTGCTTGTGACATTAATGATATCCAAGTATTTCTACATTTGAAATCAATGACAAAACAATTTCAAACATATACAACAAAAATCCATTGAATCTCTATGGGCATGTTGCTTTCTCTTTTATAATCTATCTTGTGTTTTGAGTTGGGTTGATCTTTGAAATTTGAGAACAAGATACTCTTTTCCTCTTTGTCTACTGATGATTTGTACAATGCACCTTATGACTCTTTTATAGTTTCCCTTGTATAAGAAAACAACTTCTTGAAACCTCTTCTTGTTTCTTGAAGGATTTTTTTTACTCATTAGTAAATAATTTCTTTTACAAATGTAAATATTATTAATGAAATTGCTCATGATGAGGGTGGAAACACGAAACTTGTTTTCCCTTGTCTTGGAATTGGTAGCTTTACATATTAACACATATTCTTCCACACCTTTCCCATTGGGTATTCTTGTTTATTTAGGTTCCTTGTCACCTCATCCAAATCAATATACCTCTTATATGATGGTTGAGGGAGATTATTGAAAATCATTTTCAAGGTGTACAATAATGCAAAGTCACCATCCAACATATCCATCACATCTTGATATTTAAGGGGTCATTCAAGCTTTGAAAATATTCTATAATCATTTATCCTATCATCCAGGTGCTTTTGATATTTTTTCTATGCATAAAGTTCTCCATTGCCATCCCAAAATGTAGGCAATCCATGGTTGATCTCCTCACTAAATATTTTCTTGAAAGAGGAAATTTCTAAAGTAATTTCATGGGACTTATTCTTTGCATTCTGCATCAATGCCTTCTTGGCAATGACCTTTTTGGCATTCATGATGATACTATTTCTATCATATATGTTAAGGTATCTTAGCTCTTCCTTGGATATGCTATTTAAACACTTAATTATATTATTATCCATTTCTGGCTTGCCTTCCAACTCTACAACTATATTCTTGATGTCCTTTAAAAACACAATGATCAATTGAAGCTCCTCTCGAATCAAATAGAATTGGGACCAATTATGAAAAACTATAGTTTCTAATTGATCCTAACTCATATGTTAGGATCCCTTCAAGGATGGTTTTCCTGTAACCTTAAGCTTCACCTGAGCCAATTCGTATTTAACCCACTCTTTAAAAAGATTTACTTGACCCAAGAATACCTCTCTACTCTTGATCTTATCCTCTAACTCTGTGATTTTGGCCACATAAAACATGAGCTTGTTTGTAACAGTTCCAAGCTCAATTTCCTTTACACTCAAATCTGACATAACCTTTGATAAACCCTCATCTATGTATAAAGAGATGATTTTCAATTTATCTTCCTTAGATATCTACAAAATTTTATCTCATTGCTCCTTCAAAGACTAATTTTCATCTTGCATCCTTTCCATGATATCCTATCTTTCCAACAATTGTTGGTACAACTTCTCCTTCTCTTCATGTCTATCTTGTAGCTCAGGAGTTTTCCCATGTTTCACTTCTAGAATATTAAGCTTTTTCTTCAAGACCTTGATATCATTATCTTTTTGGTTGATCAAATCCCCCACAACTTTGGGATTTTTTTTATTTTCTCCGAAGGAAATAATATTCCTCTCCAATGAATCTATTTGGATTTGCTTGGCCTTGGATGCTACTCTCTCCTTCTTCAACTATCTTTCAACTTTAATAATCGTATTCCTCATATTCTTTTCACTATTTTAAGATTGGAACACTCCTTTTTACAACATATCACTGGTTTTCTTATGCATCTGAACCATATCCCCAAGCTGAATAATTCCTAGATTGACCTTTATCTGGCTGTCCTTATAGTCTTCTAGAGTAAGGGATTTTGACACTTTTTCTTCTAGTACAATGAAATTCAAGTTATTTTGCTAATAGTCCATAACATAGAGAATTTGTTTTTGAGCTATTACCCAAGGACACAACTCTCTTATTATATTTTTATTTTTCCTCCTTTTGTCAGAGTAGTGGGATAAAATCAAAGGATGGTTTCGAGAGGCTTCTTCTATAGTAGTAGTAATATCTCCCCTTGTTGATAAAAGAGCTGATGGAAGGTGTTGAATTGAGATAGTGGAGGTTTCAAGAGTTGAAACTTATTCATTGGATTCTTTTTTGATATGAAATATATTTTTATCCTTATCCAGAATATTTGGAAGGACATCCTCTATATCTAGTCCTTCAACAATCTATGGTTTTTTCTCTTATGTCATCAATTTCCATATGAGAATGAAAATATGAAAAATTGCTTTTCCCAATTAAAAATTAGTTCTTTTGAGATATTTTGGAGGGAGTTTGTAGGATCCCCTGATTGATCAGTAGTTTAATTTTGAACTTCTTCCATCAAAATATGCATTACCTCTTCCCATGAATCCAGGTTGGCATTTCTCACTATAAGCAGGTTTGGTTGATTTTTATATGTGGGTCTCGTTGCAACTATTACATTGTTAAAATTTTCACCAATACTGAGCTCGGGGGGGGGGGGTGAATTAATATTGAGCACTTTTTACCACTTTAAATCAAAACATGTAATATTCAATGATTCCATTCACTTATGATTGCATTTAACATATCGTAAAGATATAAACTTAAAAAATGCATCACATTGTAAAAATAGATAAACAATACACTCAAATTTTATGTGGAAACCAAATTGGGAGAAAACCACAAAATGCTTTCTTATATATAAAAATATTACATTTATAGGAAGCACCAACTTCCAAATTCTCCAGCACCAAATGGAAGGAGGATCCAACCTGAAGGAAGCTACAACTCCCTATATTCTCTTGATCCAACCGCCTGATTCATAGGCTCGAACCTGAAGGAAGCTCTAACTCCCTGTATTCTTCGGCTCCAACTAGAAGGAGGCTCCAACCCCCTAGTTTACATGAAACAACCTAAAGGAGACTTCAATCTCCTGCCTTGCACCACCCTGCCACTATGAAATATAAATGAAGACTCAACCTGTCACTGAAACTGTGACTGATAATCAACCTATCACTATCATTGCCACTAATGATCAACCTATCAATGTGACTGATAATCAACCTTTCATTGTCACTAATAATCACTATCATTTTCAATGATATTGATACATTATCATCATCAAAACCATATCCATTCACATAAACCATATGCTAATATCACCAACAACATATCACAAAACATATGCCTAACTTCACCAATATATGCCTCAAACCATGTGCCAAAATATGCCTCAAACATGTGTGATAACATCCATGATAAACTACAAACCATGTACCAAAGATATACCTCGAATCATATTCCTAGTATCACCAACATATGTCTCTAGCCATATGCCAAAGACTCTCCAAGATATGCCTCAAGCCTATACCATAACCTCAATATATAACCCTCAAAAAAACACATAAATACATACCTTTAATCATGTAACAACCTGGTGCATAAGATCTTTTCTCATCATACCTTCCTCAGCTTCAACATCAAGAGAATTGTTGATTAATTTGGTTGCTTGTCATTGATATCAACCCTTGAAGAAAATCTGATAGCACAAAGGTTTGGGTAATGGACCCAAGTTTGTTTGATGTATAATGGTATGAGTGTTAATATATTTGCAGGTAATACTATTCTAAATGGATAGTACAAGTCATTTCATTTCCAGTGGTATGTGGAACATGACATAACTCCTCATAGTTATAGAGTTATGGCCATGTGAAGTTGGAGAACCTTCATGAGTTATCTAGAAGCCCCTAAAAGGTCAAAGTAGTCAAAGTGGGTGCAAAGAAGAAATTATTTAAATAATAAATATAGTGGAGAATTTACTATTTATGGATAAGTCAAAGTGGTTGCTTAAGAAATTATTTAAATAATAAAGTTAGTGGAGAAATTACTATTTATGTAAAGTGGTCAAGTTAAGTGGACAAGTGGTTAGAAGTGGGTTATCCCTAAAATAAGGAAAGTGGGTAAGTTAGTGGAGAACTTACTATTTGTGGAAAGTGGTCAAGTTAAGTGGATAAGTGGGTTATCCCTAAAATAAGGAAAGCGGGTTAAGATGGTTAGAAGGTAACCCTGTGAGGAAGCTACATGAGAGTATAAATAAGATGCAATGGTGTCTCATTTTATCACCATTTGAGCATATTGAATATCTATTATTGTGTAAGGCTTATTGCACAGACTCATTGATATATCTTAAGTTGAGAAAGTCTAAGGTAGCATGAAGGGTTGATGACGAAAGTTTGGGAATTATAGAGAATACTAAAAAACCCTAAGTTCTGAGGTGTACGCAGGATAATTGTATAATAGGGTGTGTACGTATGTAGGTTAGTAGTATATTAGGTTGCGTACATGAGGGTAAATCCATAAAAACTTGAGAATATGAATATTCCAAGTCTCTATATTCTGAGAGCAAGTTCCTAGGAAGGTCTACATTGATCAAGTACATCAGATCTATCCACTAGTTCAAAAGGCATGTTTCATTTCTATGAGTAGTTGGATTTTGTTGTATACATGAGAAATGGTTATGGGGATTTGAGGATTTTCCCTAGAGAGAATAATGGTTGCATGGGACCTTATGTATAAGTTAGATTTACAGAAATATAGTGCCGGTATAATCAATATTTATCATTTGTTAGTATTGAGGCACATCATGTATTTCTTGGCATATGGTTAAGGGTTCTTGTGATACATGGCTAAGAACTTGTATTTGTGAAGTGGCTAAAGTATTGAGAGGAAGAATATCATAAATTATTTAATGTCTATTTCATGTGAGGGTTATTATACTTATTCATGATTACACGCACTTATATAGCACCTGACTAAATATATATATATATATATGCTTTGAGTAAAGGTTATGTATGAGGATGCATGTAAAGGGTACAACTACAGTTTGGATATAGTGACAGGTCTCAGATATACATGAAAGAGGTTGTAGAGGGTCACAAGTTTTTAGAAGAAAGAAAACCCTAGTTTTTAGAAGGCATATGCAGGTTGCATAACAGATAGGTCACGTACATACTCATGTTGTTGTATAGATAGGGTGCATACATATGTGTGCTGCATAACTACAGGTTGTGTATTTGTTATATTTGTTTGATATATGCTCAGTTCAGGTACAAGTTGATTGCAGGGCAGTAGTACAGGTTGACTATAGGTCAGTGGCATAGTTTGGTACATTTTTACAGTGGTATATCTCACAGTGATAGTGTGACAATGGTTCCATAATTCTACTTCTACATTAGGGCGGTTGGATAGAGAAAGGACGAGTGGTTGTATACACCTTATGGTTGTAGATGGAGAACATAGGGGGTTGTATCCTCCTTCTGGTTGTAGCTAGAGAATTGGGGAGTTGGAGTTTCCCTCAGGTTGTAGCCTGAGAAAATAGGGTTTTGGAGCCTCCTTCCAGTTGCATCTTGAAAACAAAGGAATTTGATTCTTACAATGAATGCAATTCTTAAATACATATAATAAAAATCATTCTGTGGTTTTCTCCCTATTTGGGTTTCCACGTAAAAACCTTGGTGTACTGTGTATGTGTATGATTTCTCATTTGTTCATTGTTATTTACTCTGCAACTATTGGATGGTAATTATAAATTTATCATAAATAAATATAACACTTGGATAGTATGGTTAAAAGGATTAGATTGATCTATTATTGATTCACTCCAACAAGAATAACATCTTCATCAAAATTTACCTTAGTCTCATGGGACTAGTTTTTGGATTGGTCACAAACCCTAAATTTCAACAAGAATAACTTTGTACCTATAATGAATAAAGGTCTGAAACTTGTACCCAATATTCTTCAATACCTTCTCTAAAATTCCTCCGAGTTTCCTAAATCGTCCTTGAAAAGGATTTATAAAGAAAATGGCAAACCTTGCTGAATTCTGACCTATTCTGGAGAGAGAACATGTAGAGCATGCCACACACTGAGTATTTGATATTTAGTTATGAAACTTGCACACAAGATATAATTTCCAATGCAATTTGTCTCATAGAATTTGGATCGTCTATGAAGAAGTTATGATTGTTTTTCTCAGAATACTTGTTTGAGACTAGTTTAAGGAATAGTCAAAAACCCCATCTTCCACAGAGTGTATCTCCAAAATAACAATGACCCAGAAGCTGGAATGCTTACCACATGTACCTTGATATGACTTTTCAACATCCTCCAAGTTTCACTATCTGAATTATTCAAGAAAAACTGTTATAGAAAAAATGGTAAGATGACCTTTAAATAACATACCTTAGAACACATCATCACAAGACTTCATCCTCCCTAGGAATTTTTCCCTTATTTACTTCATCTCCCCTCTGACATTTTCCTCATATCTCCTTGTTTAACTCAGATAAAAATAACTTGATTTGATGTTACAAATGAAATCATAGGTGCCTTATTTATACTAGATCTGACACCCTTTTTTTAGGGCTGACTTGACCCAAATAAAATTCAAATTATTTTTAATGATTATTCCATTGAGGCCGACTTTACCAACAATATCCTTAATGTTTATTTTAATATTCATTGCAATGGGGATGATTTGTAACTTATTTTTTGCAATACTCTTAGGGGCTGACTTATAAATTTGTGTCCTTATATACAAGGCTTCTTCATTTGCTTTTGAGGCTTCATATTTAAAAGGGCATAACTTCTCAACTGTGAGAAACCACATGGAATACCACCTATTGTTGGAAATGGCACGAGGAAGAATATCCATATATGAGGGTTGTGGATGCATTTATAATTTCCTTCATACTCTTTTTCTTCAAACAACATCGGGATTCATGACCAAACCTCTGGGGATTCTTAATAACTTAACCATAATTCTAGGGATTCTTGTAGACTTCTTCAAAGTGTCTTCTTGTGAGGGATTTTATTAGAGCTATGCCATAAGGGGACCACTTTGGAGACTTATCCAAATACACCCATCACTTCTATATGCTTCTTCTAGGTTTGGATAGTGTTGGCCCTTGACCAAGTTTTGAGGAAACCTTGGTCAGGTTTGGACCACTTTTGGACTTCAACACATTATCTGAGGAAGGAGCACCGAGGTAGAGCTGAGATCATGAATCTCACTTATTTTTTGGGCTATGTGGACCCAGTAAGGGGTTCTTTAGGGTTTTTGTAATGGGTTATGGGATTTCGGTCCATGTGGTTTACCCATTATTAGGACTTATTGTAAGGGATTGTAAAAGTATAAATAAGTAAGAATGTAGTGTAGAAAGGGTAAGAAGTCTTGGTAGCTAAGTGCAAGCAATTTTGAGTTGCTTTGTGAAACAAAATGTATATGTGTTAAGGCTATGTGTTCGATAGAGAATTTGGCTCTGTGCCTTGACCTAGTTTTGGAAGGAGGATCTGGTGCTCAGCGCACATATCCCGTGTTTGGTGTGAATCTTGGCTTTGTGGCTTAGTGCGCAGGAGAAAATGAATGTAAGATATGGATGAATAATAAATAAGGTGAAGTGGTTGGTGGATGTAGCCCCACACTAGGGTGAACCACATATAACTTGTGTCTTTGGTCTGCTTTGTGCTATGTTATTTATATTATTTATCTGCTTAGTTCCTTGATTGTTATGTATGATAGATAGATCTATTGATGCTTAGTGATTTACTTGTGTTAAGGATAAATGAATTTTAGATCTAAATTAGTGCTAAGTTCTCATGATATATATCATTTATTGTTACTGTGCCAATTTATCTTTGGGTATGTTCTGCGATGTTAATAAAGATAATGAACTAATGCATATCACCTTCTAAGTGTTAATAGAATAATCTGCGAAGTAATGTTATCAAATATCTTTGTCCCATCTTGGTTACAAACACCTGCATCATGTAACCCCCCCTTCTTCTACCTCGGGTGATACTTCGCCTGCTTCACAGGTGTCACTGAAAGGGCCAGTAGTCAGGGTTTTGTTGGTGCATTGTTAAGCATTGAAGCCTGGGTCTGCCCCTGTGCCAACAAATGGTTCCGTTGCTGGGACCTGAAACTGTGATTGCTGCGAAATGGAGTAAAGAAAAGAGAAGATTTGTGTGTACATCTGTTTTTGAAGTGTGCAATACTCTACTTGACTTGTGAAGCTCTGTGCTAAGAAAGAAATCTTATCTGAAGAAAAGAGGTAAGATCTTAAAAGAGGTAAAGCTTTGTGCTTTGACAAGAGAAAGATAAGTGGAATTTTGTGTTTTGAAATCATGAATTTAAGTATGTTTAACAAATTTTGTCCTAGTCTGAAGGCTAGGGCACAGTTGAAAGAAAGAGTTGATCTGAGTAAATTTAATGGAAATGAAGAAAGATATGTTATTCCTATGCATAGAAAGAAGTTTTGGACTAATAAGTGGATGCAGGAAACTAGATTTTTTTTTTTGCAGATTGCAGGTCTAGCACTATGACCCTAGAGGAGATGTATAGTACAGAAGAGATTGGGGAACATTTAAAAGAAAAAGAGGATTCGCATTGTGCTATAATTGTAGAAGACTGGGACATCTTGCTAAGGAATGCCTTGGCATAGGTCCTATTTGTCTTTGTTGTAAGATTATTGGTCATGAGGTTGAGGATTGTCCAAGGATGATTGATAAAGTCGAAAGGATGAATGCAAGACAAGAAAATACGAAGAAAGTCAAGAGACTAAGAGAATGTTATAAATTTCTAAAGAGAAAAGGTTAGAGGAAGTTCAAACTACATTAGTACAGTTGAAAGAAACGATGGAAGTTCACAAAGATGTCAGTTTACCAGAGATCCTGAAAGTAAAACAACGCATAAATGAAAGAATAGAAGACTTCGACATAGACCGTGTATTGGATGAGGAAACACAAGTGAATATTATGACAGAAGAAACTTGGGAAATTTTGGGAAAGCCTATTGTGATACCTTCATTGGGAAGGATAGGCTTGTTTAAGGGAAAGATGATAACCTTATGTGGAATAGTTACTAATGTACCTATTATTATTCATGGAACATCGACTGAAGATGATTTTAAAGTCATTAAGTTTGTTGAGAACAACACCCCTTTCCCACTTTTTTTAGGTAAGACTTGGATTGACAAGGATCAGATTAGAAGGAAAGCAGAGGAAGAAGCTACAGAAAAGAAAAATCAAGAACTAAGGGATTTCATAACTATAAAAATAGATTGACTAATAGAAGAAAGAGAGGATAATTTGAAGCAACAGAATAAAGTAACAACGCAAGAGGGACAGAAGGCAATAGAATTAACTGCCAAGGTTGAAAGAATGCAAGAAGGCTTGAAGAACCTATCTATGCAATAAATAAGTATGTCCACTCAGGAAGTGTTAATAAAAGAGATCTTAACTTCAGACTCTTTGAGGGCACATCAACAATGCAAAGTCACTACGCTAGAGGAAGATAAGAATAAGAATGGAAAGAGGATTCTAGAAATAATTAGAAAGACTCAGATAACAGGAAAGAAGGCAAGGAATCTCAATAAAAAGAAATCTGAGTTGGAAAATCTACAAGAATCTACAGAGACTAGATGGAAGACTTTGTAGACTGAAACCTTGCAGAAGGTAGGTTCGCAAGATTTGAGCCTCGCTAGAACAACAGGACCACGCACAATGGGACTTCACCCTGGAAAAGTTATATGACTATTGGAGGCACCCCAATCATTAGAACGACGCTCTAGAATGGCTAGAAAATGAATTTATGGGCTGACGAACCACTTTTGGATGTTGAGACCTTGCCATAACTGACACCACCGGAAGACCCCCCTACTAGAACAAAGACACTGCAAAAGAGGAAGGTTTCCGTGAAGAAACCCTCAACAAGGAAGAATATGCGTGCTAGTAAGCCCCAGTTAGAAGCAATGCTCATGAAGGACGATATCAGTTTGGTTCGCGAAGCTATGGAGGATTCTTCAGAGGATATATTGCAGAGATATAGAGAGAAGCAGGAAGATATGTATGGAAGGGTCAAGAAGAAATTGAAGGAATTAAAACAAGTTATTCATTTGGTCCGTGCAGTACCCATTGTACCTTCCTCATCATAGATTACATAATTGGGGGATGAACCAACCCAATTGAGAAGACTTGTAGATGCGACAAAAGCATGACTTTAGAGAATCTAGGAAGAGAAGGAGAAGGATACAGAAGCCTTTAAACAAGAGAAAGATGAAGCCTTATAACAATTACAAGTAGCGCAGTACAGTGTATCTGCCTAAGAAAGTGAGAGAGAAGAGTTTCAGGTGATGCTCCAGGAGGAAAAATCCCAGCTACAAAGAGAAAAGGAGCAGTTTCACACAGAACAGGTTGCAGTAAAAGAGGTAGTGAGTAAAGAATGTAATTTTGTGCTAGGCTTGGCATAGGAGGAACAAGAGTCAGTCGAGGCTCAAGTAGTGAAGCGCGTTGAGACCATCCAACAACTTCAAGTGAGGATAATAGAATTGGAGGCCCAAGAAGTACCGAGCACTCTGTAGGAGGTGTGTGACCAGAGGGAGGAGACCGCTAAGAAAAAAATTGTAAGAATCATATCCCTCGCCTCAGAGTGAAAAAAACTAAGTGGTAGAAGTGCACATACATATGAATGCCTCGCAGAGGATCCAAAGCAAAGGAAATTGGAAGCACAGTTACAAGAGGCGCAACAAGATGCATTCTCCATACATGTGCAGATGAAGCTACTCACCGCGGTTGAAAGAATGAAGAGATCCCAGGAGCAACGCGTAGTGTAACAACAAATAAATACCCTCTAGAGTAGAGGAATGGAAGTCATGCAAAAGCTACAAACTGTGCAGGATGAATCTTGCAAGTTGTTCGAAGAAATTGATGGACATGGCTCGCAATTGGACCAAGTGGTTGCAATAGTGGAACAATGCCTGGAAGGGCCTATTATAGAGTAGATGATCCAGGAGCTCGCTCAAAAGAAGGCTTAGGTAAAGCAGCAAGTCAAGGCAGGTTGAGTTAATATTGAGGCCTTCGAAGTAGCATTGACGAGACCTGAGTGACTCAAGATGAGTCACATGTGAGTGTTGGGGGCCTGTTGGTCCTCGACCAAGTTTTGAGGAAACCTTGGTTAGGTTTGGATGACTTTTGGACTTCGACACATTGTTCGAGGAAGGAGCATCCAGGCGGAGCTTATTTTGCGGGCTATGTGGACCCAATAAGGGGTTCTTTAGGGTTTTTGTAATTGGTTATGGGATGATGGCCCATGGGGTTTACCCATGATTGGGCCTTATTGTAAGGGATTGTAAAAGTATAAATAAGTAAGAATGTAGTGTAGAAAGGGTAAGAAGTCTTGGTAGCTAAGTGCAAGTAGTTTTGAGTTGCTTTGTGCAACATAATGTATATGTGTTAAGGCTCTGTGCTCATTAGAGAAGTTGTCTATGTTCCTTGACCTAGTTTTGGAAGGAGGATTTGGTGCTCAGTGCACAGATCTCCTGTCTGGTGTGAAGCTCAACTTTGTGGCTTCGTGCACAGGGGCAAATGAATGTAAGATATGGACAAATAATAAATTAGGCGAAGCGATCGGTGGATGTAGCTCCACAGTGGGGTGAACCACACATATCTTGTGTCTTTGGTGTGCTTTGTGCTGTGGTATTTATGTTATTTATCTTCTTAGTACCTTGATTGTTATGTATGATAGACATATATGTTGATGCTTGGTGCTTTACTTGTGTTAAGGATAAATGAATGTTAGATATAACTCAGTGCTAAGTGCTTAGGATATATATAATTTATTGTTACTGTGTTGATATATATTTGGGTATGTTCTATGATGTTAATAAACTAATTAACTAATGCATCTCACCTTATAAGTGTTAATAGAATACTCTGCAAAGTATTTTTATCACAGATCTATGTCTCATCTTGGTTACAGAAACCTGTGTCCTGTAACCCCCCATGCTTCTACCTCAGGTGATACTTCTCCTACTTCGAAGGTGTTGCTGAAAGGGTCGGTAGTCAGGGTTTTGTTGGTGCGTTGTTAAGAATTGAACCCTAAGTGTACCCCTATGCCAATATATAGGGTTTACATTAGTGACAACCAACTATCCAACATACACCCTATGGATCATATATCCATTTTCTTTCTTTATCAGAGTCCAATTGTTGTAACATGTCTTTGAAAACATTAAGGGAAGTTATCAACTTGAACAAGAAAGGGCCCACTTCTTTAGGCAGCTTGAAAGTGACATCTTGCTTATGCTGGGAAAAATGTAAGTGATCTAATACAAGTATTTTCCTAATATACTCCAAGGAAAATATCCTAGGAGTCTAAAATACTGGAAGCTTGTATGGTTCTTGCTCAAAACCGTAAATTACGATCAAACTATAGATTTTAGCCAGACACCAGTCTGCTATGCATGTATCCTTCTCAATTGTATCATTTTCTTCATCCAAGGAAATATTCTAGGAGGCTTTACCACATGGATCAAAGTGTAAAAAATAATCATGAAATTATTAATAAAAAGGGTAAAACCCTCATTGTGATCTTTTCTCCTTATTTCCTCAATCCATTAGTGTTATAACCCTAATTTTCTCCAGACATGCTTACTTGACATCAGGCCATCTCAGATTCCTTCTTTGCCAAAACACTGTTGAACAACTCTTCTTAAAAACCCCTTTTATAAAGGCCCAAGTGACATGCTCCATTACTGCATGGATGTACATGCTAGCTAACCCAAGACAACCCGCGTGTACCTACAAAAGTATGAAAAAATGAAAGTTGTTGATGGAACACACAACTTTGGGTGAGTTAACTAAACCTTTTGTCCATGCATGGTCGAGGGTTTGACCAAATACCTAGCTTCTTCTAGCCTATAAAAGAAGGGTTAGGGGTCCCATTTGGAAGAGGAGAATCATAGTAAAGAAACTATACCTGATTGCACATTTCCTTTGTTCCAACCCTTTAGCCATCCTTGTGCAAAGAGAAATATAGAGCAAAGAAGTTGGAGGACGGTTGAAGAGGAGCCCAAGACCAGGTTCGTGGAGCAGTGGCTGGCTTTATCATTGTAAGTTGATTTGTTGAAGTTAATAATAAAGAAGTACTTTTCTCGTCCCACCATATGAGTTTTTCATGGTTTTTTGCATACATATTGATTGAATCTCTAACCCATTAATCTGTAGATCAAATGCATGTGGAGTTCTTTGTTTGTCTTATGTGAATGCAGGTCAACCTTGGGAGGAGAGATGCATTCAAAGAGAGCTCAAGCATGAAGAAGGATCGATATCAAACGCCCAAAATAAGGTATGCTCACTTGATCTTCTTAACTACATATTTGCTTAAGAATAATGGGGATTCAGTCCAGGACGACGGTAGAAAGTAGGAATCTTTAGGTATTTTCTGCATGCATAATGAAGCCCTAAGTGCTAGTCTATAGAGGGATTTCCCACTCACAACAGAATTGGCGACCATACTGGGGATTATCTAGGGTTTATGGGAATATTGTTTGGGTATTTTTAAGAACTGGTTTCATTTCCTGTTCTTAAAGTTTCTACAAAAGTCTAAGCTAACAAATATTTTGGTCTTCCATACTAGTTATCTCTGTTTCTTTGCTTGACTGTATTTTTTTTTTCTGAGACCCGCAGAGGTACAGGCGGCCTATATAAGGTTTGCACACATGCACCTGTGCCCTACATTTTCACAGCCCGCGTGTACACGCTAGCTAAGGAAGTGTCAGTCACGTGTATAATTCCAGAAAATTTCTTTTAGAGAGGAAGTCATCCTCTTCGCTATCAAGATTAGTCCTTCTCAGGGGTTTTCTGGAACTCTTTCTAGTCTTTGTTGTTTGTAGTCTATATCTTAGTTTTCACCTCAGATTGGTTTGTTCTATGAAGTTTTCCTTGAAATGTTTTCTTTTTTTTGTTAAAGTAAGTGTCTGAGTCTTCAAGAGATCCTGGTTCTCAGTATTAGTGGTCTCTACCTAGCTTGGATTTCTTGTCCTTTCATTTGTCTCATATTTTTAGAGATACATGCGGCTTGTATAATGCCAACACGCGTGTACACTCGCACTAACTTTACACATCTCGCGTGCACACGCTTGCTATTGAACTGTCAACAGTGTGCTTGTGGAGAAAAGTTTTGTTGAAGGTGAGGAAATCATCCTTTCCTTTGAAAAGAGTTATACCTCTCAGGTTTTTGGGTCTCTGTCATAGTGGTCAGTAACTTAGGTTTGATCACATCAATAGCTTTCTTTTTTCATCTAGAAGTTTTCCTCAAAAATAGGGTTTTTAGACAAGTGTGAGAGTCCAATTTTAAATTGCTTGTGTGTGATTTTTAAATTGACTCTTTGCGATCTGTACTTAGGCCAGAAGTTTTCTTGGTTTTGACTTGTTGATAATTTTCCTTTTTGCTTTGTGAGCATTCAAATAAAAAAGAAATTTTTTTATTTCTTTGTTTGGCTAAAAAGTGTTGTTTTTCATTAGTAACCAGGGAAAAGTATTTGCTTTCATAAGTTCTTGACGATTTACTTAGATCATAAGTATCTCGTAGTCTAGTGAAATCTTGCTTTGAGTTTGTTGTTTAAAGATCTTAGAAAATTTTTAAGTTTGAAAAGTTGTTTAAGATTTGAGTTAAGTGAAGGTATTTTGTTTCCAACTTTCTGTTTATTTTTGCTTTCGTCTTTCAAACATCACTAGTTTCACTTTCATAACCTTTGAATTAAGACAAGCCATAAAAATTAACGCTAAATCTAAAATTCATTAGACTTTTTATGTTTGTAGGGTCAACCAACTAGTTTAGGATTAGGGCCTTGAATTAGGTTGGAGAGGAAACTCTTCAAGGCCATTAAAATCAAACATTGGAGTCTGAGTTAGGGAGTGTCAAAGTCCAGTATCATGAAAGTTATCTGGGATCCCCCTATAACATAGGGTATAAACACGAGGTCATGTACAGAAAGGTAGTAGAGATAACCCCTCCAAAGATGGACAAATCATAGTGGAGAACACATATAGAGGGCTTGTCTTGGGATTCCGTCAATTGCATTTTCCATGGAGCTTTTTGGGTCTCGAATCTGTTCAAGGTCCTCATTTGTCTTCTGGAACACCTGCTTTTGATACCCTTGATAGGTTTCAAGCTCGATACCCTGCTCATTGTGGTCTACCCGAATTTCGACTGTACCCACCTGGTGATTGTTCGCGTGCTGGTAACCTAGTTTCCTATCTTTTTAGAGACATACACAGGTGACTGCAGGGGTATACCGCGGTACCTAGGACAGACATCGGTCCATGCTTTTCAGATTATACCTATAGGGTGCTTCCGTGTTTGAGTTTCACTTACACCGGTAAGTTTCTCTAGTGTTGGTTGTTGTAACCGTTCTTCCAATTAGTTTAGTGTTTGCTTGTTTTATCTTGTAGGGATTTTTTTTTAGTGTGTGTTGTTTTTTGAACGAATAGAAAGCCCTAGGGTGTTTTTGATATTCTCACACAGTGGAGGATCACGAGCTCCATCGGTCATGAAGGCCTCTGGGCCTATCGTCGGTTACACTGGAGCCACCCCCACCACCACTGAGGCGAAAGCTAGACCAACAAGGGTCTTTTGAAGCGATCGGGTCACAAGAAATTGTGCCCGACCAACATCCGAAGGAAACGACCATTTTAGAATTCAAAGTGAAATATATTGGTCCACTTGAAACTCCAACCAATAATATTTTGGCACCCTTCATCATACCGATTCACCCTTACGAGTGCCAGATAGTTTCGCATGCATCAATGGAAACAAATGTTGTCACTCCTTCTGGGAATTCTTCAATTCCCACTACGGTTGTCACCATAGGAGAGTTTCGACCTCCTAACCCACTGTCACCGGTCCGAGCCACCATGGTATTGACCGCCTCTACCTCGCAAAGTGGTCTGATCTCGTCTATGGTGGTGGCCACAACCCCTTTCACACTAAGTGCGATAGGCCCTCCGTTCTCATACAGGATGCCTAGCTCAGGTACAAGTCTTGTACTTTCCTACTCCACTTCACAGACTTTAGGTCTAGGGGAAGGGAGCTCTAACACTCCTCTGGAAGGCCACATGGGGGGCACTTCATCTCCTTTTAACACTTTCCCTTACGAGGGAGGTCATATACCGCCTTTGTCCCCTTCACTCGGTGGCACACACCAGCCATCCGTCAGGCCACCTACACACCATAGTTTATTTGGAGCAGGAAGTCAAGGACCACCTTCACATAATATGCTGGTAGGCTTGACACTGTTTTATTTTTTCGGTGCATTTGGTAACAACGCCTTCTCATCAGTTGCTTTCTCGACTGGGGGCAATCCCAGTTTCGGACAACCTATTCCTATGCAGGGTACTATTCCTACACATGGGGCAATCCCATGAACTTCTTCCACATTAGGGCCTTGGAATTCTTGGCAGGGATCCGTTCCCTCATCAGGAATTCCGATCTGGGGAAATTCTTTTCACAACCAATGGAACCCCAGACAAGGTACTATGCCTATCCCCACAGGATCGGCATGGGGCAACCCTTCCCAAAGTCATCCGAATATAATGCACACCCAACCATCTATGTCCTATTTTGGGAATCAGCTGATGATGTATCCTCACACATAGAATCCATATGTTGGTCATGGCCATGGTTTTTACCAGAACCCAGGCCAGCTGCCGAAATTTTCTTGGCAACCTGGTGCAAGTAAAACTCTAGGTCCCTTTTTCCTAGGTTATCACTAACAACCCAAACTACCTTTCCTGGAAACCTTTCATTTTCCAGACTTGACAAGATTGTTGAATGAGCCTATATGTCATGACCCACATTGCCCCCCTATGCCAATGAGGTTGCCTTCAGACATACCAAATTTTGAAGCCAAGCCTAACGAAGATCCAGGAGATCATGTGACCACCTTCCATCTTTAGTGCTCATCTAACTCGTTGAAAGAAGACTCCATAAAGTTGTGACTATTTCAACGTACTCTCATTGGGAGTGTCGTGAAATGGTACATTGAGAGCGACCGCTCAAGATACTCTTCCCTCGGTGAATTGGCAATGGCTTTCCTAAACCATTTCCAATTACCTGTGAGACATGACGCTGGCACAAAATTGCTGGCCAATTTCGTACAGACAAAAGAAGACCATATCTTTGATCACATTCAAGAATGGAGATGTTGGAAGAGTTTAATTAAGGTGCCAGTCCCACCAACATTCATTCTTGAGTGGTTCCTCAAGTCTTTGGTCCCATAGTTATCCAAAGACGTTGCGACATCGAGAGTGTTTTCTGAAGAAGACGCCATCATGAGAGCTCAATAGCTTGAGCTAATATATTCTCTGTCTGTTTTATTATATGATATCTTGCCAGATGTGCCACGCTCAATACTTGATAAAACTAGATAGAGAGTTGGACCACATGCCGATGGTATTGTTGGTTCAGCACAAACAAATCCCGTTGAGCAACCGACGAAGCAATTGCAACAATTGTCTATACAACACACAATGGAAAACCAAACTACTATTTTGGCTGCTCCCCCTAATAAAACATAGGATGTACACACAGTGAAATCGACAAATCCAAAGGCCACCCAACAGCCTGAAGGAAAGAAAAAACAATGAAAGAAGGGTAATGGGGATAAGAAACCCACTAATAATGTTGGCAGGGGAAACAATGAGAAACAAAAGGTGAGGTATTCGTGTAACCTGTGCGCGGAAGAACACTCGACCTACCAATGTCCTCAGCTTGCAGAGGCCCAAAATTTTGTGACACAACAACAACCTGTTGTGTTAGCCAATCCATTTCAGCCTGGGAAAAACCTAACCCAAGCCTCTACAAGCGCGGAAGGGGGTCGTCAAGGACCCTCTCCGTATTCAAACAATCATGCATCTGCGAATGTGTATAGGATGAAGGGTGATGATTTTCTATTGACTAGAGCACATGACTACAGTAAACCAAGCACTTATAAGAAGGGAAAAGAAGTCGAAATCCCATCTCTTCCTCTACAGATTGAGAAGACTTTGGGCGAAACAATGACACACATCCCAAAAGGCGCGTTCAAAAAAGATTCTCACAACCCAAATGTAAGGGCCAACCAAAACTATTATGTGGTGGAGGATTTGTCTCAAACCCCTTGTGCGATGTACACTTTGGAGGTCCTCCAAACCTGCCCTTCCTAGAGGAAATCTTTGTTAACTGCTTTTCTACCGAGACTTGTAATCTGGGTACCATCACATTGGATACAATCGACTTAAAACCTCATCCGCCTTACCACATAGCATTTCAGATAGTAGTGGCTCACCCCACAAAAACGTTTACTTGAAATATTTTCCGCACGGTGGTTGATGAGGGCGCCTTGACATGTGTTATGTCATTGGCATGTTGGAAGGCCATTGGCCAGCTCGTTTTGTCTCTGTCACCTACTCTTCTCACTGATTTTGACGGTCATTCATTCCGACTGTTATCACTCCAAGAAACTGCTTAGGGTTGTAGGCTAAGGATGCTTGGTAACTTAATAAATCATGAATAATGAAAGTGTGGATCAATCGGATAACTCAAGGGCTTAATGAGAAGAACAACTTATCATGCATCCAAATGAGCCAGTGCTTTTAGAAACCAAAAATCAGATACAGTAATTGAAATGGGATATGAAGAGCACTATTCTAGATAACCAAGTACATTAACATGCAGGGTCATACAAGATAGCAAGAGATCATTCAATTCAAATTTATGAGCTAAATAAGAAGATGACAGTTCTTAATAGATGAGCTAAATTGAATCAAATTACATAGCAATGTAACACATGAGAAAATATGACAATGGTAGCAAAAGAAGACTGTCATTCATATCAAGATAAGAGTCTTAGTACATATGCCAAAAAAATGTCTCCAGAATTGAACCCCTAGTTCATATTCTAACCTTAGATTTATAGCTTTACAAAACAGTTCTGAGATCCTAAAAACATGGATCAAATAAGCTAAAAATAGTAAATCAAATTCTAATTGCAAAAGATGTGGGATGATCCCCCAAAGTGAGGTCAATCTCAGATTTTGTGGTCCTCCTCTCTTGTTGAGTACTGGTATAGTACAGGATAGCCTCCCAAGGCTGAATGCCGACTCTCCAAGAGAGATAAGTTCAAATCTGTTGATGTGAGAAACTGTCCTGATTTTTTGTCTTTGTCAAAGATGCCAAAAACCTTTGAAACACCTCCTCTTCCCATAATCTATCAAAAATAGCTATTCGATTTATCTTGATAATTCATCAAATGTTCATTAGAAGAGGTTTCAAACCTTTCCATCTCAAAAAACTTCGATCTGTGTAAAAACTCGAACATTATGGAAATGACAGGCTTTCGGTGGTTAACTGAGAAAGATCATGAGTGAATTATCTACCGAAAGTCCTGATTTTTAGTGGTTAATGAACAGTCGTCCTTGTCGCCTAAACCACCAAAACTTCAGTTTTGAGAAAACTTCAAAATTGCAAAAATGCTTACCTCGAATCCCTTACTGATGTTCAAGGTTTCTTGGCTGAGGCAGCCCTTGTTCGTGCTGATCTACGAACTTCTGTTGCCTGTGTGGAAGGCTCTGGTGTGTCTACCATGGTTGTAGCTAAATTAGCCAGGGCTTCTAATCCAGTTTTCTCCTGAGCTGGTGATTGAAACTCCTTTAACTTCAACCTCAGAATCCTTAATTGTCTATACAACTTCATGTTTTGACTGATCAATACCCTGTTTCTGTCTTTAATCTTGTCATGCTTCTCCTTGAGGGTTTGGTTTATCTTGAACAACTCTGCATTTATGTCAGTTAGGTCTGTATTATCTTTTTTAATCACCCTCTCCAGGACTTCCATTTCGTAGACCTGTTGGAGGAGTTTGTTGATTTTTCGTGATCTAGCTTTTTTAGGCTTACTTGAAGAGGGTTCTGCCACTGATGGACTGTGTGCCTCAGTAGGAGTTGGTGAAGGTAAATTGGAACAATAGTCTGCACCCTGTTCAGTCTGCACATTATCCCGAGTCTCATTCAATTCTTGTTTTGGTTCTAAATCATTGTAAGGTAGGTTTAAAGGGTTGTTTCCTGTATCAGGGTCTTTAGATAGTTCACCTTCAAACTGCAGTTTTCTCTTGATACATTTCTTCTTACCAGAGGATGATTTTGTAGGATCTCTTGGTGGTGAGATACCTTTCCTTTTTCTATGACTACTTTTGGGAGTAACAGTCTTTATGCCACTGGTCTTCTTAGTCTCATCTTCTGGTGGTTTCTCTGTTTGGAATTCATTCCAAAAAAGAAAGAAACCCCAATCAACCTATTTCCTCTGCAGAGCTTCCTTGACAAGAAGAGTGATAAGACCTTGGTGAGATAGTCTGCCAGCAACCTTAGTAGGTTTGTATTTAACTTGTTTGGCCATTTTAGTAAGGGTCTTATGAAAATATAAAGGTATATTTATTGGTTCTCTACCCGTGAAATGATTGAGAAGCTTAAAATGATAAAACATTACTCTGTTATACTGTCCCTCACAGGTAATGTAAACAAAAATTGCCTTTAGCAATGCCTACCATTGAGGTTCTAAAAAGGACATTGGAATATCCTTCTTCCAAATCAAGTTCTTGTGGATGGGCAAAAAATATGATCTAAATTCTATATTTGATGGCAGTGTGGATTTAAACCAACAATATCCTGTCCATGGAAGACCTGTAAACTCTGCTATAAAAGTTTCATCTATGATAAATTATTCTTTCCCAATATTGGCAGATCTTCCATTATATGCAATTGCAAACTCTTCAGCTACCTGTTGATGGGAACTGATCAGTTTTTCACAGTATGTGAATGCCCCTGGTCGTTTGAAAAACTCTGCTACCTCTGGGTGCGCCTCCAAATACCAAACCCCGTCTACTTCAGACCTCAACACTGGCCCTTCTTTCGGCATTGATCAATATTCTCTGCACCTCCGATTATGGGAAACTGAATGTCCAGAGAGAGAAGGGTTCTAGAATTTAGGAACGCAGAGGGTATATCTCAGGGAAGAAATGGTGGGACAGGGTGACACAAAATTCGGATAACCGAGCTCAAACGCTAGACAAGTTTCGAGTGACAATTTGACTGAGGGCATGCCAAAATTTTAGATTTTCGGTGGTAAACTTAAAAATATGAAACAAGATGAGTTTTGGACTTGCTTGATAAGTCGCACTGGCTTAATTGACTCTTGAGCGATCACTGGACTCTAGTGGCTCTTTGATTATCACCAGGGGAAACGGGATTAGGATCTCAGAAAATACGTTCAATTGATGAAGCTGTGAACCCACGACTATCTCATAAATCTCCAGAATTCAAAATGATACTGTATGAGGATTTAATGAGGTATTAACGGGATCATGATGGATCATGTACTTGCGACTTGAAATGGAGGGAGGCTTCGTGACCATCATGCATGAATTTCAGTGATACCGCTGTGTGTAGATTTTGAAAAGACAATTGTGGTCGAAAGGACAACAGGGGTTTGAGATTTTCGGATAGACACCATCAGAGCTCGCATACCTTCCACTTGATGAGATTTTGGCGGTTACATTTCTTCATTGCTCCAAGTTGACAGCTGGCTCGTGCAAAAGCACGGAATTTTCATTTTTACCATTGAAACGCTTTCGGTAGTTAACCGCACTCTTGCTTTGACCTTTTAACTGCCGGGAAAAAAATATTTCAGTGGTTAATGAGCACCTGACGGGCTTGCCTAAACCACCGAAACCTGAGATTCTGACTTTTGCTTGACCAAACCAAATCCAAAATTTCTTTTGGGCTTATTTACAGAATACAGACTCTCTAACCTACTTACAAAAATTTAGGAATAAAATTTAGACACAACTTATCACCTCAAAAAGAAAAATTTCCACAAATTCATTTTGGGAGCTAACATTTGGCTCCAACTAGGATGGGCATCTCCCTGTGAGGTGACCAAGAACCTAGTTATACTCAGTAGCCTTTATTACAAAATTAAAAAGAAATTTGAAAAAAAAAAAAAAATTGCTGGTACCATTGGGCATGGAGTTATTCAAGTGACAGAAACAAAGAAAACATAACTGAAAAAGAATGTGTACAAGTAGAACAGGGATTTTAAGAAAATCCTTATGAAAAATAGGTCTTCAAAAAGCGCCCGTTGAAAGGACCACCTGCTACTTCCTCACCTGAAATATTTGGAGAACAAAGCTATTGTTCTGCTGCACCGCTGTTATGAAAAAAGGACCTATCCAGAGAGCCTCAAATTTTTCGTGTTTCCCCTTCTCTTGCATTGTTGCATCCCACTTTAAGACTAAATCCCCTATTTTGAAGACATTTGATTTGACTTTCTTGTCAAAGGTCTCCTTGATTCTTTCTTGATGCAATTCTGTTTTTTCCAAGAGCTGCTCTCTATCTTGCTGTAACTCTACCAAATTAAGAATTCTCCGGGTCAAATCACTTGGTTCAGAATCAGTTTCTTGTAAAAAATTTGCAACCGGCAGTGCAATTGGAACAGGAAATATGGCCTCAGTACGATATGCCAACTTGAAATGAGATGTACCAATTGATTTCTTACATGTAACCCTGTCAGCCCACAAAGAAAACTTTAGCTTGGAATCCCAACCTTTGGCATTTTGTTCAAGCAACTTCTTTATAATCCTGACTACACTCTTGTTTGATGACTCAGCTAGGCCATTCCCTTGCAGATAGTAAGTAGTGGAATGCACCAGCTGGATTCCCAGCTCTTCACATAATTTCACCAAGTGTTTATCTTTGAATGCAGCAGCGTTATCAGTGACTATTCTCTTAGGGCAGCCAAATCTGAAAAATATGTTTTCTTGCAGAAAATTTATGATAACAGTATGATTGGTGTTTCAGGTGGGAATAGCCTCAATCCACTTTGTAAAGTAATCGGTGGCAATAACGATCCACCGGTGCTGACCACTAGAAGGCGGGTGAATTTCACCTATGAAGTCCAGGCCCCACTGCTGGAAAGGCCCTGTGACCACTATAGGTTTGAGGGGAAGGGACTTCAGTTGTTGTTTGCCTTCAAATCTTTGACACTTGTCACATGTTCTCACAAACTCACACACATCTGAAAATAAGGATGGCCAGTAGTAACTAGATCTTAATATTTTATGTGCAGTGGTTTTCCAATAGTGATGTCCCCCGCATTCATTATTATGGAATTCAATCATGACCTTAGCTGCTTCTTCTTGGTTTATGCACCTCAACAATAAACCTATTGGATTTTTCTAGAACAATAAGTTGCCATTGATGCAGAAATTTACCACTTTTAGCTTCAAGGCCCTTCCTTGTGTTTTTGTCAAATCTGATGGGACTGATAAAGTCTGCAGAAAATAAATAATGTGACTGTACCATTTGCAATCAGCTAGGTGAGCTGAGACTTTCATTTCTTCACCTTCCTTATCCTCTGAAGACTGAACGCTATGTTCATTAATACTTACCAAATTTATTTTGAGCAGCCTGCAATTTTCTTCTGTCAGAAGTTTGGCAAGGCCCTGACCCTTCACAAGTTTTGCTGGTTTAATTTCAACATCAAATTCAATCAACTTTGCTATCCACTTACTCCTTTTTTCATCTATGTCGGGTTGTATCAGCACATATTTGACTGAACTGGAGGGAACGAAAGCTATTACCTTTGCCTGGAGGATGTAAACTTTGAAGTATTTCAATGACTTGATAAGTGCATATGCTTGTTTCTCCAGCAATTCATACTTTACCTCTGAGTCCCTCAAGACCTTACTTAAGAAGGAAACCGGCTGCTCCTGATCATCGACATTTTTTTGCAAGATTACTGTTGCAATTGTATCACTTGAAGCAAATGAAAAAATGTAAAATACCTTGGAGAAATCGGGGCTGATCAAAACAGGGGTTGTTGTGATGGATTCCTTGATGACATTGAATGAGTGTTTGGCTTCTTCAGTCCATTTTACCTCGGAGTCCTTTCTTATCATAGCAGTAATATGCTTTGTGAGTTCTGCAAAGTTTACTATAAACCTTTTGATAAAGTTTATAGTCCCAAGGAAAGACTAGATGTCCTTCTTTGATCTAGGAAGAGACAGATTTTTAATTGCTTCTACCCTTTTTGGGTCGATTTTCACCCCATCAACTGAAACAATATGAACGGGTAATTTCCCTTCCTTAAGTGCAAAATTTGATTTTTTTGGATTAAGAGAAATGCCATACCTTCGACATTTTAGAAATGTCCTTTTTAAGTGCTGCAAATGAAGTTCATGGCTACTTGAGAAAACAGTGATATCATCAATATATATCAGGACAAATTTATCTTTCTCTCCAACGAAAGCAATGTCCATTGCCCTTTGGAATGTCGCTCCTACATTCATCAATCCAAAGGGCATATTCTCGTACATAAACGTACCCCATGGAGTGGTAAAAGAAGTCTTTTCTTTATCGTCCAGATGGACAAAAATTTGGTTGTATCTGGAAAACCCATCAATAAAAGACATCACCTTTGATCCTGACACCCTCTGCAAAATATGCTCCATTTTGGGCAGAGGATAGTTGTCCTTCCTAGAGAACTTATTCAAATTTCTGAAGTCGATGCAGAGTCTGATCTCCCCATTCTTCTTCCTGACTGGTATGAGATTCGCAATCCATTCTGAATATCTGAGGGGAATGATGATGCGGGCATCCAATAGTTTTTTAATTTCCCTTTCCATTGTAGGCAACAACAAAGGGTTGAAGGATCTAAGCTTCTACATGAATGGTTTGGTGTCTTTATTCAAGGGGATCTTATGCTGAATTACCTCTATGTCAAAAGTATTCAAATCATCATATTGCCAAGCGAAGATGTCAGCAAAATCCTTTAGCAATTCTCCATAATCAACCCTTTGTTTTTCTGTCAAATGTGAGGCTAAGTTGACATATTTTGGATCTTGTTTGTTGGCTACATTGTACTGAAAAACCTATGAATCTTTTTCCCCACTTTCCAATTTGACAGCCACATCATTGTTATCGAACAACCTTTCCAACGGGACCAAGCCTTTAGGAATTTTGTTGGTAGACAGTTGGACTATTTCATGTGCTACGATTTTGCTTCTGAAATTTGGTTTTTCAATTTCATTGTCATGTTCATTCTCCTGATCGATCTGTAGGTCTGCAAACTCATCTGTCACTGCAAGAAATCTAGTGAGTTCAGCATCGTCTTCAAAAACCTTCCAAAATTTTACATTATCAGGGAGAGAGGGCCTATATTTAACTTGAATTTCGTAAGTTAATTTATGAGGCAGAGGGGGTATGAATGCACAAGCATATACAACTAATGAATCAACCAATTCATTCATTGCTCTAGGTACCTATGAAATTTTAAAATCTGCAAAATCGTGGATTGCCTTCAGCACTTCATCTCTGTATGCTTTCAGCCTGACATGCTTTGCTTGAAAGGACTTATTCACCTGCTGAATAATCAAATCTACATCTCCAAACACCTACAATTTTTCAATCTTCCTTTCTTTGGCTGCATTCAGCCCCAAAAGTAGTTCCTCATACTCAACAATATTATTAGTCACTTTAAAATCAAGTTTAAAGGACAAATGAGAAGTTTTCTTAGAAGGGGAAATCAATACCACTCCTGCTCCTGCTGATTCTTTAGTGCAAGAACCATCAAAGAACATGGTCCAAAGATCGCCTTCTACTGTTTCTGTGGGCTGAAAAGTGGTCTGAATTGTGGGCTTTCTGAGCAGCAATGTATCACGTAATGAATCATCAATTTGCAAAATACAAGATCCCATACCTGTGTTGACCAAATAGATAGGATGATTGGATGGATTTTTCTCGTCACTGATTACATATGCCAACTGAGATTCCCTGTATATCCTTTTGTTCACCCCTCCAAAAATAGGGGTAGTAGCGTAGGAGAGATCCATTTGAAGAGTGCCACCTAGCCTCTTCATCCACGATCTTGATAGTAGACATCCAAATTTAGGGGGTATGTCAGCCACTACTATATCCATCACCATAGTCTTCATGGATGCTTGGGTTAAGGTTACAGCCAAATCCTTAATAATCCCAAGGCATTTGACTTTTCGAGAGTCAAAAGAGAAAAGATCATGATAAGACTTGGTGATCTCCAACCCAAGCTCATCCATGACCGCGTTTGGCATCAAATTGTGCAAAGCACCAGAGTCCAACAAACAGTTATGCGGTGTTTTCTCATGAATATTTAGAGAGATGTAAAAGGGAGGACAACTTTCATCTCTGTATTCTATCATTTGGCCCAGAGTAATGGTTGGCTTTTCATCATATATGCTGAGGATATCAGCAGAAAGGGATATAGATTTGGGATCTAGAGTTTTGAGGATATCCCTTTTGAACATTTCATTTTTCATTAACTCGACTAGAGGAATAGGAATTTTAATTTTTTGTATTTCAGCCTCAAAATTGAATGAATATGGGACTTTATCAGAAAACTTTACCTGATTCGAAGGAGCTTCCTGATTTCTTTGTTGTTCAACAAGAGGCTGACTTTCTAGAGTTTGATGCTTGACAGGGGCAGCAGTATTTTTGGGAGGAGCTGATGCTTCACCTTTGAAGGATTTGCTTGTTGATTCTATGATGTCTGATTTTTTTGCTTAACAGGGGTTGTGCTCTTTTCGGGAGAGGTTGGTGCATCTTGTTGAGCAGTTTCAGATTTTGATCGGAGGTTATATCTATTCTTGTCTTCTGTCATGAAAATTCCATCATCAATAAGATTATCTTCTTTCTGTTCAGTCATCAATGCTTCCTCATAGTCGTGTTGTGTTAGATAAGATTTCCCTATCTCTTCTCCAACACAATGAATGTTATCTTCTCCACCTTATTGATATTCACCCTCGTCTTCGTCCATCACAACATTTTGAAGAGGAACCTTTATTCTCTAATCTTCAGTAGGGTTCTTTTCTCTTTGCAAGATCTGAGTTGGTTGATTATTTCTTCTGAAGTTGTTGGGATTTTGATTCGGATTCCTGCCTGCAGAATCATAAGTTCCTCTTCCCTTCACAGGCTACTTATTTTCAATCTTAAGCTTAGATATCTCAGAGGTTATAGACTCTAGCATCTTAGCCATTTTATCAAATTTCGGATCAGCACTTGATGAAGATGAAGCCTCATTCCTCGGCCTTCTTCTATCAGAATCTCCTTTCCGCTTCTGGGAGGCTAGGATATTTGATTCCACCTCAAGGGAAACATCTTGCATGAGAGATAATGTTGGTGACCTCCTTTCTCTCAACAATAAGAAGAAATTTGAGTCAAAAGAATCAGAGTATGTGATCTTGGCAGAAGCATCTGAAGGTTTTATCTCTGTTGGTATTTTTCCATACATCCGGTTAAATCTCTTAGTGAAATCAGAGACTGACTCACTACTTTGTTTCCTCAGGTTTCTGAATTCTGTGATATAGTAGACAAAATCTCTTCCGTCACCCCAATGTTTCAGAAATGTCTCATCCAATTGCTCGATTTCAGCTATGGAACCAACAGGGAGTTCTTTGAACCATTTCCTAGCATGGCCATCTAGGATTTGGACAAACACTCATGTCCAAACAACTTCTTCTTCAATATTAAGGTTTTCAGCATAACTGTAAAAAGCCTCAATATGTTCTTCAGCAGACACATCGCCTTTGCCTGTGAATTTGGGCATATACTTCTGATAGTCTCCCATTGGCATGGCTGATACTGGGTTTGGCAATATGAGTGGTACATACCTAGCAGCTAGGATTTGTTGCATCTTAGTCAAAGGAGGTGGTGCAACCATAACTATCAAGGGTGAGGAAAATGATGGTTTCTTTTTCAAGTCTTCAACACTGGAGGAATGTGAAAGAGGTGAATCTTCTAATGGGAAAGAGGTCTGATAAGATGCTCTGTAAAAAATTGCAAGGTGTCCAGCTAAATTTCCTTCACCTTTAGCAGATAACTCTTGGAGGAGATGTTCAACAACAAGGAGGCTAGTATAAATGTTCAAATGATCTTCTTGTTGCTGAGAATGAAAAGACTCAAGGGAAGAAGAACTGTGGCTTCTTTCTAAAGTATTGGGTGTTTTTTCAATCAAATTTAAATCTATCAATTTATCATCATTAGGATTTTTCTATTGATCAAAAAGAATTTTTTCTTATACAGAATTTACAGTTGTTTTTTCGTCAATGCTCTCTAAAAAGAACTCAAATTTTTCTGTAGTAGATTTTCCAGAACTGAAAAGAGGATTACCTTATGTATCTAATCTTGAAGTTTGACCTTGAGTTGTCTTTCCTTTCCTGAGAATTAGTTCTGGATTGGACACTGGTGTGACAGGTGATTCTTGAGGATTCGCCCTAGTACTGATCCTCTTAGGAGCCAGGATGAACTTGTGGAGTCGCCAAATAGATAATTACAACCAACTAAAAATGTCTAATCTTTGTCTATCATCAAAGATCATCTCTGTGTCGTATCCCAGGAAAGAAGAGCTTGAATTTTGTCTCCTGGGCAACGACGCCAATTTGTTATCACTCCAAGAAACTCCTTAGGGTTGTAGGCTAAGGATGCTTGGTAACTTAATAAATCATGAATAATGAAAGTGTGGATCAATGGGATAACTCAAGGGCTTAATGAGAAGAACAACTTATCATGCATCCAAATGAGCCAGTGCTTTTAGAAACCAATGATCAGATACAGTAATTGAAATGGGATATGAAGAACACTATTCTAGATAACCAAGTACATTAACATGCAGGGTCATACAATATAGCAAGAGATCATTCAATTCAAATTTATGAGCTAAATAAGAAGATGATAGTTCTTAATAGACGAGATAAATTGAATCAAATTACAGAGCAATGTAACACATGAGAAAATCTGACAATGGTAGCAAAAGAATACTATCATTCATACCAAGATAAGAGTCTTAGTACATATGCCAAAAAAAGGTCTCCATAATTGAACCCCTGGTTCATATTCTAACCTTAGCTTTATAGCTTTACAAAACAGTTCTGAGATCCTGAAAACATGGATCAAATAAGATAAAAATAGTAAATCAAATTCTAATTGCAAAAGATGTGGGATGATCCCCAAAAGTGAGGTCAATCTCAGATTTTCTGGTCCTCCTCTCTTGTTGAGTACTGGTGTAGTGCAGGATAGCCTCCCAAGGCTGAATGCTGACTCTCCAAGAGAGATAAGTTCAAATCTGTTGATGTGAGAAACTGTCCTGATTTTTTGTCTTTGTCAAAGATGCCAAAAAACTTTGAAACACCTCCTCTTCCCATAATCTATCAAAAATAGCTATTGGATTTATCTTGATAATTCATCAAATGTTCATTAGAAGAGGTTTCAAACCTTTCCAGCACAAAAAACTTCAATCTGTGTAAAAACTCGATCATTCTGGAAATGACAGGCTTTCGGTGGTTAACTGAGAAAGATCCTGAGTGAATTATATACCAAAAGTCCCAATTTTTAGTGGTTAATGAACAATCATCCTGTTCGCCTAAACCACCAAAACTTCAGTTTTGAGAAAACTTCAAAATTGCAAAAATGCTTACCTCGAATCCCTTACTGATGTTCAAGGTTTCTCGGCTGAGGAAACCCTTGTTCGTGCTAATCTACGAACTTCTACTGGATGTGTGGAAGGCTCTGGTGTGTCTACCATGGTCATAGCTAAATTAGCCAGGGTTTCTAATCCAGTTTTCTCCTGAGCTGGTGATTGAAACTCCTTTAACTTCATCCTTAGAATCCTCAGTTGTATATACAACTTCATGTTTTCCCTGATCAATACCCTGTTTCTGTCTTTAATCTTGTCATGCTTCTCCTTGAGGGTTTGGTTTATCTTGAACAACTCTGCATTTCTATCAGTTAGGTCTGTATTATCTTTTTTAATCACCCTCTCGAGGACTTCTATTTCGTAGACCTGTTGGAGGAGTTTGTTGATTTTTCGTGATCTATCTTTTTTAGGCTTACTTGAAGATGGTTCTGCCACTGATGGACTATGTGCCTCAGTAGGAGTTGGTGAAGGTAAATTGGAACAATAGTCTGCACCCTGTTCAGTTTGCACATTATCCTGAGTCTCAGTCAATTCTTATTCTAGTTCTGAATCACTGTAAGGTAGGTTTAAAGGGTTGTTTCCTGTGTCAGGGTCTTTAGACTGTTCTCCTTCAAACTACAGTTTTCTTTTGATACCTTTCTTCTTACTAGAGGATGATTTTGTAGGATATCTTGGTGGTGAGATACCTTTCCTTTTCCTATGATTGCTTTTGGGAGTAAGAATCTTTCTGCCACTGGTCTTCTTAGTCTCAACTTCTAGTGGTTTCTTTGTTTGGAATTCATTCCATAAAAGAAAGAAACCCCAATCAACATGTTTCCTCTGTAGAGCTTCCTTGACAAGAAGAGTAATAAGCCCTTGGTGAGATAGTCTGCCAACAACCTTAGTAGGTTTGGCTTTAACTTGTTTGGCCATTATAGTAAGGGTCTTATGAAAATAGAAAGGTAGATTTATTGGTTCTCTACCTGTGAACTGATTGAGAAGATTAAAATGATAAAACATTACACTGTTATACCGTCCCTCACAGGTAATGTAAACAAAAATTGCCTTTAGCAATGCCTGCCATTGAGGTTCTAAAAAGGACATTGGAATATCCTTCTTCCAAATCAAGTTTTTGTGGATGGGAAACAAATATGATTTGAATTCTATATTTGATGGAAGTGTGGATTTAAACCAACAATCTTCTATCCGTGGAAGACCTATAAACTCTGCTATAGAAGCTTCATCTATGATAAATTCTTCTTTCCCAATATTGGCAGATCTTCCATTATATGAAATTGCAAACGCTTCAGCTACCTGTTGATGGAAACTGATCAGTTTTTCATAGTATGTGAATACCCCTGCTCGTTTGAAAAAATCTGCTACCTCTGGGTGCGCCTCCAAATACCAAACCCCGTCTACTTTAGACCTCAACACTGGCCCTACTTTCGGCATCGATCAATATTCTCTGCACCTGCAATTATGGGAAACTGAATGTCCAGAGAGAGAAAGGTTCTAGAATTTAGGAACGCAGAGGGTATATCTCAGGGAAGAAACTGTTAAAATTTTAATTAAAATAAAGTACCAAGGCAAGTGTTTCTCTTCCCTAGGCGCCTAAGGGGGAGAAATTGCCGAAAGTGGGTCTTAGTCAAATTGATTTGTGAGATGCAAATTAAAAGATAACTTTATGATTAAAGTGAGGGTGAGTGAAGAGACACCAAATCTCAGCCACCCATCTAATCTAATCTTAGCTGTTAGATTAGAAAACTCATCACCTTCCCTCATGAGGTTGATTAAGGCAAATGGGCGCACCCATTCTTGGGTAAGTTGAAGAAATCTTGGTGAGAGGCCAAGAGGCTTTTTGGTGAGATGCCAAGAGCAAGATGAAGTTGATGCAGCAGCAATCTTGTTGAGAGAACAAGAGAGGAGCTGAAGCATTCTTGTTGAGAGAACAAGAGAGAGCAAGAGAGAGGTCGAGCTGGAGAAAAGAGATAGCAACAACAATTTCTGGGAGCATTGGCATGCATTCCAAGGTTGCCGAATAGCATTGTGTGGCACAAAAATTGAATCTTAGCAGAGTTTTGGCACGAATTTCGTGACAGTCCGTACAACATTAATTTCCGTACAGTTGTATGAATTTCTGGTTCATAAATTGAGAAGCAAAGCTACAGGAATGTCCAGATGAGTTTGTGTAAATATCTAAAGATGAATATGCTGTAAAAGAATTTCTCAGAAGCTCATAAATAATACAAATCCCTCTCTCACTGGTTTTCCCCTTGTGGGTTTTTCCAGGGTCAAAGTTAGAACGAAATTCTTTGTGTCTATATTTTCTGAGTTTTTCATATTGCTGATATTTTATTTCTGCGTTGAAAACGATGTTCATAATCCTCATGTTTCAGTTCTGAAATTTATTTTCAGTTCTGAAATTTATTTTCTGTTAAGTTTTTTAGAAGCTGGAACACTGTTGTGAGCAGATGCTGAAACACCGGGCTGTAGCATATGCTGAAACATAGTGTTGAGTCTTAAGCTGAAACACCACTGTGAGCAGATGATGAAACACCAGGCTGTAGCATATGTTGAAACATAGTGTTGAGTCTTAAGTTGAAACACTGCTGTGAGCGGATGTTGAAACAACAGGCTGTAGCATATGCTGAAACATAGTGCTGAGTCTTAAGTTGAAACACCACTGTGAGCAGATGCTGAAATAGCAGGCTGTAGCATATGCTGAAACATAGTGCTGAGTCTTAAGCTGAAACACCATTGAGTATATGCTGAAACACTAGGTTGTAACATATGCTTAAACAGTGTTGAAACTGAGTTTGGCAATTAAATTTGACTGAAAAATCAGCGACACTGAAACTGGGTTTGGATTTTTAAAATTAACATGGTATCAGAGCTGAGTTGAAGAGAAGCAGAAATTTCAGCAGACAAAAAGTTGGGACAACAATCACTTCAAGAGGAAGTCACTTGGTGAGAGACCAAGGAGAGGATCTTTGGTGAGATTCCAAGATCAAGAAAATCTTGGTGAGATGCCAAGAGAAGGGACCTTTGGTGAGATGCCAAGGTCGAGACAAACAGTAGCTTCAGCAGAGGTGGAAGAGATTTCCACCAAGTTTGACAAGGAATTTTCCTTGATTGCGTGTCTATCATCGAGGACCACTACTCTAGATACTTGGTATATTGACAATGGTGCCTCTCGCCATATGACATCAGTTTGTGAGCACTTGACAGATCTTACTCAGTGTGGAAATGTAGAGGTAGTGCTTGGAGATGACCGGGAGGTCAAGGTGGTTGGTTGTGGGACCGTATCATTTCGGAGGGAGTCTTTGCCTCCCATGATTTTGACGGAGGTTCTTTATGTTCTGGGCTTGAAGAAGAACTTTGTGTTAGTTTCTACTATTGAGGAGAAGGGCTATGAGGTCTTGTTCCATGATGGGCAGGTGCTTCCTTTCCCCATAGGGTCTAGCATCACTTCGGCCAAAGTGATTGGTACTAGACATGAGAGACTGTACAAGTTCTTGTTCCAGCCAGTGCGAGCATTGATTCATTCTACCAGCAGCAGTAGCGACCTATGTGAGATATGGCACAGGAGGATGGCACATTTGCACCATGGGGCTTTGCGAGTTCTAAGGGAGATGGTGATGGGAGTTCCAGATTTCAGTTCAGAGCACCATGAGTTGTGCAAGGGGTGTACCTTGGGAAAGTACA
>ML790487.1:84316-144026 GCA_009831015.1 Picea engelmannii
AGGCCCATGACCACTCCCATGATTACCAACTGGAAGAAGCTTCATGCTTCTGAGTCACAGTTGGTGGATTCCACTTTGTATCATCAGTTGATCGGGTCATTGATGTATTTGGTCAATACCAGGCCAGATATTTGTTTTGCTATTAACACTCTCAGTCAGTTCATGGTGGAGCCAAGGAGAGTGCACTGGGTGGCAGCAAAGCATGTGCTCATGTATCTTTGTGGTACGGTAGATTATGGTCTGGACTATCATAGAGGAGATGGAGTTTGTCTGGTTGGCTATACAGACTCAGAATGGGCAGGATGTGTCAGTGACAGGAAAAGCACTTCAGGGTGTTTCTTTGGATTGGGATCAGTAGTTGTGTCTTGGTTTAGTCGGAAGTAGAAGTCAGTGGCTTTGAGTTCGGCAGAGGCTGAGTATATGGCAGCTATTCAGGCTAGTTGTGAGGCCCTTTGGCTTCGCAAGATGTTGATTGGATTGTTCGGTGTGCAGTTGAGGCCTACCGTGATTTACTGTGATAATCATAGTTGCATTAAACTCTTGGAGAATCTAGTTTTTCATGACCAGTCTAAGCATATCGAGATTCGGTATCACTTCATCTACGATTATGTTCAGAGAGGAGTTGTGGAGCTACAGTACATATCTACTGAGGAGCAGGTTGCAGACATACTCACCAAGGCATTGAACATGGGCAAGTTTGTATTTTTCAGGGACAAGCTTGGAGTGGTGAGTAACACTTTCCTCGGTATGAGGGAGTGTTAAAATTTTAATTAAAATAAAGTACCAAGGCAAGTGTTTCTCTTCCCTAGGTGCCTAAGGGGGAGAAATTGCTGAAAGTGGGTCTTAGTCAAATTAATTTGTGAGATGCAAATTAAAAGATAAATTTATGATTAAAGTGAGGGTGATTGAAGAGACACCAAATCTCAGCCACCCATCTAATCTAATCTCAGTTGTTAGATTAGAAAACTCCTCACCTTCCCTCATGAGGTTGATTAAGGAAAATGGGCACACCCATTCTTGGGTAAGTTGAAGAAATCTTGGTGAGAGGCCAAGAGGCTTTTTGGTGAGATGCCAAGAGTAAGATGAAGTTGATGCAGCAGCAGTCTTGTTGAGAGAACAAGAGAGGAGCTGAAGCATTCTTGTTGAGAGAACAAGAGAGAGCAAGAGAGAGGTCGATCTAGAGAAAAGAGACAACAACAACAATTTCTGGGAGCATTGGAATGCATTCCAAGGTTGCCGAATAGCATTGTGTGGCACAGAAATTGAATCTTAGCAGAGTTTTGGCACGAATTTCGTGACAGTCCGTACAACATTAATTTCCATACAGTTGTATGAATTTCTGGTTTAGAAATTGAGAAGCAAAGCTACAGGAATGTCCAGATAAGTTTGTCTAAATATCTGAAGATGAATATACTGTAAAAGAATTTCTCAGAAACTCATAAATAATACAAATCCCTCTCTCACTGGTTTTCCCCTTGTGGGTTTTTCCAGGGTCGAAGTTAGACCGAAATTCTTTGTGTCTATATTTTTTGAGTTTTTCATATTGCTGATATTTTATTTCTGCATTGAAAACGATGTTCATAATCCTCATGTTTCAGTTCTGAAATTTATTTTCTGTTAAGTTTTTTAGAAGCTGAAACACTGCTGTGAGAAGATGCTGAAACACCAGGCTGTAGCATATGCTGAAACATAGTGCTGAGTCTTAAGCTGAAACACCGTTGTGAGCAGATGCTAAAACACCAGCCTGTAGCATATGCTGAAACATAGTGCTGAGTCTTAAGCTGAAACACCGTTGTGAGAAGATGTTGAAACACCAGGATGTAGCATATGCTGAAACATAGTGCTGAGTCTGAAGTTGAAACACCGCTGTGAGCAGATGCTGAAACACCAGGTTGTAGCATATGCTGAAACATAGTGCTGAGTATTAAGCTGAAACACCACTGAGTATATGCTGAAACACTAGGCTGTAACATATGCTGAAACAATGCTGAAACTGAGTTTGGCAATTAAATTTGACTGAAAAAATCAGCGAGACTGAAACTGGGTTGGGATTTTGAAAATTTAACAGAAACGGTGGGACAGGGTGACACAAAATTGGGATAACCGAGATCAAATGCTAGACAAGTTTTGAGTGACAATTTGGCTGAGGGCATGCCAAAATTTTAGATTTTCGGTGGTAAACTTAAAAATATGAAACAAGACGAGTTTTGGACTTGCCTGATAAGTCGCACTGGATTAATTGACTCTTGAGCGATCGCTAGAATCTAGTGGCACTTTGATTATCACCAGGGGAAACAGGATTAGGATCTCAAAAAATACGTTCAATTGATGAAGCTGTGAACCCACGACTATCTCAGAAATCTCCGGAATTCAAAATGATACTGTATGAGGATTTAATGAGGGATTAACGAGATCATGATGGATCATGTACTTGAGACTGGAAATGGAGGGAGGCTTTGTGACCATCATGCATGAATTTCAGTGATACTGCCATGTGTAGATTTTGAAAAGACAATTGCGGTCGAAAGGACAACATGAGCTTGAGATTTTCGGATATACACCATCAGAGCATGCATACTTTCCACTTGACGAGATTTTGGCGGTTATGTTTCATCATTGGGCCAAGTTGACAGATGGCTCATGCGAAAGCACGGGATTTTCATTTTTATCGTTGAAACGCTTTCGGTAGTTAACCGCACTCTTGCTTTGACCTTTTAACTGCCAGGAACAAAAGATTTCGGTGGTTAATGAGCGCCTGTCGGGCTCGCCTAAACCACCGAAACCTGAGATTCTAACTTTTTCTTGACCAAACCAAATCCAAAATTTCTTTTGGGCTTATTTACAGAATACAGACTCTCTAACCTACTTACAAAAATTTAGGAATAAAATTTAGACACAACCTATCACCTCAAAAAGCAAAATTTCCACAAATTCATTTTGGGAGCTATCACCGACCACATGGTATCATTCCCTCTTTCCTTGTGTAGTTAGGAGGAAATATCGTGTGCATCGAGGTAGAAGTAGTCAACGCGTCCCTTGACTAAAATCTCTTGTTAGGAAGAAGTTGGACTTAGTCCATGCAAGCAGTGGTTGCTACAGTTTTCTGGGTCTTGTTGTTTCCACATGAGGACCGGATTGCGACCATTGAGCAATTGTCTTTCTCTAGACCTGACCCTTCATTGGGCGTGTTCGAGGTACCGATGATTGATAATCCTCAACCAGGGGTAGTCAACGTAGGGGTTGGTTTGTGCCCATATTTGATGGGTACCTTTGATTACTTGCCCCCTCAAGGCGATGTCAAGTTCATATCTAATCACCATAAGGTTGAGATTTTCCAAGTTTCATCATTTTGCACGACTTACTTCAATGATCCATGGATACTTCCTTACCCATCATCCACGATAGATGGGATAGGGCGCCTGGGCATGTCCATGCCCTTGTCTGCAGCTAAAGTAGCATACTCTTTAGTCCAACAAGATTTAGCCAACACAGATCCAACTCCTGCACAAGAGTTATATCCGCTTCTAGAGCCTATTTGGGCTCAAGGTTATCTCGCTGACACTGATTCGTTAGACTTAGTTTTTCCCTCTGACGAAGTAGTAATTGAAGCAATGACTAGTCCAAACAAACCCTAGGATGATATTCATCGCAGATCATACTTCCTCCCAGAGTTAAGCATAATTGAAGCCAGACAATTCACCTTGACTATGACTGGAGATAGATCTTTTCCTATTAATCCATTAGCTACACATGAGGTCTATGTTGAGGGTAATATGGAAATCATCATTGAAACCATACCGATCAATATCTCACGAACCCCTAACATCATGGAGAATGTTTTCTTCAAAGTTGACTGCTCCCCCGGAGAGATTAAAATCTACACAGATCTATTTAAAGAATTTTGCGACATTTTTGCTTGGTCTTACAAGGAAATGCCAGGCATCGATCCAAAAATAGTCGAACATGAAATCACAATTTATCCAGATGCCAATCCTGTTCGGCATAAGCTTCATCCAGTTAATCCCAGGAAAGCAACAACCATTAAGGTTGAAGTTGAGAAACTGCTAAAAGCCAGTTTTATCTATCCTATCCATTTGACCCAATTGGTGTCAAATCCTATGTCAGTCAATAAAAAACAAGGCATGATTTGTGTATGTACAGACTTCCATGATTTGAACAAGGCCTATCCAAAAGATAATTTTCCCACACCATTCATCGACCAGATAATTGATAAATGTGTAGGTTGCAAGGCCTTCTCTTTCATGGATGGTTTTTCAAGATATAATCAAATACAAATCAAACCCAAGGACCAGCACAAAACAACATTCATTTGTCCATGGGGTACATTCGCGTATCGTAAGATTCCCTTTGGTCTAAAAAATGTTGGAGCGACCTTTCAACGGGCCATGTCTTTTTCTTTCCATGATCTCAAGCATATAGTCGAGGCCTATTTAGATGATTTAGAATCCCGATCTTGCAAGAGAATGGATCATCCCACACACCTCCGACTTTTCTTTGAGCATTGTCTCTACTTCCAAATTCACTTGAATCCAAACAAGTGCATCATTTGCATAACATTAGGATGTATGTTAGGTTTTATAGTGTCAACAATAGGGATCATGGTCGATCCTCTCAAGGTTGAGGCAATAATTCAGTTGCCTCCCCCACGCACAATCCTTCAACTTCAGAGTCTACAGGACAAGGAATTTTTTTTAATATGTTTCATCGCCAACTATGTCGAGATCACAAAGGGATTTATGCACTCACTGAAGAAATACATTCCTTTTTATTGGGATGATGCCACTCAATTCTCTTTCGAAGTGTTGAAACATGCCCTCACAACTGTCCCTCTACTTCGGCCACCTAACGATAACAAAGATTTCTTATTATACCTGGTTGTAGTAGAGTCAACCATCGACATGGTATTAGTTCAGGAAGATGACTTGTTCTTAGAATATGTGATCTATTACCTGAGTCGAGGCCTCGTAGGACCGGAACTTAATTATTCTCATATCAAAAAACTTTCATTGGCAACAGTCCATGCTGTTCAACATTTCCGTCATTATGTTCTATTTCGCAAGACCACCGTCATTGCTGTCATGAATCTATTTCAGTACCTGTTGACATGACGAGTAATAGGAAGAAATATTAGTATATGGATAGTATTCCTCCAGGAATTTGACTTAGATTTTGTTTCAGCAAAATCCAAAAATTCACTGGTCTTCGCAGAACTTATTTCAAAACTTCTGATTGAGTCAGGTGATGTTGTGCCTGAAGAGTCGCCTATTAGAGGAGATATGTTTTTGATCACATATTTGGATCCCTGGTATGGAGATCTACTTATCTATCTCCAGAATTTGAAGTGCCCCACCTCTGCTTCTCGTGATGAGCATCGACGTATACGCCATCAGGCTAAGAATTATCTCATACTCGATGATATGTTGTATCAAAGAGGTGTAGACTACGTCCTGCACTGTTGTCTCACTCACGAAGAAGAATTTATCGTTCTTAATGATTTCCATACTGTAGCCTGTGGTGGTCATTTTTCTGGGTGGGCAACAACCCAAAATATTTTACAAGTAGGTTACTTCTGGCCGACACTAATCAAAGATTGTATTGAATCAGTCAAGAAGTGCCACCCGTGCTAGATCTTCTCTTGGAAGATGAGGGCACATCTCGCTCCCATGTTTCCTGTAAGCACAGTTGGTCCCTTCACCAAGTGGAGGATTGATTACACTACATGCAGCCCTCCTTCATCAAGGGGGCACCATTATATCATTGTAGTCGTAGACTACTTCACGAAGTGGGTCGAAGCTATGCCAACATTTAAAGATGATGGATAGACTGCGGCTCTCTTTTTATTCAACCAGATAATAGCAAGGTTTGACGTCCCGAGGGAGATTTTCATTGACCATGGCAGTCACTTTTAGAACCAGATGATGACTGAGTTAACATCAAATCTTGTGTTGCGGCAAGAGAATTCGTCACCCTACTACCCCCAATAAAATGGTCAGGTGGAAGTTGTAAATAAATCTCTTAAGACCATTCTACAGTGAATGATCAACTCAGCCAAGTCAAATTGGCATTTGATGTTATACTCAACATTATGGGCTTACCGAATGTCTATTAAGACTGCAACCGATCTCTCACCTTTTCAACTCGTTTACGGGATGGAAGTAGTCTTACCTATCAAATGTCAGATCCCGTCCCTAAAGTTGGTAGTACAATTATTGCAAGATACTTCTCCACTTGAAGAACGGTTATTATACCTTGAGCATCTCAATGAGCAACGTCATGATGCGGCCCTGGTCAATGATGCTCACAAACATAAAGTCAAGTGTCAGTATGATCGGTCCATTCGTCCTCGAATTTTCTCTGAAGGCAACCTTGTCCTGGTCTATGACCAAGATAAGGACCCCCTAGGGGCAGGAAAATTCCAATCCATGTGGTTCGAACCTTTCATCATAAAAGAGGTTCTAAAAAAGGGTGCTTATTGTTTGGTTGACTTTGAGGGAAATGCTTTGGCAGAGCCTAGAAATGGGCTCTACCTGAAGAAGTATCACTCATAGGTAGGTCACCATGGGTAACGTTTTGTAACATATGTATAGTCTTTGTACTGTTACTTTCTAGTTTCTTTTAGTATTATGGATGTGTCGTTTTTGATGTTGTCTTTCGTCACTGTGGCAGATGTCAAGTGAATCTGAGGTATTCATTGGGTACGCAGACGATGCTAGCAGGCACAATCGGAGGCTTGCCTCTGCAGCTTGGGTAATTTTTACACCTCGAGGTTAGTTATTATCTTTCGGAGGTATATGCTTAGGTGACACCACAAACAATGTCGCCGAGTACAGTGCAGTTATTGAGTTGCTTCATGATGCCCTGTCATTTGGTATCTCTCATCTCCGGGTCTATTTAGATGCTCAGTTGGTTGTGTCTCATTTAAATAGAGTCTACCATGTTCATGATCCGACTTTACACCGATGATTCCTTAAGGTACGTCTCTTAGAACGAAGTTTTGATTATATTACATATTTTCATGTTCCTAGGATATTAAACCAAATTACAGATACTCTAGCTAACCAAATTTTAGATTGGCATCTCACACACATATGAAAGGATATACACATAAACATGTAAATATATTTTTAAAGGAAAATATGATCCATAAGACACAAAAAGACATAAAAATCCATATATAATATCATAACCATTAGAGTACATAGGTGGACGCAATCTCCTCAAAAGTATGATTAGTAACGAGTCATGGGGTTTATTCCCTCAAAAAATATATACAAGTAGTGCTCTCGACACATGAAAAATATAGACTAACTAAGGTTAGGGCCTGTGGGCCTTGTTTTATTGATCAACTGCGTTCGCCAAATGCCGAAACAATCAGACCCATGTTCGTGGTTCCCCCACTACATGAGTCTGCATAGATAGTGGCATATCCTCAATCTCTGCCATAGGGATTGTGTGGGTGAGCGAGGTAAATTTTTTCTTGACTCGTCTCAACACCCTCTAGCCTCCCTGGCTGGAAGCTCTCCTACTGCTGCTGGTCCCCCTGTGGCGGCAGGTGCGGCCCCTGGGTGAGGATGACGCCTATTCCTCACATAATCAGCAGGTCACATCGATCCCAAATCTGCACAGAATAGACACATATCCATCAAATACTCTGGCATAAAAAAATGATATATAAAAAGAAAACAACATAAAAATTACATATGTTTCACAAAAAAAACAATAACAAAACAATGATGTAAACTTACCCATATCTCCTCACTCCTCACTAGGAGGTACTGGTATCTCAGGATCTCTCGAGAAATCAATCCCAACATAAGGGTAATCCTCTATGACTGGGATCTGTTGTGACAACCAAGCGAAGAAATCATCATCAAAGGACTCATTGGTCCTTCCACCACCCTGTCATGGAAGTAACATTTCCATCTGCAAACCACAGGAAGAGAGGCCTGATGTCCTCGTACCACCACTCGAGGACTGAAGCTCGAAAGTATTTCAAAGAAGAAAGAGCATAGAATCGTCCCAAACCCGAAGTTCCTCTGCGTCCACGATCGACAATTTTTCAGTTGCCTCTTCATACAATCTAGCAGTGTAGTATTCCAGTCAAATATTTGTGCATTTAAGCACTGGACTACACAATTCATCTGTGCATGGGACGCCTGATGTAGAGTAGCAGAACCATTCATCCACCCAATAAGCAACACAATCACCTGCAGCGATAAGTCAGTGATCTTTCTTATGGGCACCTGTGATCTCGATCAGTCTGTACCAGCCTCATAAATTCCTATCAATTCTGATATGTTATGAGGCCTCGAAGGAAATGTCCAGAGGTTGAATGGTTCCCCTCTCTTGGAGAGGGAAGTCAAAAAATATATGTTCTCTATCATAGGCACCAATGACTGCCACTCTAACATAAAGGCCTCTGCATTAGGATGCCAATAATCAACCAAGGAATTCAATAGCCTAGGTTGTGCCTGCATAAAAGGACATAAGAAGAACTTGAGAAACCCACATTGCATTAAGGCAGCCACAGCATTGGGGTCTTCCCCAACCAACTCACTAACCTCCTCATGCTCTCTTTCCGTCCAGTGAACATACATCAAAGGTTGAATGGTTCCCCTCTCTTGGAGAGGGCAGTCAAAAAATATATGTTCTCTGTCATAGGCACCAGTGACTGCCACTCTAACATAAAGGCCTCTGCATCAGGATGCCAATAATCAACCAAGGAATTCAATAGCCTAGGTTGTGCCCGCATAAAAGGACATAAGAAGAACTTGAGAAACCCACATTGCATTAAGGTAGCCATAGCATTGGGGTATTCCCCAACCAACTCACTAACCTCCTCATGCTCTCTTTCCGTCCAGTGAACATACATCTTGCAAAACACCAAGTTTAGGAGGGTTAACCCTTGTTTTTTTCAAATTTTTTCATTCAATAAGGGGGTCCACGTGGGCTGTAATGATGACAGTCGCATGTACATGTGTGCAGTTTTTACTCTGCCTGAATGTACATGTGGCCTGTCATAAGATAGCCCACATGGACCTAGGGCCGACCTTTTGAAGGTTGACGCCCCCCCAAAACTTGAAACCGAAAGCATAAATAAGGATTTAAATTGCAAGAGGAAAGAGTTTATACTTACTTGGTCCAGATAGATGGTTGTTTCATCCACTGTAGATCCCAGAATCACCACTTTTACCAAAGGGGGTTTTTTGATCTAGAGTCAATTTCCAAATCAACAATGGTGATAATGAGCTGCCAACTTCTATTTATAGACTTTTTGGCCTCTTTTTGTCACTTTGTTTGGACCCCCTTATCATTTTCTTTAAACTAAAAACCATTTAGAGTGATTTGAGAGTTGCATTGGAAGGGTATGATCAAGTATCAAGACATTTTTTTGGATTTTTGGGTAACTTTTGATGGTCCATGGAAAAATCTCAGATGATCAACTTGAGCATGTAGGTTAGGTTTCCACCCTGACTTTTGTATCTTGTTGTCTTTATCCTTTTTCCATAGGATCGATCCCATCAGGTTGTGACATAGAATCATCATTGTTTCTTTAGAAGTGTCACATTTTGGTGGTAGAGCGTACCCGAACATGGATACCCTAGGTAGATCTTGGTTGCATTATGGTGTCCATGTTGTCTCTAATCACTGTAGGCTCGGGAGTCCTTATTGTTTCTCCTAATTATGAGTTTGAGCTTCATTTGCATGATTCCTTTTCACTCTTGACCTCACCCTCCGGACTGCCAAAATACATAACGAGTCTTATTTTAAGCCCTTTTCAGACCCTCTAAACATGAAAATATTTCTGAGTGATCTTGTGGCCTTTCACGCTCGTTAAACTGAAATTTGAAGTCACGTTTTTCCGGCGGTAGTTTACCCCTTTTTCGGTCCAGACGGTCAACTGTATGAACAAAGGTATACTCTAAGGAACCTTAGTTCTCTGAAAGAGTACTCTCAGGTATAATTTTAACCATTTTTCGGGTGTGAGGGACTAAATGTATGAAAAAAGAACCCCCACAGAGTCCATAGTTAAGCTCTTTTTAGACTCCCTAAAATTGAAAAGATCACCAAGTGACCTTATTCTTTCACACTTTTTAAATTGTCCAGAAGAACATTCCTGATGGAGTCCATAGTTAAGGTTTTTTCAGACTCCTTAAAGATGAAAAAATGGCCGAGTGATCTTGTCTTTATCACACTCATTAAAATGGTTTTGAATAGACGTCTTATCGGTGCTAGTTTACCCCTTTTTTGAATCGACTAGACTACCTTCAAAAAAGGTACCCCAGTGGAGTCTCCTTTTATGTTTTTTCAGACTCTCTAAATATGAAAAACCACTGAGCTTACCTTCTCTGGGCTCGTTAAACTCACATCGAAGTACGTTACCATTGCGTGTTTTATTAATCGCATTCGCATACCCGTGTCTTTGGTCTAATGCGGGCTCCATGTTGCTCTCAACTGAACCATCTGAAACACACCTTATAAGCAAGCCCTGTAGCACTTTGCCTCTGTGTCTTGACACCTTTGTCCCCTAGAGGATTTTTCCTGAGTGTCCTTACTATGAACATCAGTCTTATCCCTGTGCCTTGAACTTGTATGTTTGCAACACTCGTTCCTCCTTTGTAACGTAACATTATTTTATTCTTTTTACAAAATTATTGAAAAGGACAAAAAAAATCAAATATACCCCAAAAAGAGGAAGGGAAAAGTATTTTCTTTATTGGCAACATAATGAGTCTCCCTTGGATAAAGCACATTTGTCTATTTGTTTCTCACTACATAGAGTTGTGTCCTCCTCCATTTGGTTATTCTTCCAAACATATGGAGAGTTTGCGTTGCCTCCTACCTTGTAAAATTATGTTAATTCCATGCTGCCTGAGTCTCATTTGTTGTGTTGTTGTCCAAGAGAAGCTTTTACCAATCCTGAGTCATCCCCTCTGTAGTTTGTCTCTTTCCCTCGTACCCGGCCATCCTGAACGTCCAATCAAGTCTTTGCTCGAAATCAATGAAGCCTTCAGTCTAATCATCAATATTCTCTAATCCATGACCGATGAGACATCGAAGACCTTTGGGTAGTGAAGTCGTACACTCATATTGCACTCCTACTTGAGTTTTGAAGATTTTGAAGTTGTTGCTCGAGCTCTGACGACCTCATCTCCGGTCATCAACCCTTATCAACTTCTAATAAGATGGATACTCTACACGTATATATTTTTTATTTCGAGATATAGCTCCACTTTTTATAGTTCGCGGCTACACTTTATATAGTTATATGACATGGATCTATAGTGTATTTCATTGCTAGCCATGATTTTATTTTATCCCGAGCATGGGTATGCCCGCCACAGTGAGACAATTATTATTTTGCAAATGACACCTCCCGATTTCTAGTCCTTGGGCTCACTTGTTCGACACATCGGTGAAGATTGTTAATGTATTTCGGCCATCAGATGCTCTTCTGACCTCACACATTAGGGCCATTACTGTACACATGTACATGCTAGTTGACCCAAGACAGCCCGCGTGTACCTACAAAAGCACGAAAAAAGGAAAGTTGTTGATGGAACACACAACTTTGGGTGAGTTAACTAAACCTTTCGGCCATGCATGGCCAAGGGTTCGACCAAATACCTAGCTTCTTCTAGACTATAAAAGAATGGTTAGGGGTCCCATTTGGAAGAGGAGAATCATAGTAAAGAAACTATACCCGATTGCGCATTCCCTTTGTCCCAACCCTTTATCCATCCTTGTGCAAAGAGAAATATAGAGTAAAGAAGTTGGAGGACAGTTGAAGAGGAGCCCAGGACTAGGTTCATGGAGCAATGGTCGGCTTCATCATTGTAAGTTGATTTGTTGAAGTTAATAATAAAGAAGTACTTTTCCCATCCCACCATATGAGGTTTTCATGGTTTATTGCATACATATTGATTGAATCTCTAACCCATTAATCTATAAATAAAATGCATGTGGAGTTCTTTGTTTGTCTTGTGTGAATGTAGGTCAGCCTTGGGAGGAGAGCTGTAGTCAAAGAGTGATCAAGCATGAAGAAGGATCAATATTAAATGCCTAAAATAAGGTATGCTCACTTGATCTTCTTAACTACATATTTGCTTAAGAATAATGGGGATTAGGTCTAGGATGATGGTAGAAAGTAGGAATCTTTAGGTCTTTTCTGCATGCATAATAAAACCCTAAGTGCTAGTCTGTAGAGGGATTTCCCGCTCACAGGAATTAGATCACAAGTTTTGGGCTTTATAAATCCTTTGTTACCTAGTTTCCCAAACTCTCAAAAGTAGAAGAATTATTGAATAGAATAAGGTAGACCAGGTGGGCCTGATATCTAAAAGACTTTGTATAGTTAAATTTAGACAATTGGAAATTAATGACGCCAACTAAAAATTCAACATAATCAAACTTTGTACATGCAATGGATTTTTGAGGACTCGAGAGTCAAAACAAGCCTAGAATAGACTCATCTACAGTTTTGTTGTGCTCATAACCAATAATTTGACAAATCATGTGTTTTGGTTCTTTTGTCACAAGAGTGAGAAAAACAGAGTCCCTTAACTACCCTGGTAAGCTAACAAGGAATAACATAAATATGGTTAGCAAGTTAGTGGACCTGCAAGTTAGAGAACAAGATACAAAAACTAGCAAATAGAAACTAAGAATAAGAAACAAACTAAACTAACATAAACAAGTGATACATGAAATTGAACTCATGGAATAGCTACCCAATAGAATTGAACCTTCAAACTGAGTGCACCAAGAGGAGAAATATGGGATAATGAATCCATTATTCCTCCAAAGGGAGGGTGTTACACATGATTTTGGTCACTCTGGTGATTTCTTAACAATGGTGTATTCAGGCTCCCAACAAGGACTTTTTTCCTGAGAAAAGTGGCCCTTGTCTCCTTCCAAAAGCACATTTTTAATGTGAGTTCGCAGGCTTCCTATGGCCTAGGGTGCACGAATGCCTCATTATCGCATGCCACCTAGACTTAGGGTGCGAACTTCTCACAGTTTGCTCCATACACAGGGTGTGAACCTGTTTTTAAGCTTGGAAAGGAGAAGAGGTCTCGAGGGTTCTAGAAGGGAATCTTCTAGAAAATGAGTTGGCATTCGTATGGTTGTCATTTTACTGACTTCTCAGATTTGATGGGATCATCCTCATCCATGTAACCATCTCTCATTCTCCTATATATTTAAAGGTTTCTCATGGAAAAGGTTAAGCAAGATTGATTGAAGAATTGGTGAAAGAATTGTGTGAAGAACCCTGCTTGGACAGAGGCTTGGAGACTCTAGTTGGTCTATCAAGAGGAATTGGATCTTCTTCATGCAAGTATAGAGAAAGTGTTTGTGTTGGAACCAAGGGTCACTGAAAGGAATCTTGCGACATCAAGGCGATCAGGTTGTATCTTCTACTTTCAATTAATATGATATAGCGGCATGTCCCTTTCCCATAAAGTCACTCTTACTTTATTGTGTAAATCCTTGATCATATGCATAAGTTGACGTTGAATACATTTTGCTATCTTCACTTTGGTTGGTTTGTGTTGTCTTGGACTTGACCTCACGAGAGCACCGGACTGAAGCGGGAGCAACAGAGACCTAAGGAAGTGATACAAAGGTATGTCACTTATTCCTCCCTATTAGCAGATTCAATGATCACAACTTAGGGAAAGAGTCATGTCATGTCCTGTTTTGTTCTAGATCCAGGTGGATCTAGGGAGATCTATTAATGTTCTCACCTACCGATTAGTCTGATAACAAAATTGGTGACTCCAATGGGGATTTAACCCATTTTTTTAGTGGTTTTTGGTGTTTTTAATTGGCCATTTTCTCTTACCTTACCATTTTTTCATCTCTATCAATCTTTGAGTCTTAAGGAGACCCTGACAAACTCTCTGGGTCCAGAGGTTCCTTCAAATTTTTTGTCTTTTTTCCAAATTTTGCTTAGTTTCAGGCATTCTCACATTGAATCCTTATGTAGCCTACGAGAACCCCTAGAGTTCGCATCATTCTTTTCAGTCCAGTGCGAACCTCTCGCACTCTGCTTGTGGCCAGCCTACGAGAATGCTCCATTCTCACACTGTACACCACTGCTTGCCTACGAACCCGTTTGCAAAATTTTTGGATTAAGGTTTTTTGTATGCTTAGATGGCTAGACTTGTGTGTGTGTCTGAAGAGAACTTCTTGGGCCACTAATTGATTGTTTCTTGACTTCAGATTTTGTGAATGATTAGTCTTCGGAAATCAAAAGCTCTTCTTATTCATTTTTTCTCAGCTCTTATCTCTTAACCTTTTGTTAACAAGGATATAATCTCTGGTCCTATAATCCGAGTGCTTGTTTGGTTGGGAGTCGGTGATCGATTTAAAATTTGAGATTGATTGTCTTTTTCAATTGCTCATTACTTAGAAAATTGTTACTCTCATGCATTTGAAAAGACTTGTCTTGTCTGCTTGTTATGTTTGTCTTCGTTGAAAGATTGGTTTGGGTTTTTTGTATATTGATTTTCATTAGTTTTTTGTTTTTTCTTAGTTCCACCACTGTTGTGTGGTTTCTATTGAAAATAAAAAAAAATAAAAAAAAAATTTAAAGAAAATTTTTATTTAGAAAATTTTGGCACTCAATCATTGAAATCAAACGAATAGAGAATTGGCATTGGTCGTGATTTGTTGATATTTCATTTTCAAAGAAGATCATATATCATAGTTCAAAATTGTTCCAGAAAACTCCTCTTTCCCTCCCGTACATAGGATTCATTGAACAAGAATTGATATTTTTCATTCCTATCTATGCATTGTTGGGTCAAAGTCTCATACAACATCGGTTTCATTTTCGTCTCCTCTACGTAACAACAACCTTTAATAATATTGCGAAAAATTTAAAATCCAACTAGTAACTCTTTTCTAGGGCTCTATTACACCAACATCAGCTAGGCTAGAGCTTTGGAATAGGTAGAGAGATACACTCTCCAAAGCACAAAACACACAATAGCATCTTGTGGTAAGGAGTGTCAAATTACATTTGCAACATTTTGCCCTGGGAAGTCCTTCTCACACAAGGGTCAAACCCGAGGTCACATTGATATTGATAGAGTTACTCACCTTGATTTGTTGATATCAGTGTAGAGATTGCACGTATTACTGGGGTTACTTGAAGGTATACCCACAATGATGAGTGGAAGACTCTCAAGTTGATTTTGGGCTAGATACCCTGCCCTTGCATGTGGATCGGACTGTCAACTGTCCCCCTAGGATTTATTGTTGTTGTTGGTAACCTTAGTGGCCTATCTTCTTAGGGTCTTACACAAGGTGACTGTGAAGGGGAAAGTCTTCACGGTACCTGGAATCAACGTTGACAAAACTCACTCGGGCTCCTTGGAGGGTATACCCACGATTATGTGTGGGAGCTTGCACCAAGGTGTAAGTCCATTAAGCAGGTCGTCAACGTAAATTTTCCACCTTAGCCCAGCACCTTCTCATATCGTTGTTGCGACATTGGATTTCATCGCCAACTAGTGACTTTGGAATTAGAAGGTCTTGTTTTCTTGGTTTTTCTTTCTAGATTTTTTACTAGCGCATGTTGTTTGTTTACCCAAGTTGACCATAGAATTTTCTACGTAAGTTTTCAACTCGATCACAATTGACCCTCCACGTTGTTTGTGTAGAATGCAAGGCTTACCCCCAGAAAATCTAGAAGGTTCTCAACCTTTTCTTGCCAGCTCACTGGAGGGCTCTCCTCAACAAAGTGAAGTCTAGGACATCACCACTCCACAAGTGGAAAGAACTGACTCTCTAGAACGATTCTGAATTCCCAATTCTCAAGAGGACTTTCGACTTCATCCCGACTCTGAGAGACATATTATGCGAGTGAATTCTTCTGGAGACTTGGTTGTTTTTTCTTCTGGATCACCGACTAGACCTTTTCCGGGACCTAAGGGTCAAGATCCTTTTTGGGATACTGGAATTTTTAGACTGGATCTCTTTTTCTCAGGAGCAGGCGTTGATATCACCATCTCACCTATGCTACCCGAAACATCTGATCCAGACGCAGTACCTTTTACTACTACTTACTATTTTCCTAGTATAGAATCTCCACGATCTGACCACATCTTGAATCTCCCTTTACAAATGGTCCATTACACAAATACTACGAGTCTTCACACCGGGATTACCGTGGATAGCCAAGACCCTATCGGCACACTGCTTTCTCCCAGATTCACCCCGACACTTCCACCTGGATACCGTGCATTGAATGCCTCTATTCCTGTTCCTATGCAAATCACATGTTGAACTCTTAGTGGTCCCACTTCTTCTGGGCACTCTCCTCCTGGATTCATTCCAACACTTCCTCTTCCCCCTTTCAGGGGACCTTATCCATCCTCTATCAGTGGCGTTGATCCTAGTGGCACCATTCCATCGTTCATACCAAATTACCAGATTCCTGTTGGTGGACAATTTCACCAAGGATGCCCAACTCAACCCCCCCTTGCAGGGAAAATCCCAATTGGAACACAACCCTCAATTGGAGGACAACCCCCACCAACCCCACCCTATGGATAGAACATACCTCCATCCTTGGCCTAGTAATGGACCCATCTGATACAACATAATCCTTAATCGACTGGGGGGCAATAGCCTCAAGCTTCATCCATTATACCCCCTAGTATAGTCCAACCATATCTAGGTACATCTAATCCTATTTGGGGCTTGAATGCTCAACCCCACGCCCCTATTCAAGGGTAAAATCCCATGAGTTACTTACCTCCACAACAACCACTGAATCTGCCTGGATCTTCGCATTATATGCAGACTGCCGATGGTCCCACTAGTTTGCTGATGGGAATCCCTCCCCAAAGCCACTAGTACCCACATGTGAATAGCCAGTTACCTTTCTTAGCCACCTTGGACCTCCTGGATCTGCCAAGGATTTTAAATGATCCAATCCGTCACTCTATCCAATGGCCTGCCATACCGACCAAACAACCATCTGACATCGCTAAATATGATGGCAAAGCGGGAGAGGACCTGAACAATCATGTAATGACTTTTCACCTTTGGTGCTCATCCAACTCCTTGATGGACGACTCTATTCGTTTACACCTTTTTCAACGAACTCTCACGGGTTTTTCCATGAAGTGGTATATCGAATTACCACGAGGTTTCTTCACCGAATTCAACACCCTCACTATGGATTTCCTCACCCACTACCAGTTACCGATCCACTGTGAAACTGGGACCGAGATTTTGAGTTCTTTTAAACAAACCAAAGCCACTCATATCTCTGATCACATTCATGAGTGGCGACGGAGACGACGTCTCATCAAACTTGAACTTCTCGATCAGTTGCTAGTAGAGTGGTTCACGAAATCATTCATGAATGACATAGGTTGTGACATAGACATGGGTGGAGTCATCAAAGAAGAACATGCCATTAGTCATGCTCAATACCTTGACCTCGTTTACTTGCAAACAGGTACTCTTTGTGACTTACTGCCTGATGCACCTCATCCTTCTAGTTCTGCCACTTCAACTACTCCTATTGCTTCTCATGCAGTTGACGGTGTGATTGGCACATTCCATGCCCAACCAAATTCTTCCCAAACCTCTAGCAACAACCCCAAACCCATTTCTTTTAATGTTCAAAATGCTCCATCTCCTACCCCTCCCACCGGCAAGACTTCTGAGGTAAATGTTGTTCAATCTACCCCCACCGGTAAAAAAAACCCAGAAAGGGAAAGGGTAAGAATAAGGAGGACAAAAATAATTCGCAAGTAGAGAGAACCAAAACACCACCTATTGACGATAGGGATAAGCGCAAACCCCGATACCCTTGTCTTATCTGCGGTGATGATCACTACACTAAGGATTGTCCACGACGAGCCGAGGTCACTAAGTTCCTTCAAGGGACCACGAAACCACCTACTCTAGCCGTTTTGTCACAACCCTTCCTTTCTCAACAACAGGCCCAATTGGTCATTCACGACCAACCCTCCCCCTCCAATACATCCTATGTCTTAATGTGTACAACAGATTCAAAGAAAAATGACATCACACTTACCACTCGAGCCAAAGATTATTCCTCCTCTAAAGAGAAGGTTGATGCTATACCTCCTTCATTGATCCAACCATCTCCCACAAATCCACCTACAAATGGTCCTCTTCATCTCGAACAATCGAGCCTTGACACAGTCCTTCACCCTCCTCCAAAGGGAATCATTCATAAATCGACTTTCAATCCTCATGCTCGTGCTGTCCAGAACTACAGTATTGTTGAAGATCTGGCCCAAGCACCATCCGCGATGTCAGCCCTCGAATTCCTTCAAAGTGTTCCTACACAACAGAAGGCACTGTTGAAAGATATCAGTGGAATCGACCCTACGGATACAAATTTAATAATTTTTGACTTGGAAGATCACATTCCAAGGTTACCCCTTCAACTCACATTCCAAATACAAGTTATTGTCTCCGACAAAAACATTTGTAGAACCGTTATAGATGAGGGTGCCTCAAAGTGTGTCATGTATATTACCTGCTGGAAAGCCGTCATCTCTCCCTCTTTGAATGAATCCCATAACACACTCAAAGCCTTTAATGGATCCGGTTTTAAGCCTTACGGTGTCCTCCCTTCATTTCCAATCACATTAGAAGGAAAAATGGTCCAAGTCAAAGTGGAAGTCTTTGATGCTCCTCTCGATTACAACCTTCTACTTGGTCGTAGCTAGATTGATTCCATGTGTGCAGTTGTGTCGACTCTTTTTCATGTTTTACATTTCCCACATCAAGGAAAGGTAATTACCGTCGACCAATTAGCCTTCTTTAACTCGGATGTGTGTACTAGCAATGTACCATTCATTGCCAACCCCCCCCAGATATGAGAACGTCGGTGTGGGTCTTCTTAAAGACTCCTCGTTAATGGGTACCTTCCCCATCCCACCACCCAATGTTCCACATCCATCTGTCGCTTCAATTAACATGATCTCCACCTCTATTCATGGAACCCCTGCGTCTCACGACCCATGGATGGTACCTGACCCCGACGATCATCTTCATTACGACGACGAAATGCCTTTGAGTCTGGTTGAATCTGCCTATCAAGCCATTCAATCAGAAACCCCTTCTACCCCCTCTCTTGGTGATTTGTCTCCAGATCCTTTTCACGTCATTTTTCCCACAGATGAGATGATTATGTTTGTTATGGAAGACACCCCCTGGGATGATGGACATCATCGTTCCATCCTCTTCCTGGAACAACACACCATTGAGAGCTACCCATGGATCTCACCCCATCGACCGTTGTCATCATTTCCACCGTTCCTGAGTCTGCACACGAAGTGTTTCCCGAAGGAAACTTAAGCAATATCTCACCCACCATTCCCCTCAACATATCCATAAAACCTGGAATTGTCGAAAATGTGCATATCGGAGCTTCATGTTCCCCTGACGAAATCGTTACCTACAAGTCACTTTTCAAATAATTTTGTGATGTCTTGGCCTGGAGCTATGAAGAAATGTCGAGTATTGACCTCGACATTGTGATACATGAGATCAAGACATACCCAGACACTAAACCCATCTGGCAATGCCTTCATCGGGTCCACCCACATAAAGCGGCCGCTATCAAGATTGAAGTCGAGAAACTTCTCAAAGCTGGCTTTATTTACCCAGTGGTTCTCACTGACTTGGTTTCGAATCTTGTCCCAATCGACAATAAACAAGGCACAATCCGCATGTGCGTTGATTATAGGGATATTAACAAAGCATGTCCTAAAGACAACTTTCCTACCCCCTTCGTCAACTAGATTGTCGACGATTGTGCCAGAAGTGAAATATTCTCTCAGATGGATGGTTTCTCTGGATATAATCAAATCAATATCGTTCTCAAGGATTAACACAAAACCGCTTTTATTTGTCCTTGGGGAACTTTTGCTTATCGAAAACTTCCTTTCGGTCTAAAAAACATTGGAGCAACTTTCCAGCGCACTATGTCTTATGCCTTCCATGATATCAAGCACATCGTGTAGCCATATCTTGATGACCTACCCACTCATTCCATGCATCAAGTCGATCATCCCATACACCTCCGAGCCATTTTCCTCCGATGTCAGTTTTACCATATACGCTTGAATCCTCACAAATGTGTTTTCTGCGTAGAATCTGGGCGACTTCTAGGATTTATTGTTTCACGTCAAGGGATCATGGTAGATCCTCTGAAGGTCAAGGAAATTCTCAATCTCCCTCCTCCTTCTTCGCTTCTCCAGTTACAAAGTTTGCAAGGGAAAACAAACTTTCTTCATCGTTTCATCCTGAACTATGCCGATCTAACTCTTGGATTTACGTGACTACTCAAAAATGGGTCCGAGTTCATATGGGATACCATCGCAAACAAATATTTCAAAGCTTTGAAACTATCCCTGACATGTACTCCACTTCTCTTACCCCCTGATTACATTCGCGATTACTTCCTCTACCTCGCAGCCTCGAATTACACCATCGCTATGGTTCTCATCCAGGAGGATGATTCTCATGATGAACATGTCATCTATTACTTGAGTCGAAGTCTAACGCCTACCGAAACCAAGTATTTACATTTTGAAAAACTGGCCTTGGAAGCCGTCCAAGAAGTTCAACGTTTCCAACACTATATCCTCTCTCGCAAGACTACGGTAATTTCTAACTGCAACCTTATGCAACACATTCTCACGCGTCAACTGCTAGGGGGAAAATACTCCAAATGGATCATGATGCTCCAGGAGTTTGACTTGGAATTTTAACGCACTAAGTCCAAGAAATCCTTAGTGTTTTCTGAGTTGATATGCGACCTTCCCTACTCTTAGACGAAAAAGGTAGCAACCGATTCATTACCTGATGAATCCCTTTTCCTGATTCATTTTGATGATCTTTGGTATGGAGATATCATCATATATCTCCAAACCCAGACTTTCTGGCCCAATTTATCTAGTACTGACCATCGTCGAATACGCTACCAAGCCTGTCGGTATATTATCCTCGGTGATACTCTTTATCGTCGTGGGATTGACTCAGATTTTCGACGCTGCCTCGCATTTGATGAAGCCAAGAAAGACCTAAATGATTACCATTCTAAAGCCTGTGGTGGTCACATGTCTGGGTATGCTACTGCCAAAAAGATCTTGCAAGATGGGTATTTTTGGCCCTCTTTATTTAATGATTGTATCATTGCCATCCAAAAATGCCACACCTGCCAGACCTACAACCATAAAATATGATCACATCCTGCTCCTCTTCACCCTGTGGTCTCCATCGGTCCTTTTTTGAAATGGGGTATCGATTTCATGACATGTCACCCTCACTTGGTCGGGGGGCATGGATACATTATTGTAGCCATAGAATATTTTACGAAATGGGCCAAGGTGATGATGACATTTGACAACACCGGAAAGACCGCATCAATATTCATATTCAATCCCATCATAGCTCATTTTGGTGTTCCTCAAGTTATCATCATCGATCACGGTAGCCACTTTAGAAACTTCATGATGTCCAAACTGACAGAAAAGTTGGGTCTTCGCCATGAAAACTCAACGCCCTATTACCCACAAGCCAACGGCCAAGTCAAAGCAATTAATAAAGTCCTTATAACCATGCTTCAATGAATGATAGGGATTCACAACACGAGTTAGAACAGAATGTTGTTTTCAACATTGTGGGCTTACCAGACATTCGTTAAGTCTTCTACCGGGTTTACACCATTTCGGTTAGTCTATGGTCTAGAATCCATCCTGCTAATTGAATTTGAGATACCCTCTCTTAAACTAGTAGTCTAACTCCTACCAAACACTTCTATCGAAGAAGAACGTCTATTGTATCTCATGCAATTAGACGAAACTTGATGCAACACCACCCTAGTCATAGAATCCCAGAATAAATGCCTCAAATCCCAATACGACAAACATGTCAAGCCTTGTGTTTTCTCCGAAGGTGATCTAGTTCTCCTTTACGAAAAAGATCAGGATGTGCTAAGGGCTAGAAAATTTTAAGCTATGTGGCGAGGTCCTTATATTGTTAGACAAGTTTTCGAGAAAGGATCTTACGAGTTAGTAGATTACGATGGTATCCCTTTGAGTGAACCTAGAAATGGGTTGTACTTAAAGAAGTAATATGCCTAAGTTCACCTGTGCATGAGTACTTGTATTTTATTGTATCATACTTCTTGTGTGTTACTGTAATATGATTTTTTCGTTATCTGGTCTCTGCCCTTATGTTACGTTGTGTTTGGTTTCCAGATGTCGGAGTCTTCGCTACCCCACATTGGCTTCGCTGATGGCGCTAGCCGTAGTACTCAGAACCTTGCTTCTACTGCTTGGGTAATTTACGCCCCTACAAACAAACTTATCACTACGAGGTGTGTGTCTCGGCCGTGCGACCAACAATACTGCAGAGTATAGTGCCATTATCAAATTGTCGGTTGATTTTATTTCACTCGGGATACGTCGCTTGATCGTACGACTCGATTCACAGCAAGTAGTACTACAATTAAGTAATGTCTATGCTATTCGAAGTTCTACTTTATTACGGGTATATTTACGAATTCGCCTCTTGGAACGTTATTTTGATTATATTAAGTATTAACATATTCCTAGATGTCTAAATACATTGACTCATGCATTATCTGATTATGTATTAGATATACATTTGGGTCATTTATAAACCAATCACATCACATTTATCACACAACACAAGAAAAGTCGGTAGAAGTCGTACATATGTATATAACGATCAAAAGTTTTTTACAAAAAGTTTCTGTCCAGGGACCAAAATCTCAAAAATAAGGCTCATAGCCTCTACAAACTAGCATCATGGGTGACGCTCATGGTAACACACGACTGCCCGGGCCACTCTACGAAGCAGTCGGCTAATAGACTCTGACACACCCACAGTATGGAATTGATAACGCTGAGGGATCTCCCCGATAGTCATGTCTGGAATGCCAGCAGTCAATCCCTCCAAGTTCTGCTATACTGCCTCATAGTCTTCAACATTCCATTGCGGCACTGGAGCCACCTCCCCTCGTCGCTGAATAGGATAGGTACCTGGAGGTCAATAAGACCCCACGTCTATGTCATCAAAAATATTTTTTGTAATTAGACCTTGGACAAACATAAAAACATTGCATATGATAAAATTCACAAAAACATTTAAAAAAGTGAAAACATGTATACTTCTTACCTAGATCTCTCCACTGAGCGTCCTCAGGTAGGGCCAAATCTGGATCCTCTCAGAAATCCAACCCGACATAGGCATAATTGTCGACCATCAGCTTCTGTGGCCACAACCAGTCAAAGAATGAATCGATATATTTGATGATTGGCCCAGCTATGTGTCGGTCCATGAGGTTGCACCACCTCAACATCCTCGGATCTTGTGGAGCCAGTAAACCCCACTCCACCTGCAACCACAATAGTGGAACCCTCTCTAAAAAGAAGGATACCAAAAGTGACCTGTACCCAAATTGTTTCAAATCACCTTTTCTGCATTTTGTTAGTTTCCTCTTTATGCTACAAAGGACTGCGTCCGACCAGTTAAATACTCGAGGCTTAGTACACTCTATGGCGTACTGGAAATAGCTCTAGAGAGCCATGTGTGGAGTAGTGCTCCTAGCCATACGAGCAATGGTGAACAATATGGTGCGAAGGGTAAAATCCTAGACCCCCCAAATGGCCACCTTTCCTTTGCTTCTTTCCGCCAGTAGAACACAATACCGACGACAATACTCACTCATAGGCAACCCACCACCTTGGTTACTAGTCAAGCTAGCATGGTACCCACACTGTGACAGTCTTGTTAGGATGTAAACGTCCTCGATATCCAAGACAATGTATGGACCCCCATGTGAAATACTTGTTGGTCCACATCCCACATATGAACGAGGTACTCCAACAACCTGACTTGGGCCCTCATGCCCAGGATCCAAAAGAATTTCAAGAGACCACAGTCTCAGAGAGTGGCAACGATGCCCAGGTCATTCCTGACAATATCATCATCCTCTTCATGCTCTCTTTCCTGCCACTCCAGCATTGTGATGGTTAAAGGCCTACACAAGAACCATAAGAGAAAGGTCAGCCTCTTGTTTCAACCATTGGCATATTTTTATTGAACAAAAAACTAAGTCAAAATTTCATTTTTCGGCCCTCGCAGGCACCCCTTTGGCACAGTGCGAGATTCTCATAGGTGCCCTTAAGGCCACCTGTGAGAATCCTGCATTCTCGCAGGTCCCATATGGTTGGCCTGCGAGAATGCTAGGGCGCAAGTTTTGGCCACAAAACAAACTTAAAACCTTGAAATTTGCCAATGAAAACAAAAAATTGAACCATGAAAAGGTAGAAGATAGAGAGCTTACCTCATTGACGGATATGGTTCGCCAAATGGTTGCTTGTACCTCTCGCAATCAAGCAATGAAATTTGAGGAAAAATGAGGTTTTTTGGGCAAAGTTCTTAGTAAAATCACAATGACTGTGGTTAAAGCCCTTTTACCCACTTATATTTACTTTTTACCATTTTTGTTGATTTTTTATATTTCTTTATTCATAAAACCTAATGCCTAATGGTCCTATAAGTGTGACTTTCTACATATATGATGACTTTGAAATTCATATGAAGGGGTACGAATGTTTTTTTCTTTTTCGTTGCATGTACGACTGCTTTTTATAGATTTTAGAAAAACTTCAAGCTCAGTCTTCGTTCATTCTCGCGCTTGAAAAATACATGAGAATGCAACCGAGTATAATTTTCTCATCTTTTTGTACTCTTCATGGTAACATGAAAAGGACGAACCCAAAGGAGTATCCTTTAAGCTCTTTTCACACTCCAGAAAATAGAAAAGATTGTCGAGCGACCTTGTTCTATTCATGCTCGTAAAAGTATATGAACAAAACATTCGATGGGCGATAGTTTATCACTTTTTCGGTCCTGTTGAACTATTTTACAAAAAATGAACTAAGAGAGTTCTCTTTTAAGTGTTTTTCCAGACTCTATAATCATGAAAAACCTTTGAGTTTTCTATCTCTGGACTCGTTAAAAAAACATCGAAAGACCTGTAATGGGATCGAGCCACTCCTTCCTAGGGTTCGTTAAACATACTCCGAGGGACTCGTCTGAAGGATGAGCTTACATCAAAAAGCATATGTTATCCTCCTCAAGCTTGCGTAAAAATAAAGAGGTACTCGCCAAAAATGGTGGGGGAAAATTTGGGAAAGGGATGTGTTTTTGTATTCATATTTTTTGGCAGTAAGTGTCGCTCTTGAACATGACACCCCCTATTCATTATTTGATGCCGGTTTGGGAAATCCATTTTTCTCTCATTCGACTTGCTACAAGGTCATATCCTGAGTCGTGTCTGAGTCAGTGCTGCCATATCCCTGGTCGTTTCATTCATATGTTCAAGAAAAGTTTATCCAAAACCTCTATTGAGTTGGCCATCTATAGTTGTCCATTCTTACCAAGTCGGCCTTCCCTGTGTCCATTTTCATCTATATCATGCTTTGTTTCACCTTCAAAATCTATTACTCATTTCTTTTCATTGATGGGGGATACATCAAGGCCCTCCTGTGACGAGTTTTGTTCCGTCGACTCCAACTCATTATCCAGAAACAAGACTTAGAAATTATTTGGTACCTTGGAACTTGCATGCCTCAATGGCAGGTTCTCTTGCTTTCGACAGTGGGTTTTCATTATTGACCCCTGATTGGGAGATTCTGTTGAATGTTCAAACTCAGATCATTTATTCACATCTATTGGATTGTACTAGTGTACCTTGGGAGTCATTGACATTAATGGTGATTTCCCTCGCACTTGTTAATAGTTTCATCAATGACCGGTAATCAAGTGGTTTCTACCATGTTCGACTTCGAGACATGTAATCACATGGCTAGATTCGTACTTTCAGGTGATGGGAATGAAGACCCTGGGTTTCATCCTTTTGATCCAGGTTGCGATGGAGTATGTATGATTTGCATCGACACATAGATCCACTTTGTATGTCACGTGGATATGTTGTCCTAATTTGAGTCTTCTTGTATAGATCCACAATGTATTCCTGGTGGTTATGCAGTATTTTTAACAGTGTGGATCCACTGTGTATGATTGGTGGCCATGACCCATGTTCATAATGTCATCCATTTGTGATATGAGTATGGGAATGCCTACCTCAGAACTAGTATTATATTATGTAGATGCTTGATTGTTTGCAGGTTTCTGATTAGGTGCAATCCTGGTTTTCGACACACACATGCAATTTACAAAGTATTTTGGCTGTCACAGATTCCAGACTCATACTTTGGGGGGAATTATATTACACATGATTTTGGTCACTCTGGTGATGTCTTAATAATGGTGTATTCAGGCTCCCAACAAGGACATTTTGCCTGAGAAAAGTGGCCCTTGTCTCCTTCCAAAAACATATTTTTAATGTGATTTCACAGGCTGCCTATGGCCTAGGGTGCGAGAATGCCTCATTCTCGTAGTCCACCTACACTTAGGGTGCGAACTTCTCACATTTTTCTCCACACATAGGGTGCGAACCTATTTTTAAGCTTGGAAAGGAGAAGAGGTCTCGAGGGTTCGAGAAGGGAATCTTCTAGAAAATGAGTTGGCATTCGTATGGTTGTCATTTTACTGACTTCTTAGATTTGATGGGATCATCCTCATCCATGTAACCATATCTCATTCTCCTATATATTTAAAGGTTTCTCATGGAAAAGGTTAAGAAAGATTGATTGAAGAATTGGTGAAAGAATTGTGTGAAGAACCCTGCTTGGATAGAGGCTTGGAGACTCTAGTTGGTCTATCAAGAGGAATTGGATCTTTTTCATGAAAGTATAGAGCAAGTGTGTGTTTTGGAACCAAGGTTCATTGAAAGGAAGCTTGCGACATCAAGGCGATCAAGTTGTATCTTCTACTTTCAATTAATATGATACAACGACATGTCCCTTTCCCATAAAGTCACTCTTACTGTATTGTGTAATTCCTTGATAATATGCATAAGTTGACGTTGAATACATTTTTCTATCTTCACTTTGGTTGGTTTGTGTTGTCTTGGAATTGAACTCATGAGAGCACCGGAGCAAAGCGGGAGCAACAGAGACCTACAGAAGCGATACAAAGGTATGCCACTTATTCCTCCCTATTAGCAGATTCAATGATCACAACTTAGGGAAAGACTCATGTCCTGTCCTATTTTGTTCTAGATCTAGGTGGATCTAGGAAGATATGTTAGTGTCTGCACCTACCGATTAGTCTGATAACAAAATTGGCGACTCCATTGGGGATGCAACCCATTTTTTTAGTGGTTTTTGCTGTTTTTCCTTGGCCATTTTCTCTTACCTTACCATTTTTTCATCTCTATCAATCTCTGAGTCTTAAGGAGACCTTGACAGACTCTCTGGATCCAGAGGTTCCTTAAAAAAATTTGTCTTTTTTCCAAATTTTGCTTAGTTTCATGCATTCTCGCACTGAACCCTTCTGTAACCTGCGAGAACCCCTAGAGTTTGCATCCTGCTTTTCAGTCTAGTGCAAAACTCTCGCACTCATCTTGTGGCCAGCCTGTGAGAATGCTCCATTCTTGCACTGTACACCACTACTTGCCTGCGAACCCATTTGAAAAATTTTGGGATTAAGTTTTTTTGTATGATTAGATGCCGAGACTTGTATGTGTGTCTGAAGAGAACTTCTTGGGCCACTGATTGATTGTTTCTTGACTTCGGAGTTTGTGAATGATTAGTCTTCAGAAATCAAAAGCTCTTCTTGTTCATTTTTTCTCAACTCTTATCTCTTGACCTTTTCTTAACAAGGATATAATCTATGGTCCTGTAATCCGAGTGTTTGTTTTGTTGTGAGCCAGTGATCAGTTTAAAAGTTGAGATTGATTGTCTTTTTCAATTGCTCATTACTTGGAAAATTGTTACTCTCATGCATTTGAAAAGACTAATCTTGTCTGCTTGTTATTTGTCTTCATTGAAAGATTGGTTTGGGTTTTTTGTATATTTTTTTTCATTAGTTGTTTGTTTTTTCTTAGTTCCACCACTGTTGTGTGGTTTCTATTGAAAATTTAAAAAACATTTTTATTTTTAAAGCAAATTTTTATTTCGAAAATATTGGCACTCAATCATTGAAATCGAACAAATAGAGAATTGGCATTGGTTGTTATTTGTTGATATTGCATTTTCAAAGAAGATCATATATCATAGTTCAAAATTGTTCCAGAAAACTCCTCTTTCCCTCCTGTACATAAGATTCATCGAACAAGAATTGATATTTTTCATTCCTATCTATGCATTGTTGGGTCAGAGTCTCATACAACATCGGTTTCATTTATGTCTCCTCTAAGTAAAAACGACCTTTAATAATATAACAAAAATTTTAAAATCTAACTAGTAACTCTTTTCTAGGGCTCTATTACACCAACATCAGCTAGGCTAGAGCTTTGGAATAGGCAGAGAGATACACTCTCCAAAGCACAAAACACATAATAACATCTTGTGGTAAGGAGTGTCAAATTACATTTGCATCATTTTGTCTTGGGAAGCCCTTCTCACACAAGGGTCAAACCCAAGGTCACATTGATATTGACAGAGTTACTCACACTGCTTTGTTGATATCAGTGTAGAGATTGCATGTATTACAAGGGTCACTTGAAGGTATACCCACAATGATGAGTGGAATCCTCTCAAGTTGATTTCGGGCTAGAGACCCTGCCCTTGCGTGTGGATTGGACTGTCGATTGTCCCCGCAAGCTTTATTTTTTTTGGTGGTAACCTTAGTGGCCTATCTTCTTAAGGTCTTACACAAGGTGACTATGAAGGGGTAAGTCTTCACGGTACCTGGAATCGACGTTGACCAAACTCACTCGGGATCCTTGGAGGGTATACCAATGATTATGTGTGGGAGCTTGCACTAAGGTGTAAGTCTGTTAAGCAGGTCGTCAACATAAATTTTCCACCCTATCCCAACCCCTTCTCATCTCGTTGTTGCGATGTTGGATTTCATCACCAACTAGTGACTTCATAATTAGAAGGTCTTGTTTGCTTGGTTTTTCTTCCTAGATGTTTTACTAGCGCATGTTGTTTGTTTACCCAAGTTGACCATAGAATTTTCTTCGTAAGTTTTCAACTCGATCACAATTGACCCTCCACGTCGTTCACGTAGAATGCAAGGCTTACCCCCAGAAAATCTAGAAGGTTCTCAACCCTTTCCTACCAGCTCACTGGAGGGCTCTCCTCAACAGAGTAAAGTCTAGGATGTCACCACTCCACATGTGGAAAGAATTGACTCTCTAGAACGATTCTAAATTTCCAATTCTCGAGGGGACTTTCAACTTCATCCCAACTTCATCCCAACTCTCATTTGTGCCAATATTCACTTTCCGCACCCTTAATGGCTTCACATATACATCATATTCGATCTATGTACCTTCTATTGTATGCTTCCCTTGTAGCATCCCCAACATCCAACTGGGCTATACCACATATAATTTTCAATCTGTATACAAAATTAAACATATAGAAACACTGCAAATGAACAGATTCATACAGAATAATAATAATAATACACATGCAACACACACAAGAAAAAACCCATAAAAATAAATGCATGCATAATAATGCAGCATGTAATTTAACACAAAATTGACACTTATCTTGTTAAAAATATCACCAACTGAATTCATACCTTCCACATTCCTCCCAACCTTAGACCACACTAGTCAAAACTCTGAGCAGTGGGTCACCCCCGAGAAGGTACTAAACTCCACCCAGGTAAAGGAATTCCTAATGAGGCTGATGTATCTCAGACAATAGGAAAAAATCTGTCACAGGTGCCAGCATGAACTAACATACTACAATACCTCATTCCCCACATGTTTGTCCTGCAATAGGAAGTGTGCCCCTTATCTTCTCAAAACTCCCTTAGCTTCCCCACTTCCTTTTAGGGGCTTCAACAATAGGACAGACATGAAGTCTCAGATCCCTATAGTTGTAGTTTGGCACCTCTAGGAAATCAATTCCCAACAATCCTCTCACCTAGAAAGAATTTCTCATGGTCCTGACAACCCGTCTATTCAACATTCCATGGGCCCGACAACTTGCTTCTTTAGTCCAACTCCTAAGATAACCAGGTACATGTACAGGTACGAGTACGAGTATAGGTACAAGCATAGTGACAAGAAGGTACGTAGGATAGCTGAATGTGTGATTTCATGATGATGGAATGATGGGAAAATGAACTAATTCCAAACTATATGTATGCATGTTCCCAACTTGACACTTGTCATGTTGAGAAATACTTTGGCCCACTTGTCCCCATCCTTAGAACTTAGGATAAAATAATTATCCATACTTTATACTTTAAGAAATATTAATATAATATTCCTTTTTGGCTTAATCTCCCTAACTTATCCCCTTATCCTTAACTTTTATCCCCCTTTCCCTAATTAGTGGAGTTTAATCCCCCATATTCTTTAACATGGTTGGTTTGCCGCAGTGATGTGTTTTTCATTAAAATTTGTGTGTGATTACATTTACATTTACAGTATAGATATATTTTCCTTTCTGCATACCGAATCATCATCCTCAAAACACAACATATACACAAAGGATCTCTGGCCTCTAAATTGCGTCCACTTAAGTTTGTTGTGCGCGATATCCTGGAATGTGCACACTTCATCATTTTAGTGTGCAGTACATGTGTGCACTATACCATGGAAGATGCATGCAAAATGATATCAAACAACTCACCATCTTAAGTACATTTGTATTTACATTTACAGTTGGGGTTCGGCCTAGGGGTATTACATTCCCCTCCCCCTGATTTATGTATTGTCCTCAGTGCAATATATAGATATATACAACCAAAATTTCAAAACTTCTCAAAAAGATGCAGGTTTTCTTCCCGCATAGCATCCTCGTTCTCCTAAGTTGCATATTCAGGAACATCCTAGGTCCATTGGACCTTTACTAGCTCTATGGCTCGATTCCATAGCTGCTTGATCTTCTGGTCGAATATGTGCACCGGATGCACTTGAAAGGCACCTTCTTGCTCCACCTAAATCACATACCAATCAATGACATGATTAGAATCAGGTATATAATTTTTGAGAAATGATACATGTAATACATTATGAATGTACATTGATGCAGGAAAGGAAAGCATAGTATACTACAGGCCCAATCCTCTCTAGGACTTCAAATGGCCCACAATAACAAGGTGCCAACTTTGAACAATTTCCCAACTTCAGGGAACTTCTATTGGCCTTTACTTTCAAAAATACATGGTCACCCACATTAAATTCCCTATGAGTTCTTCCCTTATCAGCATATCCTTTCTTCCTGTCTTGGGAAGCCTTTAAATTCTGTTTTATTTTGAACATTTTCTCTTCCATTTCCCTGAGCAATTTTAGCCCAACCACTTCTCTATTTTCTAGGTTGTCCCAACTTACCGATGTGTTGTACCTTCTTCCATAAAGTGCCTCAAATGACATCATCTTTAGAGATGCTTGGTACCCATTGTTATAATAAAACTCTACTAAGTGTAGGTAGTATTCCCATTTTGATGGTTTATCCATCACATACATCTTCAACATATCCTCAATCACTTGATTCACCCTCTCTATTTGTCCATCTGATTCTGGATGATAAGTTGTTCTAAAATTCAATTTTGTTCCAAATCCCTTAAATAATCCTTTCCAAAAATTTGATGTAAATTTTGGATCTCTATTAGACATAATTATCTTGAGTATACCATGTAGTTGAGAAATTTCTCTCATATAAATATCAACAATGTTGGTTGCCTTGTGAGTGAGCTTTACTGGAATAAAATGGGCAACTTTAGTAAGCTTATCCACCACTACCATGATAGAATCATGCTTCTTGTTTGTTCTGGGAAGTTTGGTGATGAAATCCAATGTTACAGCTTCCCATTTCCACTTAGGAATGGGTAATGGATGTAGCAAACAAACTAGGTGTCTATTCTCAACCTTGACCTTTTGACACTCCAAACATTTGACAATATAATATGCAACTTCTTTCTTCATGATTGACCAATAATATTGGATCTTGACAACTGCAATAGTTTTCTAATAACCTGGGTGCCCAGCATAAGGTACTTTTTGCATTTCTCACAATATAAGATTTTTCAATTCTTGGGAATTTGGTACATAAATTGAGACCCTGTACATGAGAATTTCATCATTTTCTAGCTTATAGTCTTCAATTTTTTGCTGCAAAATACCTTGTCGTAATTTTGTTATTAGTTCCATGTATTGCAAATCTGACTTTGCAACCTCTAAGATTATGTCTTTCAAATATGATTGGTACATGTTAATGGTTGTAGCATGCAACTCATGCACCTTTCTACTAAGTTCATCAACCACCTTATTCTCTTTCCCTTTGATATGATTTATATCAAATTCATATTCACTGAGAATTTATAACAACCTATTTTTCCTGGCATTTAGAGTTGGTTGTCCAAACAAATATTTCAGAACACTATGGTATGTCCTCAATTCGAACCTTTTCCTCATGAGATAGTGCCTCCACATCTTAAAGGCATGCACTATGATTGAAAAATCCAAATCATGAGTAGCATAGTGCCTTCCATGCTCCTTCAACTTCCCTGATTCATAACATACCACATACCCATTTTGACCGACTCCACCAATCCCTTCTTTATATGCATTAGTGCATACATTGAAGTCTTCATTTGGATCAACAATCCTTAGTATTTTAGCACTTTTTAATAAATGCTTCAAGTGTTGGAAACTCTTTTCACAATCCAATGTCCACTGAAACTTCACCCCTCCTTTTGCAAGGAAGTGATCGAGTGTGCAATATTTGAGAATCGTTCAATAAATATTCTATAGTAGCCTACAAGGCCCATGAATGATATGACCTCTATCCCATTCTTTGGATTTGACCATCCTCTAATGGCCTCAATCTTCTCAGGATCCACTGATATCCCTTCCTATGAAATGATATGTCCCAAATAATGAATTTTCTTCTCATTAAATGAGCACTTGCTCAATTTGGCATACAACTGATACTCCCTCAATGCCTGTAATACCATCCTCAAGTTTTTTTCATGCTCTTCCTCTGACTTAGAATCTATAAGAATTCCATCTAAAAATACAATGAAAAACTTATCTAAGTATTCTCTGAAAATACCATTCATTAAACACATGAAGACAATTGGTGCATTTGATAACTCAAATGGCACTACTATGAACTAATAATGACCATACCTTGTTCTAAAAGCAAACTTACTGATGTATTCTTCTTTAATTATTACCTGATGATAACCTGACCTTAGATCAATCTTGGAGAATATTTTTTCATATTTCAGCTGATGAAAGAGGTCATTGATCCTTGGAAAATGATACTTATTCTTCACATTTACCTTGTTCAACTACCTGATGTCAATGCAAAGTCTCAACATTCCATCATTTTTATTCACAAATAATACTCGGGCACCCCAAGGTGACACACTTGGGCGTATATACCCCTTCTTCATAAGCCATTCAAGTTGCATTTGCAATTCCTTCAATTATGGTGTACTCGTCCTATAAGGGGCCTTGGATACTGGGGCTGCTCCATGTATCAAATTGATGGAGAAATCAATGTCTCTTTTAGAGGGTAATCCTGGTATTTCTTTAAATACATCTTCAAACTCTTTTAGGACTGCAAATCTTCAATATTTGACACCTTATCTTTAGGTGTCTCTTTCATATGTGTTGCAAATATTTGACACCCTTTTCTATAAATTTTCTTCAGCTGCAATGCTGAAATTTATCTGACAGTTATTGCCCTTGCTTGGATCCTCATCCAAGAAAGTAAATGCCTTATTATAACAGTCTAGGATAGTATGGTGTTGGTCCAACCAATCCATACCAATTAGGAATTCATAGGAATATAAATGCATGATGTTCAAATTTTCCCTGGTGCTCATTCCATTCATGTCCATTGGACATGCCTTAAACATCTCATTAATTTTTATTTTAGCTCTGGTAGCCATCTTCACCAACCAATATTTTCCAATCTTTCTTGTTGTCAAATGCAATCTTTCCACCATATTAGGATCTATATAACTATGACTAGCTCCCGAATCAATTAAAAAAGCAATGGTTTGGTTGTTGATCTTACCTTCGACTTCAATCATATGTTACTAAAACTTTGAACAATCCTCACCTTTTCACCTCTGTGAGGACAATCTCTATACATATGATATCCCCCACAACCACAACATTGAATAGGTGATTTCCTTGGTATTTTCCCCACTATCTCGGTCATTATGGGTTCTCTAGAAGTTGGTTGTCCCTGAGGATTATTTTTGAATAATGGTGGGTTAGTCCCCTTCTTCCTTTGTTCCATCTTGTTTTTCTTCTTGTCTTCCCAAGATTTTTGGAAAGTTTTCCTTTATTTATGTTGATCATAAAGGAATTTAGCTCACCTTATGGTCTCCTCCAATGTTTTGGGATCATCATATTGTATCTTGTCAATGATAAATGATGTGAGCCCACTCAAATAACTCTGAATCTTAACCGACGCTTCCTTGATAACAGAAACATACTTTAGCAGTTCTAAAAACCTTATTTCATATTCATCTATGGTCATACTCCCAAGCTTGAGTTTAAAGAACTCCATTTTCTTGTCATAGTATCCCTTAGTCAGGTAATTCTTTTGAAAATACCTCTTGAATTCCATCCAAGTAAAATTTTATCATCAATGTGTTGCACTTGCACAAATTGGTCCCACCACATGGATGTGTTTCCCTTGAGCTGATAGATGGAAATTCTTCCTTCTGTGTGTGAAGAGTAATTATGCAATTGAAAATACTTCCTCATGCCTAGAAACCATGTCTCTGCATCCACATCCTTCTTGTTCTCACCATCAAATGTAGGAGGATTGATTTTGTTAATTTCTCCTTGTAGCTCATCCACCCCAGACCTACTCTTATGTTTCCTGACGAGGGATGGAGTTAAAATATTGTGTTCTCTCCTAATGGAATACCTTGGGGAGTGATAGTGATGTCTTTAAACACTTCTTGTTCTTCTCCTCTCATCATGAGACCTGTGACTTCCTCATTTTCTTGAGTCATTCTCCTTATCCATCTTCTTTTCTATTATGTCCAATCTTTGCTTTAAATTTATGTTGAATCTCTCCTTCTACTCCTTGGCTTTCATAAGCCTCTCATTATCAAATTCATAACTTTGGACATCATTTTGCAAGATTTTAATGGCATCTACCAAGTTCATGCTTTCTTCCTTTCCTTCTCCATGTTCATTTGAATTTGTACCTTCATTACCCATATTGACATACATCCCTCTTATCCCATCTTCGTGGTTGTAAGACCCCTATGTATTTTCCATGATTTTGAAGTCTTTGTTTATCTCATTCTGGTCTAATTTTTGTTAACTCTGCAAAATGTGCAGCCAACAAAACTTGTTAGGCTAATTAATTTAACAATTTCATGAAATTATGTACAATTTTGGTTCAATATGCATCATAATGTTTTCTTCTGATTTCCTGAAAAATTGATTGCACAAAACAATTTTTTGAGTGAATATTTATATTCTACTTTCCATGACCTTTCCAATTCCTACTTCGATGCTCAATTCTGAGTCCTGAGCAAAAGTTATGGTTATTTGAAAATTGTCCAATAATTCTTTTGTTCACACTTCAACTTGGTCCAAATCTGTGTTGTAATTATGCATTTTTGCACTTGCTCCATTGGAGTTTTGGTAGGACCTCAATTGGGTTTATTCATATACATATTTTGGATAGTCTATCCAAGTTTCACTTCTTCCTAGGTTCTAGCTTGCTAGTTACAACCTACTGAATTTCTAGGCCAATTAAAGTTTTTGGTGTGGAATGCTATCGGTACCTTCTGTGCCATATTAAAAATTTTTAACATGCCCATAATGTTAATTCAGATCATGTACTATTTTATATGGTTCAATATCTTTACATAGAATATTGTTCTACCTCAGTCGGATTCCAGAGTAGAAATTTATGGCCCTTCGAAGTTTGTTGGGTCTTAAAATTTACCCTCCGTTGTTTGTCCTGTAACTTCCTCATAAAAGATCTGTTTAACGAATGATTTACACCATTAGAAAGATCTCTCTAGGATGAGTCATTTGAGTTGTATAGATAGAGTGTAGCTTGGTAAATTATTTTCTTGTGGTTTTTTAGTAGCTAAAAACGTTGTTAGGGCCTCAAAAACGCGCTGCAAAAAGATGACCTTCAAACAGTACAAAATGTCACAAAGATTCATTGGTTTTCTGCTATTGTAGATCATCCAAATGACTTCACATAGATAAATTTGAAAATGTACACCCATATCTAGCATGCACAACAACACCATAAGGTAGTGCATGCTTCATGCACCTATAACTAATGTGGATCACTTCTTTGTCACGCCAATATCTGGTGCACACTACTTTTGTGTCGCACGCCAATATCTATCGTGCACAATTTTGGTTCATGCACTAATACTTGTTTCTCGCAATTTCCATGCTACATGCTAATATTTCACATGCATTTCACTCTACGTGCCACACCATGCCAAATTTTAGTACGCTCCCACTACGCACTAGTACTCCACACGCACCATTAATTACACCATCGCGTGACAGGAATATTCACCATGCATGCATTGCATACCAACATTGCATACACACCAAAAAAATTCCTCTTCACTCTGCCAATAATCAGTGTGCACACCACACACACCAGTATTATGCATGTGCAAACCACACGCACCAATATTTCACATGCGCCACCCAATCTACACCGCGCAGTGCTAAATTTAGTGTGCACATCCACACACTATTATTTTTCCGCGCTTCACTAGCTCTACTCCGCGCACCGCCAAATTTAAGTGCACACACCCGTGCATCATTATTTTTTGTGCATTACCAATTCTCAACCACACAGTGAGAAATTTAAGTGTGCACACCCGCACACCGTTTTTTTTCACGCATTATCAATTATGCACTGTGCAACACCAAATTTAAGTGCGGACACCCATGCACTATTATTTTTTTTTTCATTACCAATTCTGCATTGTGCAACTTCAAATTTAAGTGCACACACCTACGCATCATTATTTTTCGTGCATTACCAATTTTGCACCACGCAACACCAAATTTATGAGCATACACTCGTGCACCAATATTTTTCCACGCATCCCAACTTGTAATCCGCAACACCAAATTTTAGTGTGCACGGCCATGCACCCTTATTTTCCACACATGATAAGTTTTTCAATGCACATCATGCATTTTTAGTGCGCACATCTGCACACCTTTATTTTTATGAGCAACAATTCCTCGTGAATTACGTTGCATAAATTGGGAATGTTTCCAAACTTTTGCCAATTTTCACCATGGACATTCTGCAACTATGAATTGTTTTCAATTTCAATCCAATAATACCAATTCAACCTCTGCAACAACAAATCGAAGCTGGTTGACATTCCTGGAATGAATTTTTCCCAAACTCAATTCACAAATTGAGAATTTTAATCAATTAATCTCAATCCATCTTCCATGCCTTCCTTGTAACTTCAAATTCGACCAATTCCAGGTCTGAAATTTCTAGAACAAACATTAAATTAAGAATATCTCACCACTTGGCCAAATTTCACAAATTTCCTGTGAATTTAACAACAAAAATTTGGGGATTTTTCCCAATTATATGCAATTCCTTTTGATTTTAACTATGGACACGCTATAACTTGAAATTTGGCCACTTCGAAATCAATTCTATGTGAAATTTCTCTTCAATTCAACTTGCTTGGCCCATTCGGGCTCAGTGTTGAAAAATGGAGCTCTAATACCATATTGTAGCATCCCCAACATTCAACTAGGCTATGCCACATAAAATTTTCAAACTGTATACAAAATAATAAAAATACACATGTAGCACACACAGGAAAAAAACCCATAAAAATAAACGCATACACAATAATGCAGCATGTAATTTAGCACACAATTGACACTTATCTTGTTAAAAATATCGCCAACTAAGTGTAGACCTTCCATGTTCCTCCCAGCCTTAGAGAACACTTCTCAAAACTATGAGCAATGGGTCACCCTCGAGTTGGGACTAAACTCCACACAGGTAAAGGAATTCCTAACCAGACTGATGTATCTCAGACAACAGAAAAAAAATCTGTCACAGGTGCCATCTTGAGCTAACATCCTACAGTCCCTCATTCCCCACATGCTTTTCCCACCCCAAGAAGTGTTCCCCTTCTCTACTCAACAATCCCTCAGCTTCCCCACTTCCTTTCTTGAGCTTCAACAATAAGCCAGACAGGAAGTATCAGATCCCTGTAGTTACAATTTGGTACCTTCGGGAAATCAATTCCCAACAATTCTCTCACCTAGAGATAATTTCTCATGATCCTAACAACCCACCTCTTCAATATCCCATGGGCCTAACAACCTACTTCTTTAGTCCAACTCTTAAGCTAACCAGGTACAGGTATGTCTATAAGTATAGGTACAGGTACAATGACAGGAAGGTACGATGGACAGTTGAATGCATGAGTGCATGATGATGGAATGATGGAAAAATGAAATAAGTCCAAACTATATGTATGCATGTTCCCAACTTGACATTTGTCTTGTTGAGAACTACTTTGCCCCACTTGTCCCCATCCTTAGAACTTAGGATAAAATAATTATCCATACTTTATACTTTAAGGAATATTAATATAATATTATTTTTGGCTTAAGCTCCCTAACTTATCCCCTTATACTTAACCTTTATCCCCCTTTCCCTAACTAGTGGAGTTTAGTCCCCCATACTCTTTTACATAATTGGTCTGCTACAGTGATGTGTTTGTCATTAAAATTTATGTGTGATTGCATTTACATTTACATTACATAGATATTTTCCTTTCTACATCCCGTCTCACCAACCTCAAAACACAACATATACAAAAAGGCTCTCTAGCCTCAAAATTGTGTGCACTTAATTTTGTTGCACCTGGTATCCTGGAATGTGCACACTTCATCATTTTAGTGTGCAGTACATGTGCACACTATACATGGAAGGTGCATGCAAAATGGTATCAAACAACTCACCAGCATAAGTACATTTGTATTTAAATTTATAGTTGGGGTTCATCCTAGGGGTATCACACCCCTTCAATATAATGAACTTATATATTTCTTGGGTCTTCTTCATATTCAACTTCTTCAATAATATTGTAGCATTCAAGTAATTCTCAAACTGTCGCAGCTGCTATCTATGCCTTACATGCTTGTGCTATTTCTATATGGTCTGCTTCTATAAACATCTTTATTTTGATGATTTGCAGAGATATATCTACTAAAGGTGACTCAACTTCAAAACTAAATGTGACCTTGAAATTATGGGTTGGTGATGCAGGAGCATCACTCCTACTCATCATCCACATTAGCATTTAGCATGACAACACAAAAGGATGGAGCAAATATCGAGGAGAGAGAAGAAAAAACCTTCTCATTTTTTTTTTAAATCCTAAATTTAACGTAATTAAGTGTGTAAGGCTCGAGGAGGGTAGAGTCATTGTAATTGTACAGGTTGCATGTAAGTTTCCTTTAATGGATGACAGGTAGATGAATCTAGATCCGATCTGGATGAGTTGTCAAATTAAATGTAATTTAATGCATTTAGGTGGATGAAGGCTTGAGAAGCCCTATTTTGTATGAGAATCAATTGTATTGAGATCATTAGGAGAAGAATGATAGTGCGTAAGGAGAATTCTGGAGAGTAGAGAAGAATTGAGACTCTATTGCAGTCTAGTCTTGTAAACATTGTAAATCTTGTAAAAAGCATTCAGATTTAATAGAAAATTTGATTTCGATGCATATGAATCTCTATGTGTGTTCATGTGTGATTGAGTATTTCTTTTTTGAATGTTTATTGTGAATGTGTGAATTCCATGAGTATATAAATGTTTTGTTTGTAGGAATCTATAGAATTCCTTGTCTGTGTGAATTTTCTAAGTGTTCTGGGCTCTGAAGGTTGTGCAAGGAGTTCACACCAGAGTTATTGAGAACTCTGAGAAGCCAACGCAAGGAGTGTGAAAGAAATTGGTTTCTAGTTCAGGAGGAGTGTGCCAGGTGGGCACACTAGAGTCAGTTAAGCTCAAAAGGGATAGTGCAAGGAGTGCATAGAGAGAGCACAAAGAGTGCGCCTACATTCAAAGAACTGTAAAATATCAAGGGAAGGTGAGTGCAACAAGTGCACAAAGCCAACACTTTGTTAAAGTGTTGGTAAATCTCAGGAGGAAGAGCATAGAGTGCCAAGAGGGAACTGAAGGAACACTTTAACAGTGTCATAATCTCGGGAGGAAGAGTATGGGTGCCAAGAGGGCATAAGGAGTTGTTGAAGGAACAAAGGGTCGAGCCCCTTTGAAGTTTAAATCAATTATAGGATTAGGAGAGAATATCAAGGAGTGAGCCAAAGAACTTATCATAAGTTCCAAGATCATGAGAGATAGCGACAATGTGTGCAAAGTATATGCAAAGAGTGTAGAGGGAGAGAACTTTCTAAAGTTCTAAAATGCAGGAGGAGTGCAAGTGTATGCCATAGAAATTATTATAAGTTCCAAGATCAGGAGGGATAAAATTTCATATAATGCAATAAGAGGCCAAGAAGTCGGTCCTACAGAGGAGAGATCAAAGGCCAAGACTTTGAAACCTTTAAAACTTCCTTGTTGAAGGGAGTTGGAGCTGAGCAAGAGAATAAGACACGATATCCATTGGATTGGCTGTGGAAATATATTTGGGCCATAGAATCAAACCTAGACAAGAGGAGAGGGTCATCAAAGGATATCAGATCCTAGTCGTTGGATCTGAGATCAAGGAACATGAGTCGTAGATATCATGTTTCAATGATTTGACACTCTGGGAGATTCTGGTTCTTGTGTTCTCAAGAGGAGAAAACCCTTGAAGCCTAGTGTCCAAGGTTAAATATCCACCATATATCATGGAGGGAGGATAATCCCCACCAACTGTCAAATTTGATCATTGAAAAGAATGGGGAGTGGAAGGATAGGGAGAGGACCTACACTCACCTATCAACAATCACTTTATGAACGAGTTCAGTCGGTAACCACTCCAGGATTTTTGAGCATATGGTGTTGGTAAATCCTCTGGAGCACCAAATTCATGGATTGTCGAAGCACGTTTGAACCAATCCATAGCTAATAGCCCCAGCTTACGTGGACACTTCTTCCTGAGTGAAAGGGAGTATAGTGAATTGTAATTTCTAGTGAAGTTGGTGAATGTTCGCGGAGTGAAAGGGAGTATAGTGAATTGTAATTTCTGGTGAAGCTCTGAATAACACCTTTCATCTAAGCACTTGATTCTAGCACAAGGTCATATGTGACTTTTTCGAGAAGAAAAGGGACTAGCACCCGTGGTTTAAATCAAAGGAGTAAGGGGGCTAAGTATTAAGAACCTACAGGTTTTGTGTGGACCTGCATAAGGAATAAAAGGGCTTGTGTTCTTTTGAGAAAGGATCCAACAAGGATCTATGAGATAATTCAACTCATGTGAGAGATCTAGAGATTGAGAGGTCACAGCTCTAGCCAGGGGGGCTAGGGGTATTTGCATCAAGTGGTATCAAAGAAGAATCTATATTTACAGACAATAGGAAGAGAAGGAAAAGATAGAGCATGATAAATCTGTGTGAATATTTTTTATAAGTGTGAAACAAGTAGTAACAGACAACCAGGTGGTCTAAAACAAAAGGATCAGTTGTGTTCTTGGAGTAGAGGAGATTTTGTGGATCTCTTAAGGTGAGGAGATGGAGTGCATCATCCAGAGAGAAAGGATTTCTCAAAGAGAGGAGTGAGTGCAAGGTGTGTGCCTACACTCAACATGAGTGCAAAATCTAAGAGAGAAAGGTTCCAACAAGTGAACCTAGAGGGTAAGTGAGGAGAGGCTTCGAAGAGGCTAGCTTTAGATCCCAAAGGAGAGGAGAAAATGGCTACTGAATGCTAAAGAGGAGATGGATAAAGATCTCAAGGAGACAAGAGAGGATATCGACAGATTGATGATGAAATGGAAGAGAATGCAACAAAAAGAGTAAGAGAGATGGAGGTATGAGTGGCCCGTGAATAAGAAGGTGAAGTGTTTTATCCAATGATTGATCATTAGGAGGAAAAAGAAAATGTTGAGGAAGTGACTGAGGCAAGTGGAAAACCTAAGGAACATAGAGGAGAGTTCAGATCAACAAGGAGTGTTGAAAGAAGAGAAGGAGGAAGGAAAATATCATCAACATTGTAGTCTCATGATAGGAAGGATCAACATATCCCTTGGAGTGATCTTTGTAGGGGTTCATGTTTATGAGGAAATCGTGGAGGAGACACCAGAAGAATAATTTTCCCATGGATATGACCAAAGGAGAGGAAAAAAAGAGGAGGACCACACAATTGTGAGACAAGAGAATGTTCAAGTGGAGCATTCATATTCCATACTCACTCAGTGGGAGGAAGAGTTAAAGCTATTGGAGGATTGGTTAAACAATCCATAGACAGTGGAAGACTTCGAGAAGGAGACAATCATGTAGAATGGAGAAGAATTGTGGCATGAGAAGAAACTAGATGAAGCTGGAATTATGCCAGTCAAAGGAGATGACAGAGGAACAAAGGAACTAGCAGAAACAAAAATGTGAGAGGAGATGCAACAATAGAGCAGATTGTAGGAGAGGATCCAACCCATGGACAATATAGACAAGGATATTGAAGAGATAAGGAGACTGGTTTTAAAGTCAACAAAGGAGAAAATCAACAATGGGTGGAGGATGACAAGAGGATAATGCAGTGGAAAGATAAATGGAGCCTTGCAACATAAAAAATTTAAACCAGGAGGAGAGCATGCAACAACAATGGGACAATAGAAAAAACAAAAATAGAAAGGCAGAGGAGCAGGTGGACAGCTCTAGAGTGAAGTTTGGTGTAATACCCCTAGGTCGAACCCCCACTGTAAATGTAAATAAAAATGTACTTAGGCTAGTGAGTCGGGATGTAGAAAGAACAAGTATATATGTGATGTAAATGTAAATGTATTCACATGCAAATATTAATGAAAAATGCATCACTGTGTGTAGAACAACCATGTAAAATAGTACGGGGGACTAAAATCCACCACTTAGGAAAAGGGAGATAAATTTTAAGAATAAGGGGCTAAGCTAGAGAGCTTAATCCAAAAAAAGAGTATTATCTTAATATTCCTTAAAATGTAAGGTATGGATAATTATTGTATCCTAAGTTCTAAGGATGAGGACAAGTGGGCCAAAGTAGCTCTCAACTTGACAAGTGTCAAGTTGGGAACATGCATACAAAGAGATTGGAATTAATTCATTTTCCAGGGATTCTATTCATAATTTCTCCATTTCTAGACTCACGAATGTTCAACTGTCCTCTGTACTTCTCTATCACTAGAAGAGTACCTGTACCTTACCTGATCCAATATTGTACCTGTACATGTTCCTGTACTTGGTTAACTTAAGAGTTGGATTGAAGATGTGGGTTGTTAGGCATGTGGGATATTTAAGAGGTGGTTTTTCATGCCCGTGAGATATTCTTTCAGGGTGAGAGAATTGTTGGGAATTTTTTTTCTGAAGGTGCCAAACTGCAGCTACATGGCTCTGAGACTTCCTGTCTGGCATGTTGCAGAAGCCCCAGAAAGGAAATGGGGAAGTTGAAGGACTATTGAGAAGAGAAGGGGAACATTTCCTGGGGTGAGACAGGAATGTGGGGAATGAGGGACTGTAGGATGTCAGTTCGAGTGGGAACCTGTGAGGATGTTTTCCCTATTGTTTGAGATACATCATCCTAGTTAAGAATTCCTTTACCCGGGTGGATTTTTTTCCTAGCTCGGGGGTGACCCACTGCTAAGAGTTATGAGGAGCATAGTCTAAGGTTGGGAGGAATGTGGAAGGTCTACACACATTTGGTGGTCTATTTATAAAAGGTAAGTGTCAATTGTGTGTGAAATTACATGTTGCATTATTATTTATGTGTTTATATTTATGGGTTTTTCATGTCTGTGTGTTGCATGTGTATTTTATTATTATGTTGTATAAACCTTTGTATTTTCATAGTATTCGTATGCTTTAAATTCATATACAATTCAAAAATTATTTCGCATGGTGTAGCCCAGCAATGGGGTGGCTGAGGATGCTACAATATGGTATTAGAGCTCCATTTTTCAACACCGAGCTTGGATGGGACGAGTAAGTTGAAACTGAAGTGAAATTTCAAAGAGGATTTTTTTTTAAATGGACAAATTTCAAGTTACAGTGATTCCATGGGTGCTAGGAAGGCTCTAATATCACACCTTGAATATGTTTGAAATCTAAAGAGGTGTAGCAGTTTGAGAAACCACAACAGTCATTCAATTCGGTCGTCAAATTAGATTTGGGTCATTGGATCAAACCCAGACGAGAAGAGAGTGGACTGCAAGGGAGATCAGATCCTAGCCGATGGATCTAAGCGCGGAAGAATGATGGAATTTGGATCAAGTCAAGAAGCACGAACATTAAACCCCCAAGTCCTTTGTATTTCACCGCTCCAGCTATTTTAAGTCATTTGTCATGAAAGAGGAAAAATCCCCAAAGCTCTGAAGCCCTGTAGTGAATCTACACCGTAGATCACGGGAAGGAATGCCTGACCATTGGATTGGTCATGGAACAAATCTGGATCATTGGATCAAACCCCAGATCAGAGGAGGAGCATCATGGAGAAGATAAAATCCCAACTGTTGGATCTGTGCATAGGAAAATGTGAGTCGTAGATCTTATAGTTAAGAGATTTGACACTCCGGGAGAAATTGGTCATTGTTGCACAAAGGGAAGGATTCCCCAAATTCCCAAAGTCTGGATTCAATCCATACCATTCATTGTTGGGGAACATGTTTTTGTAGATTATCGAGTGTTTGAAGATTCGACTCTCTAGAGGATTGTGGGTGGAGGGTGTTCTGGCGTGAAAACTCCTGAAGCCCTGAAGCCCAGAGTCAATCCAAGCCATTCATTGATGGGGACACATGAGTTGTAGATATTGTCCCATCTCTAGTTTGAACTTCAAAACTTCAGGAGGCAGTGTGCATTAGAGCTTTAGAACTCTTGAATCTCGGAGTTCTGGAGGGGATCCCAGTTGTTGGTTGTTGGAAGAGTGTGAGTCGTAGATCGTTGGTTCAATGTTTGACAGTTGGGAGGTGTTGATTGTTGGAGAAGAGAAAGGTCCTGAAGCCTAGATCCCAAGAGCTCCTTTGGACCATATATCATGGTAAAGAGCGTGGTCCATCGATTGTTGAACCCTTCGAGGGTTCGCCACTTCGGTATCCAAGGGGAGTGTTGTGTTGTGTTGGAAAATCTTCTGAATCCCGAAGCTCTGGAGCACCAAAGTCCCGAAGCTATAAAGAAGCACCCATTCGGGATTTCACCCATTCAACATTCGAGGTATTTGGAGTGTGTTTATGGAGAAACCTATGAAGCCCTAAGTTATGGAGCACCGAAGTCCTGAAGCTACATAGAAGCGCCCATTCGATATTTTTCCAATTCGACATTCGGGTGATTTGGAATGTGTTGAGGGATAAACCTCTTAAGTCTGAAGCTTCATAGCATCGGATTCCTGAAGCTCTAGATAAGATCCATTTAGGTAAGCGCTTGGTTCTATTCTACAGTCATATGCGATTTGAGCCGAAGTAAAGGGGATAATACTCAAAAATTTATTTTAAGAGAGAAAAGGTCTTAGAGAAGAGCCCGCGGGTTTCTGATTTGTACAGAGGTGCACTTGAGGGAAATCAAAGGGGTCTGTGAACCTTAAGAGAGGATCCAACATGAGTCCAAGATCAAATCCGTCTCCTGAAGAAGATCACATGTACAAGGATTTCCCTTATTAAAAGAAACAATTTTCAAATAACCATAACTTTCTGCTCAAGACTCAGAATTGAGCATGGAAGTAGGAGTTGTAAAGGTATTGGATAGTATAATATAAATATATACCCAAAATATTGATCTAGATAGTCAATTTCTCAGGAAATCAAAATAAATAATTCTAATGCAATACTGAATAAGAATTGTTCATAATTTCATGCAATTGATAAATCAATTATCCTAACAAGTTCTGTTGGCTGCACATTTTGTAGAGTTAACAACAATTAGATCATAACATGATCAAAACAGAGTTCATAATCATGGAAGATACACAGGCTTCTTACATCCAGGAAGATGAGATCATAGGGATGCATGCCAATATGGGTAATGAAGGTAGAAACTTAAATGGGCATGGAGAAGGAAAGGAAGAAAGAATGAACTTGGTAGAGACCATTAAAAGTGTGCAAAAGGATGTCCAATGTTATAAAACGGATAATGAGAGGCTTATAAAAAACAAGGAGTAGAAGTAGGACTTCAACATAACATTAATGCATATCTTGGGTAGAATAGAAAATAAGATGGATAATGAGAATGACTCAAGAAAATTAGGAAGTCACGGGTCTCATGATGAGAGGAGAAGAACAAGAAGTGTTGGAAGACATCAACATCACTCCCTAGGGCATTCTGCTAGGAGAGAACACAGTAGTTCAATTCCATCCCTTGTTAGGAAGCATAAGAGGAGGTCTGGGGTGGATAAGCTACAAGGAGAAACGAAAAAAAATCAAGCATCCTACATTTGATGGTGAGCACAAGAAGGATGAAGATGAAGAGACATGGTTTCTAGGAATGAGGAAGTATTTTCAATTGCATAATTACTCTTCACACGTAGAAGGAAGAATTTCCATCTATCATCTCAAGGGAAAGGCATCCATGTGGTGGGGAGAATTTGTGCAGGTGCAACACATAAATGAGAAAAATGTTACTTGGAAGGAATTCAAGAGGTATTTTCAAAATAAATACTTGACTAAGCGATACTATGAAAAGAAAATGAAGGATTTCTTTGAACTCAAGCTTGGGAGTATGACCATAGATGAATATGAAAGAAGGTTTTTAGAACTACTAAAGTATGTTTCTTTCATCAAGGAAGAGCTCATTAATATTCATAGGTATTTGAGTGGGATTCCATCATTTATAAGTGATAAGATATAATATAATGATCCCAAAACATTGGAGGAGACCATAAGGCAAGCTAATTGCCTTTATGATCAACATAAAGGAAGGCCAACTTTCCAAAAACCTTGGGAAGACAAGAAGAAAAATAAGGTGGGATAGAGGAAGAAGGGGACTAAACCACCATTCTTCAGAAATAATCCTCAAGGACAACCAACTTCTAGAGAACCCAAAATTATTGAGACAGGGGGGGGAAGGCCAAGGAAGCCACCTATTCAATGTTTGGGTTGTGGAGGAGATCATATGTATATAGATTTTCCTCACAGAGGTGAAAAAGTGAGGATTGTTCACAATGTACAACAAGTTGATACATTGGAGGACATGGGCACACATGTACCTAGGATCTATGCAGCCATGGAAAACAAACAAGTTGAGTTTCAATCACATATGATTGAGGTGAAAAGTATGACCAACAACCAAACCATTTATATTTTAATTGATTCAAGAGATAGTCATAGTTATATAGATCCTAAGATGGTGGAAAGATTGCATTTTCCAAGAAGAAATCTTGAAAAATATTGGTTGGTCCAGCTGGCTACCATAGCCAAAATAAATATTAATGAGATGGTTAAGGCATGTCCAATGGACATGAATGGATTGATCACTAGGGAATATTTGAACATCTTACCTTTAGGTTCCTATGACTATCTAATTGGTATGGAATGGTTGGACCAACACCATGCTATCCTATATTTTTATAATAAGGCATTTACTTGTTGGGATGAGGAAGGGAACCTAAGGATAGTACAGGGAATTCCCAGAAAAATAATTGTTAGAGAAATTTCATCATTACTGTTACCCATAATTTTGGTCGTCATGATGATGTATTGACAATGGTATACTCAGGCTCTTCATTAGAACTTTCTCCTGAGAAAAGTTACCTTCATCTCTTTCCAGAAATCACAGTTTTGAGGAAGGTTCGTAGGCTGCCAATATATTTGTCTGCGAGAATGCATGATTCTCACAGGCTACCTTAATCCAGGGTGCGAGAAGTTCGCACTGTGCCTAACTACTAGGGTGCAAACACTTTCTAAAGAAGGGAAAAGGATGAATTCTCGAAGCTTCTAGAAGGGAATCTTCTAGAAGGATGAGATGGCATTCGAATGGTTATCTAAGTACTGGCTTTCCTGATATTTTGGGATCATTCCTATCCAAGTAACTAATTCATTCTCTCCTATATATTGAGGGGATTCTCATGGAAAAGGTTAGAATCAAACTAGCAAGAGATTTATTGGAGAATTAGTGAATGACTGTGTGAAGGACTGATGCTACAGCAGCCAAGAACTCCAACAAGGTTATCAAAAGTGGTTGATCTTCTTCATACAAGTGAGAAAGTGTGTGTGTCGGAGCCAAGGGCCATCGAAAGGATGTTTGCAACATCAAGGCTCAGGTTGTAATCATTTATTTCTATCAATATAATACCGTAGTATGTCTCTTTCCCATAAAGCTAATGTCACTTTATTGTATAACTCCTTGATCATATATTTAGATTGATTATTGAATATGATGAGTTATCTTCACTTCGATTGGTTTGTATTGTTGTGGTCTTGACAGCACAAGAGCATTGAAGCGAAGCTGGAACAACAAAGACCCAAGGAAGCGATCACAAGGTATGTTCATGATTCTTGCTTCCTAGTTCATTCAATAGTCTAAATCTAGGGAAAGAGTATTATTCTGTCCTGCTTTGTTCTAGATCCAGGTGCATCTAGGGAGATCGGTTTCTGTCCGCACTTACGGATTAATCCTAAAACAAAATTGGCGACGCCGCTGGGGAACAATCCCATTTTCTTGGTGGCTTTTTGTGTTTTTTTGTGGCCATTTGCTCTTATTTCATTTTTCTCCTGTCCTATCAGTCTCTGAGTCTTCAGGATATCCTGATAGACCTTCTGAGTCCAGAAGCTTTTTGAAATTTTACTTCATTTTTCAAAATTTTGGATATGTTCAGGAATTCTCGCACTACGTTCCATTGTATCCTATGAGAACTGGTAAGGTTCGCACCCTGTTCATAGGGTTCAGTGCGAGGTTCTCGTACCTTGCTCAAAGGTTGCCTACGAGAATCACAGATTCTCGCACTGTGTTATATAGCTTGCCTGCGAACAGTCTTTTTCAAATTTTTGAATTTGAGGTTTGGTCTTTCTGACTGCCCAGAATAGTTGGAATACCTCTGATAGGTTTCTTGGACCTTTGATTGATATATTTATTTCTTTAGTTTGCATGCTTGAACAGTTTTAGGGTTTTAAGACTTTTCTTGTCATTTGTGATTTGACTTTCGTTTCTCGACTCTTCTGGAAAAACTATTCTCTCTAACTTCAGATTCTGAATATGTTTGATTTGTTGGGATCCAATGATTGGTTGAAAGTTAAGTTTGCTTGGTTTTCTTATTTACTTATGAGTTTGAAAGAACATTTTCGTTTGCATTGAGAAGACTCATTGGTTTGCTCTTTATTTTTGCTTTCATTGAAAGAGTTGATTGGGTTGTTATTTGCTTGTTCATTGATTTGATTTTTTGTGTTCTCATAGGTATAGTGAGAGTTCTTTTTGGAAAGTGAACAACAAGCCTTTCTTTCAAAAAATTGTTTTTGTCTTTAGAAAACATTGAAAAAATCAAATTTTTGAGTTTGTTGAAGTATTGAAAAAGACACATAGAGAATTTTCATTTGATTATTGATTGTTTGCATTGTCATTTGAAAGGAAATTGTGCATTATAGTTCAGAGTTGATTTGGAAAACTTTCTCTCTCTCCCATACATAGGATTCATTGAACAGAAAGTGTTATTTTTCATTTTCATTCTTGCATTGTTTGGGTCAGAGACATACACACATGAGTTTCATTTTCGTTACCTTTGACTAAACAACAGCTTTTAAAAACATTGCGTAATCTTAAAATTTATCTAGTAAACTCTTTTCTAGGGCTCTTTTACACCAACATTTAGCTAGGCTATTGCTTTGGAGTAGGAAGAGAGATACACTCTCCAAAAGATCAAAACACACAATAGCATCTTGAGTTAGGGAGTGTTAAATTCCATTTGCAACATATTGTCCTGGGAAGCCCTTCTAACACAAGGGTCAAGCACTAGGTCGCATTGGTGTTGACAGAGTTACTCACCCTGCTTTGTTGACATCAGTGTAGAGATTGCACGTATTACGGGGGTCTCTCGGAGGTATACCCACAACGATGAGTGGAAGCCTTTTGAGTTGATTTTGGGCTAGATACCCTGCCCTTGCGTGTGGATCGGACTGTCGAATGTTCCCCCAGGCTGTACTGTTGTTTGTGGTGACCTTAGTGGCCTATGTCTCTAGGTTCTTACCCAAGGTGACTGTGGAGGGGAAAGTCTTCACGGTACCTGGAATTGACGTTGATCAAACTCACTCAGGCTCCTTGGAGGGTATACCCACGATTATGTGTGGGAGCTTGCACCAGGGTGTAAGTCCGTTAAGCAGGTTGTCAACGTAACTTTTCCATCCTAACCCCACCCCTTCTCGTCTCATTGTTGCGACGTTGGATTTCATCACCAACTAGTGGCTTCGATATTAGAAGGTCTTGTTTGTTTGTTGATTGCTTCCTAGGTTTTGTTTACTAGTGTGTGTTGTTTGTTTATCAAAGTTGACCATAAGAATTTCTTTGCGGAGCTTGTCACTTGTTTACAATTGCTCCCCCATGGCATTCACGTAGAATGCAAGGTTTATCTCCAGAGCATCTGGACGATTCTCAACCCTCGCCTACCGGTACACCTGAGGCTTCTCCCCATCAGACCGAAGTCCCAGTGGTTACTCCACCACACTGGGAAACAAGTGACGTTCCAGTTGTCACCACACCACAAGTAGAACGAATTGATTCTCTAGAACCTTTTTGAATTACCAATACTAGAGAGGACTATCGCATTCGCCGTGGTGAACAACCTTTTGTGCGATTAAATTCTTCTGACGAAGTCGTTGTTACATCTTCTGAATCAACCATTGGGCCTTCTCCCGGTGTAGTAGGCCAAGATCCTTTTTGGTCAGTTGATTTCCAACGAGTCCTTTTTGGTACTGAGTCACCTACAGTCTACGAAATCAACCCTCTGGTGTTTTCTGAGACAGAAACTACACCAGTGACTACCACTTATCACTTTGTTCTCCCTCCCAAGATGGCCCATCTCGCGAATACTATGAGTGTCCAAACCGGAATTACTGCAACTACTCTTACTCCTATTAATACCCAGCGAATGCCTGATGTCAACTCGACATTACCACCCGTTTATCATGCGTTGAATGCTTTGTTGAATTCTTCCAATCCAACACCTCCACAAACCCCCGTCAGTTCTCCAGGTCCTGGGCACCCTATTCCCGGTTTTATTCTGACACTCCCTCAATTTCCTTCTGGCAATCCTAATCCTAGTGGCACTACACCATCCCTTGCACCAAACTTGCATATTCTCATTGGTGGACAAGGTGGTATGTTCCTTTTCCTCTTACCGAACATAATCCAATTGCTACACAATTTCCGGTTGGAACACAATCTACGATCGGAGGACCAACCTCACCTTTTGGACAAAATATACCTCCTGAATTGGCCCAGTATTGGAATCAGATTCTACAAAACTTTCCTCAAAATGTTGGGGGGCAAAAAATTGTCCCTACTGTGGGCCAACCTTATCCAGGTATACCTAATCCTATTTGGGGTCAGAGTCACAATACTCAAACTCAGGCCCCTACTCAAACTCAGGTCCCTACTCAAACTCAAGGATACCACCCTTGGAATTATTATCCTCTCCAACCACCATCGAATCAACCAGGGTCTTCCCAATATGGGTAGACTGCATATGGTCCTACTAGTTTGCCAATAGGGCTTCCACCCCAAAGTTACTAGTATCCGCAGGTGAATAGACAGTTACCTTTTCTTGCTACTTTGGATTTTTCGGATTTGTCTAGGATTCTAAATGATCCTATTCGTCACTCTCCCCAATGGCTTGTTATTCCAGCCAAGCTTCCATCAGACATTCCGAAATTTGATGGAAAAGTGGGAGAGGACCCGAAAAATCACGTTATGACGTTTCATTTATGGTGTTCATCCAACTCGTTGATGGATGATTCTATTTGTATACATCTTTTTCAACGAACCCTTACAGATTCTGCTGCGAAGTGGTATATTGAATTGCCACGAGGTTTCTTCTCTAATTTTAACACCCTAGCTATGGATTTTCTTACACATTACCAGTTACTGATTCGTTATGATACCGGGACTGAGATTTTGACTTCCTTCAAATAGACTAAAGGCACTCATATATCGGATCATATCCATGAGTGGTGAAGGAGACGTTGTCTCATCAAAATTGAACTTCCCAATTAGTTACTAGCTGAATGGTTTACAAAATCCTTTGTGAACAAAATTGGTAAAGACATTTCCATAGGTGGCGTTGTCACAGAAGAGGAGGCTATCAGTCGTGCTCAATATCTTGATCTCGTTTATTCGCAAACGGGAACACTTTACGATTTGCTACCTGAATTACCTCGTCCTGGTGCTTCTAGCGCTTCAACTGCTCTAGCTGCCTCACATGCCACTGATGGTGTGATTGATAATACCCATACCCACTCACATTTTATTTCAAGTACAACCCCTAAATCGACATCTTCTAATGTTCAAAATGATCCATCTCCTACTACTCCTGTCGATAAAACTTCTAAGGTGAACGTTGTTCAATCTACCCCGACCAGTAAAAATAAATCCAAGAAAGGGAGAGGCAAGAATAAAAAGGGAAAAAATAATAATCAAACAGAGCAGCCTAAAAATACCCCTGTTGAATATTGGGATAAGCTCAAACCATGATACCCTTGCCTTATCTGTGGTGACGATCACTACACGAAGGATTTTCCACGCCGTGCCAAAGTTACTAAGTTCCTTCAAGGAACACCCAAACCATCTACGCCGACAGTTTTGTCCCAACCCTTCCTATCTCAACAACAGGCTCAGTTGGTCATCCATGACCAACCATATACTTCTACGACATCATACATTTTGATGTGTACTGGTGATTCTAAGCAGAATAATGTTGCCATCACAACTAGAGCCAAAGATTATTCTCCATCTAAGGAGAAGGTTGACGATTTACCTCCTGCTTTGGTACAACCCTCTCCACCGGCTCCACCTACAAACGGTCCTCTTCATCTAGAACGACCGAGATTTGATACAGTCGTGCGACCCCCTAAGGGTGTTTTTCGGAAATTGGCTTTCAATCCTCATGCTCGTGTGGCCCAGAACTACAACATTGTGGAAGATCTGGCCCAGGCACCTTCAGCGATGTCTTCCCTTGAAGTCCTTCAGTCTTGTCTTGCACAACGGAAGGCTCTGTTGAAAGCTATAGGTGGAATTGATCCAACAGATACGAATTTAATAGTCTTTGACTTGGAATATCACATTCCAAGGTTACCCCCTCAGCTTGCATTTCAAATTCAAGTTGTTGTCTCTGACAAGAACATTTGTCGAACTGTTATAGATGAGGGTGCCTCTACGTGTGTAATGTCCCTTGCTTGTTGGAAAGCCATTGGATCTCCTCCTTTAAATGAATCACAAAATAATTTGAAAGCCTTCAATGGCTCTGGTTTTAAGCCTTACGGTGTTCTTCCGTCGTTGCCCGTTACTCTAGAAGGTAAGACAGTCCAAGTTGAAGTGGAAGTCTTTAATGCTCCCCTTGATTATAATCTTCTGCTTGGTCGTAGCTGGATAGATTCCATGTGTGTTGTTGTGTCAACGCTTTTCCGTGTAGTACATTTTCCTCATCAAGGAAAGGTTGTTACGATTGACCAACTTGCCTTCTTTAATTCCGATACTCGTACTGGAAACATGTCATTTATAGCTAAAACCCCACTGGGTTACAAGAATGTCGGTGTAGGCCTTTTAAAAGACTCTTCGTTAATGGGTACTTTTCCCATTCCACCGCCCGATGTTCCACGCCTGTCCGTTGCTTCTATCAATATGATCTTCGTCGTACCTCATGAACTTCCTGCGTCTTTCGACCCTTGGATAGTCCCTGACCCTGGAGATCACCCTCATTTTGGCGACGTCATGCCGTTAAGTCCGGTTGAGTCTGCTTATCATTACATTCAATCGGCAACACCTTCTAGCCTTTCTCTTGATGAGTTGTCTCCTGATCCTTTTCGTGTCATTTTTCTAACTGACGAGATGATCATGTCCATCATGGATGACACCCCTTGGGATGATGGACATCATCGTTCCATTATCTTTCTGGAACAACACACTCTTGAGAACTACCAACATATTTTGACTCCGTCGACCGTTGTTGTCATATCGACTGTTCTCGGATCTTCACATGATGTGTTTGCCGAACGAAACCTCAATAATATCTCTCCCATGATTCCCATTGATATATCCATTAAACGTGGGATAGTTGAAAATTTTCACATTGGAGCTTCGTGTTCTCCGGATGAAATCATCACCTATACATCTCTGTTCAAAGAATTTTGTGATATTTTCGCCTGGAGTTACGAAGAGATGCCAGGTATCGACCCTGCTATTGTTGTACATGAGATAAAGACATACCCTGGAGCTAAACTTGTCCGGCAGTGCCTACGTCCAGTACACCCACGTAAAGCAGCGGCTATCAAGCTTGAAGTTGAAAAACTTCTCAAAGCCGGCTTTATTTATCCTGTGGCTCTGACAAAATGGGTTTCCAACCCTGTACCAATTAATAAGAAAGGAGGCAGTATTCGTGTATGTGTTGATTATAGGGACATTAACAAAGCCTGTCCAAAAGACAACTTTTCAACCCCTTTTGTCGACCAGATTGTCGATGACTGTTCCGGAAGAGAAATCTTCTCTCTCATGGATGATTTCTTCGGCTATAATCAAATTAACATCGCTCCTGAGGACCAACATAAAACTTCTTTTATTTGTCCTTGGGGTACTTTTGCCTATAGGAAACTTCCCTTCGGTCTTAAGAACGCTGGCGCGATGTTTCAACGTGTTATGTCTTATGCTTTTCATGATATAAAGCATATTGATCAACCCTATTTGGACGATTTACCAGCTCATTCTATGCACTGAGTCGATCACCCCACTCATCTCCAAGCTATTTTCGTTTGTTGTCGGTTCTATTGCATCCGTTTAAATCCTCATAAATGCATCTTTTTCGTAGAATCTGGCTGTCTTCTAGGTTTCATCGTTTCACGTCAAGGGATCCGGGTGGATCCTATTAAGGTTGAGGCAATTCTTAAACTCCCTCCTCCTTCTACATTGCGCCAATTGCAAAGTTTGCAGTGGAAAGCAAACTTTCTTCATCGTTTCATTCCTAATTACGTCGAGATTACTCGTGGTTTTACACGACTGTTAAAGAAAGATTCTGAATTTGTTTGGGATACCATCGCCAACATTACTTTTGAAGCTTTGAAGTTGTCCCTCACGCAAGCTCCACTTCTCTTTCCTCTTGATTATAGTCGTGATTATTTCCTTTATCTTGCTACCTTGGAGTACATTATTGGAATGGTCCTTGTCCAAGAGGATGATGCGCACGATGAACATGTTGTTTATTACTTGAGTTGAAGTCTCACACCCACTAAAATCAAGTATCATCATGTTGAGAAACTGGCCTTAGCTACCGTTCAAGTTGTCCAACGCTTTCGGCATTATATCCTCTCACGGAAAACTACATTGATTTCCCATTGCAATCCTATGCAACATATTTTGACACGTCAATTGCTTGGGGGAAAATACTCCAAATAGATTGTCATACTCCAGGAGTTTGACTTGGAATTCAATCGCGCCAAGTCCAAGAAATCTTTAGTTTTTGCTGAGTTGATATGCGATTTTCCTTACTCTGCAACGGAAAATGTAGCAGTAGATTCATTACCCGATGAATCACTTTTCCTTATTAGCACTGATGATATTTGGTATGGAGATATTATTATATATCTCCAAACTCAGACTTTCCGGCCTTCTTTGTCTAGTAATGAACGATGTCGTATATGCTATCAGGCTCGTCAATACATTATCCTCGGCGATACTCTTTACCGTCGCAGAATTGACTTAGTTTTTATACGTTGTTTAACTTTCGACGAAGCCGAGAAAGCCTTGAATGACTGCCATTCCGGAGCATGTGGTGGTCATATGTCCGGGTATGCTACTGCCCAGAAGATCTTACGCGCATGATATTTTTTTCCTTCCTTGTTCAATGACTGCATTACTGTCGTTCAGAAGTGCCATGCTTGCCAGACCTACAATCAAAAAATATGGTCACATCCTGCTCCTCTTCATCATGTGGTCTCAGTTGGTCCTTTTGCAAAATGGGGCATTGATTTCATGACATGTCACCCTCACTCGGCCGGGGGGCATGGTTACATCATTGTAGCAGTTGATTATTTTACTAAATGGGCCGAGGCGATGCTGACATTCGATAACACTGGAAAGACTGTAGCCTTGTTTCTTTTTAACCACGTTATAGCTCGTTTTGGTGTGCCCCAATCTATCGTCACTGATCACGGTAGTCATTTTAGGAATTTTATGATGTCTGAACTTACAGAAAAGTTGGGTCTTCGTCATGATAACTCAACACCCTATTATCCACAAGCTAATGGCCAGGTCGAAGCAATAAACAAAACTATGCTTCGACGGATGATAGGAATTCATAAAACAAGTTGGCACACAATTTTGTTTTCGGTATTATGGGCATATTGGACATCTGTCAAATCCGCTACTGGGTTTACGCCCTTTCGATTAGTCTATGGTGTGGAAGCCATTCTTCCTATAGAATGTGATATACCTTCTCTGAAGCTAGTTGTCAAACTCTTACCCAATACTTCTGCTGAAGAGGAATGTCTATTGTATCTGATGCGATTAGACAAAACTCGACGTGAAGCCACTCTAATAATAGAAGCCCAGAAGAAACGTGTCAAGGCACAATATGACAAGCATGTCAAGCCTCGCGTTTTCTCTGAAGGTGATCTTGTTCTTCTCTATGAACAGGATCGAGATGTCTTAGGAGCTGGGAAATTCGAACCAATGTGGCGAGGACCTTATATTGTTCAATGGGTTTTGGAAAAAGGAGCATATGAGCTGGTCGATTACAATGGTATCCCTTTGAGTGAACCCAGGAATGGGTTGTACTTGAAGAAGTACTATGCATAAGTCATTTGTGCATAAGTATTTGTATTTTATGTATCATACTTTGTGTGTGTTACTTTAGTTTTCTTTTGACGTTATTTGGTCTCTGCCCTTATGTGACATTGTGTTTGATTGCCAGATATTGGAGTCTTCGCTACCCTATATTGGCTTTGCTGATGGTGCTAGCCATAGTACTCGGAACTTAGCTTCCGCTACATGGGCAATCTATGCCCCAACAAACGAGCTTATATCTTTACGAGGTGTATGTCTTGGTCGTGCAACTAATAACATCGCAGAGTATAGCGTCGTTATTGAGTTATTGGTTGATTCTATCTCACTCAGAATTCGTCATTTGGTTGTGCGACTTGATTCATAGCTTGTAGTACTACAGCTAAGTAATATCTACTCTATTCGAAGTCCTACTTTGTTACGGGTGTATTTGTGAATTCGCCTCTTGGAAAAATATTTTGATCACATTGAATATCAGCATATTCCTAGATGTCTTAATACATTAACATATGCATTGGCTAATTATGTATTGAATAGACATTTGAACCATTTATAAATCAAACACATTAAAATTCACACATTATAAAGTGAACCGGTAGACGCCATCTGTATATATAACGATCAAAAGAGTTTGTTTTTTACAAAAAGTTTGTCCAAAGACCAAAATATCAAAAATGGAATCTTATAGCTTCTACAAGGTAACGTCATGGATGAAGTTCACGGTAACATACAACTTCCCTAGAAACCCTACGGAGCTATTGAAACTTCTACAGTGTGATGTTGATCACATCGTGGAATCTCTTCCAGAGTCATATCTGGAATGTCTGCTGATAGACCCTCTAAATTATGCTCCACAATCTGATAATCTTCGACATACTGTGGTACTGTTGTTGCTACCTCTCCTCGTCGTTGGATAGGAGAGGTGCCTGGAGGTCTATATGGTCCAACATCTGTGTTGTCAACAAACATTTTGTGTTAGTATTTGGATAAATATATAAAACAAAACACGTGAATATGATAAAAAATTCAAAAACATTTTAAAAAAGAGAAAATGCATGTACTTCTTACTGAGGTCTCCCCACTGAGAGTCCTTGGGCAGCACTAAATCCGGATCTCCTTGGAAATCCAACCCGACATAGGCATAGTCATCAACCATCAGCATCTGGTTTTGTAGCTAGTCAAAGAAAATATCGTCATATTTGACGATGGGTCCTGCCACGTGCCGGGCCATGAGCCGACACCACCTCAACATCCTTGGATCCCTAGAACTTGGTAGGTTCCACTCAACCTGGAGTCTAAACACAGGGACCCTCTCAAGGAAGAAGGACACTAGTAAAGATCCATAACCAAATTGTTTTAATTCACCACGCCTGCATTTGGTTAATTGCCTTTTGATACTGCGAAGCACAACATTCGCCCAGTTGAATACTCGGGGCTCAGTACACTCGATGGCGTACTGGAAGTAGCTCTATAATGCCATATGCGGAGAAGAACTCCCAACCATCCGAGCTATAGTAAAGAGGATCGTGCAGAGGGTCAAGTCTTGTACCCCCCAGATAGCAACTTTCCCCTTTTTCCGCTCAACCTAAGGTACACAATATTGGTTGCAGTATTCACTCATTGTTAATCCACTGCCTCTACTACCAGTCAGGTTGACATGATACCCACACCTGGATAATCCGGTCAAGAAATATATGTTCTCAATGTCGATGGACAATGTATGAGCTTCTACATTGAAAACTTGTTGATCTGGATCCCACATACGGATCAAGAACTCCAGTAGTCTAACTTGGGCTCTCATGCCCAGGATGCGAAAGTATTTTAAGAGACCACAATCTCTTAATGCAGCTATAGTGGGAGGATGATTCTTGGCATTTGCATTATCTTCCTCATGTTCTCGTTCTCGCCACTCAAGCACCATGTTTGTGGCTATTTATATCCATAATGAACATACAAGGAGGATTAATGATTTTGATCATAATCTAAAACTTTTCCATTGGCTAAATATTTAGAAAAATTTTGAGTTCTGTGTTGCTCGCAGGTGCCTTATTATAAACAGTGAGAACATCTCGCAGGTGGCTCAAGGCTCACCTGCAAGAACGCATCATTCTCGTAGGTCTCGTATGGGCTGCCTGCGAGAATGCTTATGCGCATGTAGGGTTCAAAAAACCACTTGAAAATGAGAAACTAACCAATGAAATTTAAAATTTAAACCATGAAAATGTCAAGAATGGATGGCTTACCTTAATGCTACAGACGGCTCATCAAATGATCTCTTGTAGCTCCCAGAAATCAACGTCGAATTCAGAGGGTAAAAAGGGGGTTTTGGAACTCAATAGTGAAAATATGAAATGATATGGTAAAAATGTGTATTTACTCATTTAAATTACTTTTTACTATGTTATTTTTGGGTTTTTATGCTTATCTATTGTTTAAACCTAATCCCTAAT
>ML790487.1:144076-156797 GCA_009831015.1 Picea engelmannii
AAGATGAGTGTAATGACTTGCAGGTGTGATGACGTTGATAACTAAACAAGGGTATGGACATATTTTTCTTCGTTATGGCGTGTTTTTTGATTGTTTTTAGGGTTTTTACATAAAACCTCGAGCGTTGTTTTTATCCGTTCTTACGCTCGTCAATATAAGAGAACGTGATCGAGCATAGTTTTATCGCTTTTTTGGGCTCATAAGGTTATACGAAAAAGGAACCCCCCTGGAGTCCTCTTTAAGCTCTTTTTAGACTCTCTAAACATGAAAATATCGTCGAGCGACCTTGCTATTTTCACGCTCGCTAAAGTATTTGAAGTACGTGTCTGGTGAGTGATAGTTTATCTCTTTTTCGGTTTCGCCCAGACTGTTTTACGAAAAAGGAACTGAGAGAGTTCTTTTTTAAGTGTTTTTCCAAACTCTATAATCTTGAAAAACCTTCGAGTTTTCTATCTCTGGACTCGTTAAACAAACATTGACAGACCCGTAATGGGACCGAACCACTCCTTCTTAGGGTTCATTAAAAATACTCCGAGGGACTCATCCGAAGGATGAGATTATATCAACAAGCATATGTGATCCTCTTCAAGCTTGTGTAAAAATAAAGAGGTACTTACTAGCAATGGTGGGGGAAAATTTGGGAAAGGGATATGTTTTCGTATTGATTGGCAGTAAGTGTCTCTCTTGAACATGACACCCCTTATTCATCATTTGAAGCCGGTTTGGGAAATCCATTTGTCTTTCTCGATTAATTACAAGGTCATTCCATGTGTCGTCTTTGAGTCAATGCTGCCAAATCATTGGTCATGTCATTCATATGTTCAAGAGAAGTCCATTTGAAACCTATATCGAGTCGGCCATCTGCAGTTATCCATTTTCTCTGTGTCGGCCTTCCCTGTGTCCAGTCCAATTTGCAACATGGTCTATTTCACTTTCAAACTCAGTTACTCATTTCGTGTCATTGATGAGGGATACATCAAGGCCCTCCTGTGACGAGTCTTGTTCTGTCGACTTCATCTCATTATCCGGGATCAAGACTTAGAGATTATTTAGTACATTGGAGCTTGCATGCCTCAATGGCAAGTTTCCTTGCTTTCGACAGTGGGTTTACATCATTGACCCCTGATCGAAAGATTTCATCGGATGTTCGACATCAACTCATTTATTCACACTTGATGAATTGTACTGTCGTACCTTGGGAGTCATTGACATCAATGGTGATTTCCCTCACACTTGTTAAAAGTTTCATCAATGACCGGTAATCAAGTGGTTTCTACCATGTTCGACTTCAACACATGTAATCACATGGTTAGATTCGTACTTTGGGCGACGAGATTGAAGACCCTGGATTTTATCTTTGAGGTTTAGGTTGCGATGGAGTATGTATACTTTGCGACACATAGATCCACTGTGTATGTTTCGTGGCTATGCTGTCTTGATTTGAAATTTCTCGCATAGATCCACAGTGTATTCAAGTGGCTATGTTATATGTTGACGGCATGGATCCACAGTGTATGATTGGTGGCCATGACCCATGTCTATAGTGTCATCAGTCTGTGATTTGAGTATGGGAATGCCTACCTCAGAATTGATATACATGATTTTCTGCAGATGCTTGGTTGTTCGCAGGTTTTCGATTAGATGTGCTCCTGGTTCTCGACACACACATGCAACTTACAAAGTATATCGGTTGTCACTAGTTCCAACCTCATACTTTGGGGGGCATTCTGTTACCCATAATTTTGGTCGTCATGATGATGTATTGACGATGGTATACTTAGGCTCTTCATTAGAACTTTCTCCCGAGAAAAGTTACCTTCATCTCTTTCTAGAAATCACAGTTTTGAGGAAGGTTCGCAGGCTACCAATATATCTTTCTACGAGAATGCATGATTCTCGCAGGCTGCCTTAAGCCAGGGTGCGAGAAGTTCGCACTGTGCCTAACTACTAGGGTGCAAACACTTTCTAAAGAAGGGAAAAGGATGAATTCTTGAAGCTTCTAGAAGGGAATATTTTAGAAGGATGAGATGGAATTCGAATGGTTATCTAAGTACTGGCTTTCCTGATATTTTGGGATCATTCCTATCCAAGTAACTAATTCATTATCTCCTATATATTGAGGGGATTCTCATGGAAAAGGTTAGAATCAAACTAGCAAGAGATTTATTGGATAATTAGTGAATGACTGTGTGAAGGACTGATGCTACAGCAGCCAAGAACTCCAACAAGGTTATCAAAAGTGGTTGATCTTCTTCATACAAGTGAGAAAGTGTGTGTGTCGGATCCAAGGGCCATCGAAAGGAGGTTTGCGACATCAAGGCTCATGTTGTAATCATTTCTTTCTATCAATATAATACAGTAGTATGTCTCTTTCCCATAAAAATAATGTCACTTTATTGTATAACTCATTGATCATATACTTAGATTGATTATTGAATATGTTGAGTTATCTTCACTTCGATTGGTTTGTATTGTTGTGGTCTTGACAGCACAAGAGCATTGAAGCGAAGCTAGAACAACAAAGACCCAAGGAAGCGATCACAAGGTATGTTCATGATTCTTGCTTCCTACTTCATTCAATAGTCTAAATCTAGGGAAAGCGTATTATTATGTCCTGCTTTGTTCTAGATCCAGGTGCATCTAGGGAGATCGGTTTGTGTCCGCACTTACGGATTAATCCTAAAACAATTACAGCTGAAGAAAAGTTAGAGAAAAGGGTGTCAAATATTTGCAACACATATGGAAGAGACACCTAAAGATAAGGTGTCAAATATTGAAGATTATGCAGTCCTAAAATAGTTTGAAGATGCATTTAAATAAATCCCACGATTACTCCCTAAAAGAGATGTTGAACTCTCGATCAATATGATGCCTAGAGAAACCCTAGTATCCAATACCCCTTACAGGATGAGTACACCAGAATTGAAGGAATTGTAAATGCAACTTGAATAGCTTATGAATAAGGGGTATATACGCCAAAGTGTGTCACCTTGGGGTGTCCCAATATTATTTGTGAAGAAAAAGCATGGAACATTGAGACTTTTAATTGACTTTAGGTAGTTGAACAAGGTAACTGTGAAGAATAAGTATCCTTTGCTAAGGATTGATGACTTATTTGATCATTTGAAAGATGAAAACATATTCTCCAAGATTTATCTTAGGTCAAGTAATAAGGTATGGGAATTATGAGTTCACAGTGGTGCCATTTGGGTTATCAAATGCACCAGTTGTCTTCATGTGTTTAATGAATGGTATTTTGATAGAATACTTAGATAAGTGTTTCAATGTATTTTTAGATGACATTCTTATATATTCTAAGTCAGATGAAGAGCATGAGAAAAACTTGAGGATGGTATTCTAGGTGTGAAGGGAGCATCAGTTGTATGCCAAATTGAGCAAGTGCTCATTTTATCAGAAACAAATTCATTATTTCGGACATATCATTTCATAGGAAGGGATAGCAATGGATCCTAAAAATATTGAGGCCATTAGAGGATGGTCATCACCAAATATTGTAATAGAGGTCTTATCATTCATGGGCCTTGCAGGCTACTATAGGATATTTATTGAAGGATTTTCAAAGATTGCACACATGATCACTTCCTTGCGAAAGAAGGCGGTGAAGTTTTAGTGGACATTGGATTGTGAAAATTGTTTCAAACACTTATCCAAATGAAGACTTCATTGTATGCACTAATTCATGTAAAGAAGGGCTTGGTGGAGTCCTCAGTCAAAATGGGTATGTGGTATGCTATGAATAAAGGAAGTTGAAGGAGCATGAAAGGAACTATGCTACTCATTATTTGGAATTGGCAGCCATAGTACATGCCTTGAATATGTGGAGGCACTGCCTCATGGGAAAAAGGTTTGAGTTGAGGACAGACCATAGTGGTATGAAATATTTATTTGGACATCCAACTCTAAATTTTAGGCAAAGCAAGTGGTTAGAATTTCTCATTGAATATGAATTTGATATAAAGCATATCAAAGGGAAAGAGAACAAGGTGGTTGATGCAATTAGCAGAAGAGTGCATGAGTTGCATGCTATAACCATTAGCATGTACCAATCAGATTTGAAAGACAAAATCTTAGAGGCTACAAAATCATATTTGCATTACATGGAAATAATAACATAATTACAACAAGGTATTTTGCAGCAGAAAATTGAAGATTATAAGCTAGAAAATGAGGAAAATGTCATGCTTAGGGGAAAAATTTATGTACCAAATTCCCAGGAATTGAAAAATATGATATTGAGAGAAATGCATAATACACCTTATGTTGGGAGCCTAGGTTATCAGAAAAATGTTGCAGTTGTCAAGAGACAATATTATTGGCCAGGCATGAAGAAAGAAGTTGTTGATTTTATTGCCAAATGTTTGGAGTGTCAAAAGGTCAAGGCTGAGCATAGACACCCAGCTGGTTTTCTAGAACCATTACCCATTCCTGAGTGGAAATGATAATTTGTAACAATGGATTTCATCACCAAACTGCCCATTAATATTTCATCACCAATAAAAATATTGTTATATTAATATTCCTGAAAATGTAAGGTATGGATAATTATTTTATCCTAAGTTCTAAGGATGAGGACAAGTGGGCCAAAGTAGATATAAAACTGACAAGTGTCAAGTTGGGAACATGCATACACATATCTTGGACTTAGTTCATTTTCCGGGGATTCCATTCATTTCAACATTTCTCCATTTCTAGACTCACAAATTTTCAACTGTCCTTTGTACCTCTCTGTCACTAGCAGTGTACCTGTACCTTACTAGAACCAGTATTGTACCTGCACTTGTTCCTATACTTGGTTAACTTAATCTATAGACTGAATATGCGGGTTATCAGGCCCATGGGATATTGAAGAGGTGGTTTGTCAGGCCCCTAAGAAATTCTTTTTGGGTGAGAGAATTGTTGGGAATTGTTTTCTCGAAAGTGCCAAACTGTAGCTACATGGCTTTGAGACTTCATGTCTGGCCTGTTGCTGAAGCCCCGAAAAGGAAATGGGGCTGACGAAGGACTATTGAGAAGTGAAGGGGCACATTTCCTGGGGTGGGAAAAGCATGTGGGGAATGAGGGACTGTAGGCTTTCAGTTCGAGTGGGCACCTGTGAGGGAGTTTTTCCTGTTGTCTGAGATACATCAGCCTGGTTAAGAATTCCTTTACCCAGATGGAGTTTAGTCCTAGCTCAGGGGTGACCCACTATTGAGAGTTCTAATCAACATGGTTTAAGTCTTGGAGGAACTTGGAAGGTCTACATGCAATTGGTGGTCTATTTATCAAAGATAAGTGTCAATTGTGTGTGAAATTACATGTTGCATTATTATTTATGAGTTTATTCGTATGGGTTTTCCTGTGTGTGTGTTGCATGTGTATTTTATTATTATGTTGTATAAAACTATGCATTTTCATAGTATTCGTATGCTTTAAATTCGTATACAATTTGAAAATTCTTTCATGTGGCATACCCAACAGTGGGGTGGTTGGGGATGCTACATTTGGGACCCTGGAGGATCTCAACAACAACAACAAAGGAGCCATTTGAAGGAGATCATGATTTTTTCAGTAGAGGATTATGATGCAGGAACATCAATCCTACTCAACAACCATGTCAACATACATCACAACAACACACAAGGATGGAGCAGATCCCGAAGAGAGAGAAGCTCTAGCTTTCTGATTTTGGTTTCAAATCCCAAATTTAATGTAATTAAGTGTGTAAGACTCGAGGAGGGTAGAGCCATTGTATTTGTACATGTTGCATTTAAGTTGCCTTTAATGGCTGACATATAGATGAATCTAGATCCGATCTAGATGAGTTGTCAAATTAAATGTAATTTAATGAATTGAGGTGGAGGAAGGATCAAGAAGCCCATGTTTTGTATGAGAATCAATTGTATTGATATCATTAAGAGAAGAATGATAAAGTGTAAGGAGAATTATGGAGAGGAGAGAAGAATTGAGACTCTATTTCAGTCCATTCTTTTAAACATTGTAACTCTTGTAAAAAGCATTCAGATTTAATAGAAACATAGATTTCCCTGCATATGAATCTCTATGTGTGTTCATGTGTGATTGAGTATTTTTTCTATGAATGTTTACTATGCATGTGTGAATGCCATGAGTATATAAATGTTTTTTTGTAGGAATAAATAGAATTCCCTATCTGTGTGAATTTTCTAAGTGTTCTGGGCTCTCAAGGATGTGCAAGGAGTGCACACCAGAGTTATTGATAACTTTGAGAATCCAACGCAAGGAGTGCATAAGAAATCTATTTCAAGTTCAGGAGGAGCGTACCAAGTGGGCACACCAGAATTAGTTAATCTCAGAAGGGATAATGCAAGGAGTGCACATAGCAAGTGCAAGGAGTGTGCCTACACTCAAAGAAGTGTAAAATCTCAAGGAAAGGTGAGTGCAAGGAGTTCACGAATCCAACACTCTGTTAAAGTGATGGTAAAGCTTAGGAGGAAGAAAAAAAGTGCCAAGAGGGTACTAAAGGAACACTTTAACAATGCCATAAGATCAGAAAGAAGATTGTGGGTTATAGGAGGGCACAAGGAGTTGTTGAAGGAACAAAGGGTCGAGCCCCTTTGAAGTTTAAATAAATTACAAGATCATGAGAGAAGTGCAAGGAGTCTGCCATAGAACTTATCATAAGTTCAAATCTCAGGAGAGATAGCACTAGTGTGTGCAAGGATTATGCAAGGAGTGCATAGGGTGAGGACTTTCTAAAGTTATAAACTGCAGTAAGAGTGCAATTGTGTGCCGGAGAACTTATTACAAGTTCCAAGATCGGGACAAAAATGTTTAATAGAATGCAAGAAGAGGCCAAGAAGTCAGTCCTATAGAGGAGAGATCAAAGGCCAAGCCTTTGAAACCTTTAAAATTCCCTTGTTGAAGGGAGTTGGAGCTAAGCAAGAGAAGAAGCCACGATAGCCATTAGATTGGCCATGGAAATAGATGTGGGTCATAGAATCAAACCCATACCAAAAGAGAGTGTTGTAAAAGGAGATAAGATCTTAGCCATTGGATCTGAGTGCAAGGGACGTGAGTCATAGATCTCGTGGTTTGATGATTTGGCACTCCAGGAGATATTGGTTTTTGTGTTGTCAGGAGGATAAAACCCTTGAAGCTCGAAGATCTAAATTAATCTCAATCGTAGAGTGGCAGTGCAACATGGTTCATTGATCATTAAGCCCTTTGACACTTCATTTGTCTAGAATATTTTGAGTTATGTTGATTGGAGTAGGAAGCCTTGAAGCTTCGAAGTCCCAGAACGAATCCCAGCCATAGATCAAGTGGTTAAGTGCAGGTCATTAGATCTCTGAGTCCTATGGACTTCAATGATTTATCACTCCGACAATTTTTGGTCATTGTTTTTTTTTTAGGGAGGAACCCCCAAAGCTCCGAAGCCCAGAGTAAATCCTAGTCGTTGATCAGGATTGAGCACGAACCGTTGATCTGGGAGCCTTCGACAGTTTGGCACTTTGATGATCCATGTAAGTTTGGTTGTTGTGGTATTATAGCACAGGGACACCGAATCCAAAATTCCTTGATTAAATATCCATTGTATATCGTAAAGGGAGGAGAATACCCACTAGCCGTCAAATTTTACCATTGAAAATAATGAGGAGTGTAAGGATAGGGAGAGGACCTACAACCGTTAGTCAAAAATCACTTTATGACCGAGTTCGGTTGGTAACCACTCTAGGAGGTTTGAGCATATGGTGTTGGTAAATACTCCAGAGCACGAAAGTCATGGAGTGCTGGAGAACCTGTCAACCAAGCCTTGGGTTATAGCCCCAGGTTATGTGGACACTTATGCCTAAGCAAAAGGGAGTTTGGTGAATTGGAATTTCTAGTTGGTGAATGTTCGCGGAGCCCGGATTCCCAAAGCTCCAAATAATGACTTTTAGATAAGTGCTCAGTTCTATCCCAAGTTCATATGCAACTCTTTTGAGAAGAAAAAGGGCTAGCGCCCATGGTTTAAACTGGAGGAGGAAGGGGGCTAAGTATTAAGAGCTCACATATTTTGTGTGGACCTGCATAAGGAATAAAATGGTATGTGTGCATTAAAGGAAGGATCCAACAGGGATCCAAGAGCTAATTCAACTCCTATAAGAGATCCATATACCGAGAGGTCACAACGCTAGTCAGGGGGGGCTAGGGGAATTTGCATCAATTATCTCCTCCCAATCTGTTGTGCCTCTACGTACTTCCAATTATATTTACCAATTCTTGGGAATCATATCAAGTGTATGCACAAACCTGTGCATCCATTCTTGCTTTGGCACTTAACTCCATGTCGTAATACACTGCGTGATATGATCTATCTGACTGCTCCACTCTGTGTACTTTTGCACCATTTCCTATTCTTCTATTCCAAATCTGATTTTCATCATTATTTTATAGTGCGACGAATCTCCTATTCCATCCTTGTGTGTCACCCACCATCTTTGTGGGCTTTCTCTAAGTGAAACATCTAATGCTAGCAACCTTTGTTGTTCTTGTATATGCAAATCAAATTCTTTAACAAAGGAAATTATGTCAGTTAATCCATCAAACCTCGGGGCATCGCATACCTCTGTTCTGATCCAACACAAAGAGTGAGTAATGCAAGAACATCTTCTAGTCGATACTTCGTGTAACATGTGTTGACAATGTTCAATTCCTTCCTCTGAATATGATGCACAATAGATAATTCTTCTCCAACTAAGTGTACCATTGGTATTCAGATTGAAATGGTCATCCATGGGCATGGTCATATTATACAAGTTATCTATTTCTTTTCTTCCAGGTTCCACATGCCTCCTTGATTGTGTAGGATCTAACGGTATAGTGACCTTCAAATATCCTACTTCAAAAATCATTTCCCTTTTATTCAAGTTAATAATCGTATGATTATGAAAGGTCCAATCTAGTCTGAGCAATGCTGGATATGGTTGACTATTATCCACATTCCAATGACCTCAAATTTTGCAATAATGCACACTCCATCTATATCAATAGTTACTCCTAGCGATCTTCCAATGGGTACTATCTTGTGCTAGTTGGCCAACCTCAACTGAACTAGTGACCAAATTAACTTTAGTTTCCCCATAATTTCCCATATTTGTCTTAGAACAACATTTACATCTAACCCTAATTCTAAAATGACATTGTCCATTTCATATTCTCCTATATGTGCACTCAGTCTGAATTCTTTGTTGGTCCTCTTCTTGTACAATACTTGGTTCACTGCTCTCCATGTATATGGTACTTCTATATCTTGGGTACACTGATCGATCATACTGTGCAACATATGCAATGTTGTTTTTTCCTTCATCAATTATAAACAACTCTTTATAAAATATTTCAGAGTACTTACCTTCTTGGCTAATCTTTCTAGAATGGTACGGTCGTATACCAATGTAATATCATATACTAGTGGTGAAGTTGAGGTTGATGTTATCCAATCTGGTCCTAATATCGCCTTTCTAGTGTGTTGAAATGTCTCTTTCTATTTCTGTGGATCAAAATATTACATAGGCTCAACTACTTTCCTTACTCATTTATAGATCTTTCCTTGCCCTTGTCTGTCACATATGCCCTTGTTCTAGCTCCTCCACGTGTAATTGTTTCTATTTTGGGTTGATCATCACACTGTTATGCAACTATCATCTGTATGTTTTGATTTTGGTTTTGATTCTCTCTTTCTTTCCATTTTTCTATCAGTTGAGGATAGTCTTTTGTTGCATGGTCCAATGCTCTACAGTGTGTGCATGATGTGCATGGATTCAGGAAGTCTCTCGCCAAATGTCCTGGTTGATTGCAATTATATAAAATTATTGTCCCTCTTCCTCCTCTACCAAATCCTCCTCATCCTCGACCTTGGTTGAATCCTCCTCATCCACCCTGGTTAAATCTTCTTGGAGTATTGTACCACGAGACTCCTTCTACTGCAACATTTTCTTCCTGGATTATGTAGGCATCCGAAGTGCACTCTCTGATTAAGTCAAATGATCAACAATCTTTCTAATCATGTCTGGAATACTTGCAAAAGTTACAAAACAAATTCTTGGGTGTACTCTAGTATTTATACACTAAAGGATAATCAAATGGATGATATCATCATGTATTTCATATTTCACAATATCCTACTCATCCTTCTAGTGGGTTTCGTGATCTGGTAGCCATATACTGCACAAATGTTGGGAACTCATCCTTACAATGTCCTTATGTCTTACATGTTATACACCGGACTTGTTCGTGCTTTTCCTTTCCCTTAGTAATTTTGTTGCAACTAGTGGTTCAATGTTGTTAGTTGTGCCTGGACCTGTGCCATCCCTATGTTTCTTTCTCCTACAAGGGATGATTCTAGTTTCATTACGATTTTCAAGGCTTTTGGCTTCAACATGACTTTCTTCTATGTCAACAGACAATGAATGTGAGACAACATACCTACGATAAACTATTCTCTATGTTTTTCATCAGGAATATGGAATGTCAATCTAACCATCGCATCCTTAAACCTATGATCAAAATCCCATACCAAATCAGTCTGTACTTGCTTAATTTCCTTCAGCTCGGTGATGTACTGTGACTTAGATTCCAACTTTCTAAATTCCTTCAATAATTCTTGTTTAATCTCTGCTAAAGTTCTTGATTGTCCTTCTGGTGTAGTAGTCTGGTATTTCATATAACATAACAATGAACGATTTATGAACATCGTCACAAACTACATGATCTTTGCTACTTCATATTGGACATTCTTCACAGTCCATATTGTATAAGATACAAACAAATGTTACTCTGGGTCCTCTGACCCCACTCCATGGAATTCATGCATCCTCAATGTATTATCTATTCATGCTATGGTGTTTTGTGTACTACTTGATTGTCTCTAATTCATTGTGCTACTTCCACTACTCTGACTACTGTTTTGACTTCCTCCACTGACTACAATTTCTCTTGAAAACATTTTGGTTCCTACTTCAATTCTCAGTGATGCACAAGGGTTCGTGGATTCGACGTAGATTCCAATATGAGATGGAATTCATTCTTCTGTTGGAATGTACTGAGGATTATGTTCAGGGATAATTTTAAGGATGGAAATTTATATTAAAATGTATAAGCATGGGCTAATATTACTAGTCCTTAATATGCAAAATGTAAATTTTTTGGTGATAGGTTTTTAAAAATATTCAAAATTCTAAGGATTTTATATAGTTTCTATAAAATTTTGGCGATTTTTGAGGTAAAATAATTTTATTCCATGGAATTTGGACATATCGTATTTAGAAAAAATGGAAATTGGTGAATATTTTTTGGGGGAAAACCATTGAAAACTATCCCATTTGTGAAATTTAGCCCCTAAAATCATCTATGATCATGTTCTATCTCTTTCCTTTTTCTATACACTGTGATCCAGACTGTTGCATGGGGTTATCTTTCCTTGAATTCTTTGTGCTTCTCTTCTCTCTCAACCACATTTTATTTCTTACTATAGCTAAATCTTTTCCCACAATGCAATACTCCAATATCTCAATCTAACTCACTATCTTCTTCTCTCGGCATCCTCAGTCTATCTGTTCCTTCATCCTTTCACTCATCTCTTCTCAGACTCCAGTCATCTCCTAGTTTCCCTATGTGCGCAAAGTCCCCTAGTAGTCAGATTCCATTTTCATATCATTCTTATCACAAAAAAACATATTTATCCACGTAGAAAATGCATTGAAATATCTTCCACATGGGCCCTTGAAAAACTCTCGTTCTGCGACACTATAAGACTGGGTACAATCTATTGCAAAGTCTGTAATGTAACCCCCCAATATATTGTTCAACCAAAAATCAACTACATGAGAAACTTTATTACTTACTATGTTCAACTGTCTAATCAACTCAGGAGTCCAGTTTCTCAGAGCTTCAGCTCGGTATCTTCCAATGTTCTCAACTAGCCTCTCTGACCATTCAGTCAAAATTATCCGAAATTCACCAAAGAAGATTTCATGCAGATCTTTGAATACATATCTTTGCAACCATTGTTATTCACTGAGTCGAGGGTTCCTATTATGTTTTATAGAAAATTCTCGTACCTTTCTTTCTATCCATTATGTGATTTATTGCTTATTTAACCTCCAAAATATTCCCCTCAATTATAGATCTTGGTCCTAGAAACAGAACCATTTGTTGGTGCATAGGGAAGCCCCTAGGTTCATAAGAATACTTAACCAACAAAATCGTTAGACACTAGCCCTGATCCAAGATCTTTTCATCGATGTGACTTATTAAAGAATTGTATTAAATGAGCATAAACTAAAATGCACCATAAAGAAGGAAAGCTCAATGATAAAGAGACATAAGCATAAGATCTTAACACAAAAACTTGATAATGGAGTTCATCCCTGATGGACTATGTCTTCGGTTCCTTCTCTCAAATGGGTAGGCCTTTTTATTAACTTAGCAAAAGAATTTTGCAAAATACATAAGTATACCTCATTTTGGAGTTAAGATATAAAATCTTTGCTCGGATAAAAAAACAAACAAAACCACTAAATTCGTGGCATCTAATTACCCAAAAAAGAATATCTCCACACCTCAATCTGAGTTTGGCACTTTTAGGCCCAAGATAAATTTTGTCTTGGTTTCTATGCCTACAACTTGCAATAATTTAATGGAACCTATCTCAGTTTCTGTGCCCCGTCCATATGGTCGCCCGCCTTGATCCTCCCCCCCCCCC
>ML790487.1:156805-183746 GCA_009831015.1 Picea engelmannii
CCCCTGTGCCTTGTGATTTTCAATTTTTAAATAATAATTTGGGTGGACTACAAAATGTAGTCCATTGGCATAATGGTTGGCGGATTAATTCAAATCGTTGTGTATTGGGGTCAAACCCATGGGCCTCTCATTTTGGTGTATTGTTACAACCATACAGTTAACTTTCATGGAGTCATTGGTGGGTTGGTTAATTTTTGCATCTTGTGGTTTCAACCGGTCAGATCTAGTGGGATCACTACCAAATATGGTGGATTTAGGTTTGGCACCATCCAACCCTGCCATTTTTTTGAATATTCGGTTGTTGGGCATCCTTGTGCATTTTCCCATTGCCACGTGGCGACCTTTCATTGGACCATGTCACCACAAAGAACAATCATGCCACATCATGCATGCTACATCATATTTCCACATCACTTGTTAGGTGGTTGTACAGATTGCCACGTGGTTGTACGAACTGCCACGTGGTACTTTTCCATTAGTCCACGGACTGACCAGAAAATGTAAAAAATAAGTGGCATGTGGCAACCTATGGTGTTGCCACATCATCATGACATGTGTCACCATTTATGTGTGCCACATACCCTATACAGACATTGACATCATCCATACTTATGTTGACCTCAACATTACTGATGTTGATGTCAGCAATATGGATGTTGACTCATCCCTGTTGACTAGGCTAGGTTGACCAAAACTTTGACCGCGAATATGTTTTGATCCGTAAATCCGTTTGACGAGCCATTTACGTTGTTGGAAATCATGCAACGCGCTCTTCGTGATGATGCCAATTTCACTTAGTTTTTAGGACTTTGAATTTTTTCCCTTTCTCTATATGTTGAAGCCATTCTAAGCTTCCTGAGGTGCTTCTGTGAATTCTAAGTTATCCTTAGACTTCTATGGATCCTTTTTGGATCAAGCCCTTTCAGAATCACCTGTTGGCAAGTGAAGTCTCACCTGAGGTATCTATACGGGCTGCATGAACCAAATTTCTACAACGACTATGGGAAGTGAGGCGTTCAACATGTTCCTACTATCCACTACTCACGTGCGCAGTTTCCATTCAATAACAATGCTTATCATTAATTACACTTTGTGCCTGGAATTATCCTACTCACATTTGTTCATTCATCCATTACTTCAATGTGCGACATTAAACAACATAGATATATTCAAAATACTAAGTCTCCAGTAGCATTGCACATCATCCATAACATGTTAACCATTCAACATATCTAGGTTACTCATTTATTAGATTCATCATAACAGAACATACATAACATCACATCAAGACATAGGTTTTAATGTGGTACACCCCAATATTGGGCTACATCCACAACGATTGACTTCTTATATTAGTCATTTAATATCATCTTACAGTTGTGCATTGTGCTTACAAAAGATGCAACAATAACATTACCCCAAACCTGCCTAGTCGTTCTACTGCAATGTGATCCTACCTCTGAAAACCTCAGTCATACATCTGCATACTTAGTCAAATAGCCTAGCATAGACTGAACTCTTGTCTCATGAATGAACCAACTATCCTCTCTCTAACCAACCTCTCTACCCAAAAACCATTTACATATTTATACATAAAAGTAGGGCTAATCCTGTTACAACATCGTTACAAAGTGGACAAAATGTCCCAAAAAGGTCTAACAGTTTATAACTATTTGATGCCTTTTACGCACCGCTCTGCCACATTTCCTTCTATCGCATGATTTGACCCCTTAAAGTCCACTCTCAGTTGCACACTCTGGTCCATCGTTTAAGTGTCTTTTTTTATTTGAGTTTTTGTGATGCAGATCCCAAAAGTTATCAAAACTTATCCAAAATTGCATATCCAAGACCCACCAATTATCTAGAGGGCCTTATGCAATAAGTATGACACATTACATTAATTAATGAGTTCACATACTAACAACTTAGTAGGATTTATTTCATGAGTATGGCCACAATGCATTGATCATTCCCCTTAGTTACCTCCCTTGGTACATAAAATTACACTAATTATCCTTCCTAGGTCAATTGCATTCCATCCTCCTTCACATGTTTCATCTTTGAAACATGAGTGGAAGTTAGATGATATGATTTATTATTCAATGAAGTCAATTGGTACTAGGCATTAGTATCCATTCATCCTACTGATATGTGGACATGATGTCCAACTTCTTCATTGCTGCCTCGATAGTGACTATGGTTTCTCCTTTTGATCCCTATTGCCAACGTTCTATTCTTATATCTCCACTCATTTATTTTATTCCTCCATGTACCATCTCTATATTGGGTGATCTTTTTCATCCCATATCATCCATAGTAAGTATTTTTATGCTTACAACCATGTATTGACTACTATTATTTATCATGGTTCTATGGGTGGTGATACACTACAATATTAGCTATTGGATGTTCTTTCTTTGACTCTTAAAGTTATAGTTCCTTTGAACTATAATGGTGCTTAGAATATGTTTCTTCATTTTAATTAGGACCTTCCTGGGGATCTCCTTCAAGTGCTTCCATGGAATCTTCTCTTGATTTAGCCTCATACTCTTCATCTAATGTGTATGTAGGTACTACATTTAGTTTCCCTACAATGACTTCTTTAGGTGTTGTGTTGGGCCCTTGGGGCATGGGTTTCATTGCATGGCTGTACCAAAACTGACTTATAACTAGTTATAAGAGATATAAACAAACAATGAGTGAGAGAGGATAACCATACCAATGTTTATTTCAACTTGAAAACATCGATTACAACATTAAACATAAAATTCAATGATTAATCAAGATTTAACAAGTGTATCAAGGGGAAAAAATAATATTAAATTAAAATCCAATGGAAGGCCATAAAACTATAGTGTATCACCTAAGGAAAGTAGTTTTCAACATACGAGCCCCAAATATCCCTATGGGAAGGTCCTTTGACCTCCTTAACAACTCAGTCTCTTCTATAGAAGATGTAGGAAACAAACCCTCTATGGATGGCCATTCTGGAAGGTAAACACTCAACAAGAAGACAAAATATCCTAGAATGCATGAAATAGGTAATGAATATCTCTCATTTAACTTTGATAACAATTTATTATCATATCTCTAAAATGCCTTAGTTATTCTTCCATTTTCATGATCAAGCCTTATATTTTTAAGCATCATGAATCCCAATCATCCACCAACTAGATAGGAATTCCATCAATGAGATCCTATGATGGGAGGACTTAGGTAGGTGGAAAATTAACACCATTTGATAATGATGAGTAGTTATGAAATATTCTACACAATTACACCATTGTTTCCACTATATCCTCCAACATTAATACACCATGAGAAACTTCCTTTTGACTTTATGGGGTTGTTCTACTACCAAAACGTTTTCTACACAATTTGAATCCGGTATCTGGGGATATCTGACACGATTAATTAGAATGGTCCTATGATTATTATACCTTTCTTTATAGTCCATAAACAACCCATGGCTCATATAATTGACTGTGTTGTATGAGTTATATGTCAATTTGTGATGTTTTTGGGTATTCCCACTCAAGTGTCATAGAGGAGTTAAATTAGAGTGATAACAACCCTTGTTGTCTAATAAAAGAAATATCCTACAATATGATTTTCTTTTTCTTACACCAAATGGCAGGCCAAATAATTACAACAAGATATATTAAATACCTCATCTTCACTTTAATTATCAACCCAGGGATTGCGCAAACTTATGAGGTGCCATACACTAAGCATGCAAATTAAAAAGGTAAAATATGGAATATTGATTCTATTGGAAAACCGTGACAAAACAAATTCTCAACTTTGATAACTCATTATAATTCATTCCACATGCACTTGGGTTGATGGATGTTGGTGCAATTATATGTTCAATATATTGCAATTATTTAATATGTCAATCTGGTTTCATAATAAATAGAGTTGATGCACTATATGTGTCAATAAAAGATAAATTCCTATGTTTGGTGAGTATAGCCTATATAAGAAAACATTTTCAAAATAAATACTTTGTTTTCACACTTTCAAAATAACACTCTCCACACAGTTAAAAAATCAGAAATAAAAAAACATAGGCAAGTACATGATCTAAAGTTCTTGGTTAGGTGATGGATATTTTCATTACTGGATCGTGAAAGGGAAATATGAACTTTGACTTGATATCCTGAAGAAAATAAACTAACAACAATTAGCACTCAGCATACTCTTCAGAGAAAAACTCAATCAAGCCTAAGAGAAATACTAGGCAGAGTTAAACACTCCATTATAGGTGCATATAGGGTGAGATATGGAGGTCTTGATTGTGCCTATGTTTGCAAGATGTAGTCTAATCAATTCTGGAACAAAACTCTAAGTGTGGTGGAATACTCCATTATAGGCTCATGTATAGTGAAAGATGGAGATCCAACTTTTCCCCATATTTTCAAAATAAAAACAAACACTACAACATTTAGTCTAGACAAACGCTAAAGCATTTAAATCAAATGATTGTTCTCATGTGATCACACAAAGATGACAAGTAATTACTCAAAAATAGTTGCACTCAGAAATCTCACATCACACACAAAAATCTCACTCACTCATGATTATCACACATCTATATCGTATGCTATCAAGTGTGTAATTGAAACATAACAGGAATAAAGTTAGATGATGTGATCAACATAGAATTACTCTGTCGATAAACACAGAAAACCATAATTATATTTACAACTAAATACAAAGAAGCTTACCTTGGTTGGGTCGGTGGTCCCTTTCCATAGCAACAAGGCATCTCTTAAAAGAAACTTAAATAAGAGAATATCTGGACACACACATAAAATCCATGAACTACAATTATATCATTACTTCATAAAACAGAGGTATAATCCACATTCTTCAAGAACCAATCTTACAACATAACAGTGCTTAATTCTATCTTTGTATATGTCTATCATCTACAAGGCTCTCTCTTTAAAGAGAAACAACTGTTACAATCAAAGTCTATAGATAACATCAAATATTTTCACATATATTACAATCGGTTGATGTATCAATTTTCAAGGGAAGGATTTCATCCTCATGACACGAAGTGCATGAGTGATGAAATGTATCGTGGTATTCAATGAAAAAATAATGTTCAAGCCAAAAAATTCCTAGGACTCATCGAGAACAACCTCGTTCAAACACCCAAGCCTGTAAATATGGAACGAGTATTGGATGCGCACAATTGGAGAAAAAGACTGGTACCAGACACACACAGTCACATAGCTTAGTATCAGATGCACACAATCATATAAATCGGTACCATATGAGAGTAAAAATAGGTACCGGATGAACTCAACATTGGTACCAGATGATCGTGAGGATAGGTATTGTACGAGTGCGGAAATAGGTACCGGACAAGATGAGTATCGAATGAACGTCGAAATAGGTACCAGATGGATATGAGTTGTTTTCATAAAGTCTTCTTAGATCATTCAAAGTAATTAGATATATTTAAACATCAAATATTCAATCCAAATCATTAATAAATCATCATAAATCAATATTAAACATAAGTTACCTCATATGTACACAATAATTCTTAAAGGACATGTGTATTGAGGAAAATAGACAAAGAGTGCATATGTATTAGGAAAAAATTGTCAAGATATGGGACAAGACAAGGAAATTGGAGGTGATGAAAAGGAGGCTCAATATTTCCCCCATGCCCAAGTCATTGCATGTCCTCATGCAAAAGAAATTGTTGAATCGGTCCTCAAAATTGTAAAACTGGTGTTATCCTCCACCTTGCTTGAACATTATCTCCCTGGTTTTAAGATATCCAACCTTGAAATCTCATCTTTAATATCCCTCTTAATAACTTTGTATACTTTATTAGGCATAGAACTTTGTTGATCTTGGCACTGAGATCATCATGCTTGTCTTGTAGCCTTTTCTTATTCTCCTTTAGTTGTGTATTTTATTTCTTGATGTGCCTATCCAAAACTTTATACTCCTCCACTTCTTGCTTCAACTCTTAATTTTGTTTTGTAATATTTTTTACTTTCTATACCAACTGATGTTTGGTCAGAGGACCGAGTGGTTCATGTGCTACTTTCTCAATTATCTCCTCCCTGGCTTCAACTTCCCTCCTTAAATACTTTAGTGTCTTTGTCACTAATTCCTATGATTCAATAATAGTTGTCACATACATTTATTCTTGCTATGGTGAGGTTGGAATGTCCATTGGATCCTCTGCAAAAGAAGGAATGTGAGGAATTGTCACCTTCTTAGCCATGCTCTGAGTGGTTCTTCGTACTCGACCTGATACCTCGTCAGGTGTGCTAATAGGAATATAAATTTCCTCCTTAAACAATATTCTCTTCTTCTTTTTAGGCTCGGAGATGGGTACTAGACTTTGTTTTTCTTGTGTACTCCTTGTCTTTTTTCCAGAGGACTTGGATGTAGAGGATGGAACTTTCTCCTATGGTGTACTCTTTCTCTTTCTACTATAGGAATATGCCATAGTACGCCCCTCATTGACTCTAAATTTCTTCTTGATTTTTACTCTCAATTCAGGGGTATTTTCTACTTCTCCAACCTTCTCTTTAGGTACCTCAACAATTACTTTTGGAATATTCTCTTCCATTTCCCCAACCTTCTCCTGAGATATTTAAATAATCACTTCAGGGACATTTCCTACAATTTCTCTAGTATCATGATCATACCTTTGTTTCTTCCTCTTTTTCTCACTAATTTGTGTTTTTATTTTAGTGGATAGGTTTGGGCAAATTTTCTTGGTTTTGGATGACTGTTCCACCACAGGTGCAGGTTGTTCACTTAACACTATTGTCTTTCCTTTGTCCAATTTTCTTACAGATTTTGGTGATATAGGGCCAACATGATCTACTTCACTAATGTATTTCTTTCTTTTCTTTCTATTGTCTCCCGTCTTCCTGTCTGACCCTTTACTATGTTCCTCTGTTATATTTCCTTCTACAGACTTAGAAACTTCTTGAGAAAATTTTTCTATGAGGAGTTTCTTCCAACTATTGTGTTGTTTTATCAACTCATGAACAATCAATAGTTTCATCATCCCATGGTGGTAGAGACCGGTTTCAAGCTTCTTAGAGGTATACTTAACCCCTCTCACCATCTTGTTCAGACTCATCCAAAGAAAATGGGGAAAGTCTATTTTTGGTCCTCCTTCAAAATTCAATAAAATACTTAAATGATAAAGAAAGGTTATTGCATACCTCCCTTCACAAGTTAAAAACTTCTGCAAGCAGACAAGAATTGTCCAATATTCTTCTTTGATCCAGCTTCTGGGGATACCTTTTCGTCGAATCTAGGTCCAGGTGCTTAGGCTTAAAAGATTTATGACAAAGGCTCTTGTCAATGATGATTCCTTTGAAGTACTTCTTTCTGGTAGAAGGAAACTCTGTCACTTCTGCTATGGTGGATTTAGTGATCGTGAGTTTTATTTCCCCCAACTGGATGCTCTCTCCATCATAACTTTAGGCGAAGGCATGAGATACCCCCTCATGATGTCCTCTGATTTTTTCTAAGAAGGGAACCCAAACGACCCTTTCAAATTTTCCTTTGCATGCTTGATACTCCTCCATTTATTTGTACAGATGGAACAAAGGTTCGTTCCTATCAACCCCCATTTCGGCTTAAAAGACGAGTCTCAAAACAAGTATGGGAAACACAATTTGGGTGAGGGTTTGGCACTATACACAAAATTACGAGACCAGGGTGATAGAGGGAGAGTAACGAGATAGTAGGAGAAAATAGAGTGGTGGTATATAGTAGGAAGTGGGTAATTAACGCTCATCTGGATGGAGGAGCCATCCAAAAGATCATTTATAATGAAAACAAAAATATGTTAATGATCAATTATTTGAAATGATAGTGAGGTAAGGAAGGAGTCTAGAATCATGCCAAAGGATCGTGTTCATGGATAAGGTGATGATCATAACCAGAATTAACGTCACATCCCATTCTTACCTATTTTCGTAATGATTACAACGAATGTGGGTGATGTGACCAAAATTCACCATTGGGTAGCATTCGACGTAATAAGTTTAAAACAATGTGAGGTTATATAAGGTGACATAATCATAGTTTTGACATCATACGAACATAAATGTTTGACAATATATTCCAAATTGGTCGATCACTTCATAAATTGATTTGTGTACATCATAAATGATTTTGAAAACAAGGGAATCATGAAGACTTCATAGGTTTAATAACTTAATATGACAAGGAGATATGAGAATAACCATTTGTTTAACAAAAATGTATTTGATCAAATAAGGCAATATCAAATGTAGAAAAATGTTACCTGAATTATCATCAATACCGGATCACAAACTTAATACCAGATCAACACAAAAGGTCATTTTAGTATTGGACCAACACAAAGAATTTATTTAGTACCAGGCCAACACAAAGAATTGATTTAGTACTGGACCAACACAGAGAATTGATTTAGTTCCGAACCAGCACAGAGAGTCTTTTCTAGTACCATATGAACTAAAAGACTATTTTTTTAGTACCAGATGAAGCTTTAACAAGATACCTGGAATCTTGTAGGCTTTCTCTTCGTGTCTAAACATGTTTTGAGGGTCAAGATGAAGTAGATGTTGGCACTCACTAATGTTGTATGTGAATTTTTTCTCTTGAATGACCATGTTGAAAACGTTATAAGCATCACACTGGTACAGGGATGTTGAAAGTGCAGCGGAAGTATCATAAAATGAGGCAAAAGATCTAATGATTGGGCTCCAAGCTCTATAACAAGAAGGAAACTATAGCTAAACATCCCCCTATAGAGGTACACAAACCTCCTCTTTTTGGAACTAGACTAACCACTGCTTTTGTTGCCACTTCCATTTTCTTGGAAACAAAAACCTAACTACTATTGTCCTATGGATTTTTCTTGAGCCCGGGTCAGTTAATGCTCACCGATGTTTTCAATTTTTAGGAGTTTGAAAAACTTAAAGAAAAATCCATATATTGTCTTGTGGATTTTTCTCAAGCCCAAATCAGTTAATGGTTGTCGATGTTTTCAATATTTAGGATTTTGAAAAACTTAAAGAAAACTCCATAAATTGTCATGTGTATTTTTCTCGATCCTAGATCAGTTATTGCTCGCCGATGTTTTCAATTTTTAGGATTCTGAAAAACTTAAAGAAAACTCCATTAGGCTCCTTTCCCATGAGTAATCTACCAGGGTTGGGTAAAGAAATAAACTTACCCCTGGAAGATGTCCTCCTTATTGCTTATCTACATGAGGACATAATTAACTTATGATTTTGTTAGTAACACCAAAAATAACTATCTAACACGCACCTATATACATATATGTACAAATTTAAATTAAATAAAAAAACAAAAACTTACAATGATGGTTCAACAGGAGGATAAATCCTCTTGCTTACCAATTGCATTTCAAAATTTTGAAGAATTTGTTTGATAAAATCCTCTTTAGATAGAGGCTTATGATAAACTTTCAATCGATGCCCATTTACAACAAAGGAGGTCTGATATTCATCAATAGTTTTATATTCACTGAACCATTGTCATAAACTGTGTCTACTTCATAGGGTCCCAACCATTGAGTGGACAATTTACCCTTGAAATTATTGAATCCACTGTCATATAGAAGGGTTGAATCACTTGGCTGAAAGGATTTCTTCTTGATGTACTTATCATGCCATTTAGTCCTTTGTTATTGAATGAGTGTAGTCCTATAAAGAGCGTCTTGTCTGATTTCATCAAGCTCATTCAGCTACAGTATCCTCTACTTTTGGGATTCATCCAAATCCATTCCCAATTGAATAGAAATCTTGAAAGTTTTTTTACTTGGAATTCTATGGGAAGCAATACCTTCTTCCCATACACCAATTCATAAGGTGTATGTCTTGTTGTATTTCTCCAAGTTGTTCTATAAGCCCATAAGGCCTCAGGAAACCAATCAACCCAATATTTATGGTGTAACTAAACTATCTTGTTGAGAATAGCCTCTATCACCATATTAGTTGATTCCACTTGTTTGTTTGCTTGGGGGTGATAAGGTGAGGATTTTCTATGTTTAATATGATATTGTTCAGTAACGGCTTGGACCAAATTGGAGCTAAATTGAGTTCCTTGGTCTGTCACTCTTTCTCGAGGAACACCAAAATGAGTAAAGATGTATTCAAATAGAAAATCAACAACATATTGTTCATTTGCAGAGTACAAAGCTTTAGTCTCTACCCATTTAGTCACACAATCTGTACAGAACAATATATATCTTCTTCTTCAAGACATGGGGTTGATAGGTCCCAAGAATTCCAAATCCCATTTCTCAAAAGGTTAAATTACTACCTGATCTTGGAGAGGCATATCATCACTTGCAGTTGGTTTCCCCATCCTCCAAAAATCATCACAATTGGCCACATACTTCTTTGCATCCATGAAAATAGATGGATTTTTTACTACTTTATGATCAGATTTTTGTTTCAAAGTTGTCACTTATTTTCCTTTGTCTTTATTATGAACTTTATTAAATTGACCTTGATTAATTGTTTTAGTTCCATTTTCCCTATGTCTAAGATAATACTTCTACTGAAGTTTAGCTTGTAAAGCGTCTGAAAATAGCTTATATTGAGAAGAGGACATTTTAGTTTGATTATTATTATTATCTTCATCAAAATATTGACTGAAACTTAAAGATTTCTCATAGTCATCTTGAGTGAAATGCACATAAGTGTCACCTTCAACCATATTTACTTATTCATCAAGTTCTTCAAATTCTTCATCAACAAACTCATCAACCATATTGGGTAAAATCACGAATCTGGGTAACACTTTTGTGAGAACCAGGCCACGCAAATGGCTAATGTCATTTTTTCAGCCGAACTCTTGAATTTTTTCGGTCAAAACCTCTTTAAGCTAAAATTTAAATCTAACGACACAAAAGTATTCAGTTCTTCTTTCTCTTTGTAAAATTTAAGGAGGATTAAAGGGCCTTCTAAATTGATTTGGATTCCTATTATCAACTCTCCTACTTTAAGTTTCCATTTTTTCCAGTTTATTAGTTAAATATTTAATTATTTTGGACATTTTATTAATTTTATCATTTTGATTACCCTTATTTGATCCATATGTACCAACTTGTTATTTTTTTTCTCTTCTCTCGTTCTCCTGAATCAATTTTAATCCAATATTTTCCAGAAGAAATCATATTTGATACAATCTCAACAACATTATCTTGCATATCCTTTAATGTGGAAGATATTATTTCCCTAAGTAATAAAGGAAAATTAGGATGAAAGGAGCCAACAAAAGTAACTTTTGTAGACGGTTGAGATGGCTTAACATATGTAGGGATTTTAGGATAAACTTTATTAAACCTCTTAATGAAATATGAAATAGAGTCATTGTTTTTCTTTTTCAAGGCCCCAAATTCAGTTAAGTAGTATAAATGATCTTTTTTCTCTCCCCATTACCTAAGGAAAACATATTCGAATGCATCCCATGAGTCAATATAATTAGGAGGTAACCCATTAAACCATCTTCTTACTTCTCCTTTGAAAGTTTGAACAAAAATTCTCATGTAAACATATTCATGTTCAAGCTTAATATTATCAGTAAAACGCTCAAAAGCATCTAATGTTCTAAAGTTGTTTTTTCTTCTCCATTAAAATTAGGCAAAAGTTTAAGATAATTGTTTGAAAATTATTCAAATTTTCAAGAAGATTGAGGGGAGCATATCTTGTAGTTTCTTTATTAAAAACTCTTGGTGGAGGTGGTTGAGGTTGTTGTGGGGGTTTTTAAGGAATATTAGCAACCATTATATGTTAAAGCAATAACTTTTAGTTTTTAGGAGTAAGTGGATTGAAAAAGGTTTTAAAAGACTTTTCTTCTTCATAAGGAGCTTTGGGGAAAAATATTGGAGACATTAGAGGAAAAATCTTAGGAAAATTCCAAAGAGAAACCTTTAGAGAATTTTCAGGAGAAACCTTTGGGGAATTTCCAAGAGAGACTTTTATAGACAATTTTGGACTATGTTGACGGGTGCAAAATTTCACTTTGTCAACAATAGGGGTTACCTTGTGTTGACGAGTCCAAATTTCCTATAAATCAATTAAGGGAGAATGCTTGATGGAAGGTCCCAATTATACCTACTCTCATTTGGTGTAGCATTTACAATGGGCATATGGGACTCGTTGCTGCTCAGAATTAAAAGAAGAAAAAGGGGGAAAGACAATGGACTTCCCACCAAAGAGTTCTAATTAATTATAGGACTAATATAACTGAAACAAAACTAATCTAATCCTAACTACTTCTAATCTATCCTTGAAGAAAATATAAAAGAATGAATACAATGAAGGGTAATATCATCAGAAACAGAAATAGTTCATGTATTCTAATGATAAATGAAAACAATAATTCTATAGATACATAGACAAATAGTTGTACAATACATCCATAACATCATTTATGTAGCCACAAGGAAACATGTGATAACATGATTAGATAGACCAAAGTGTATAAATAGTTCATACAATCGAATCATATCTACTTAGCTAGAAGATAAATGAATAAAGAATAGTCTCATATACATCTACCTATATCCATAGATTCCTAGAATGCCTCTTTTTATTTATTCCTATAGAATTAATAGTACCATGTTTGTTTACAAATGGAAAAAGTCTCATCCTACATTCAAGGATCTCTCTTTTATAAAACAAGAGAGACTATTCATCTCTAATGGTTGTTCCTTTCATTTCCCTTTGTTTTTTTATTTTTTACATTCCAAATTTATTTTTCAATTTTGAAAATGTAGATGTGGGAGTTAAAAATGGAAGCTAAAGAGACCCCTGAGTGATTACATCCTCACTATGGTATTTTATTCCAGTGTTTCATGGAAACCTACATAGGAGACCTAGATAAAGCATACACAAACAAATCTTATCAAGAAAAGGAAGAGAGATACAACATGAAGAATGAGTATCAATGTATATTATGATCTAATCAATGAGTGAGTGATCTTCACTCATATAGAAAATGACATCCTATAATTAGGAATGCATGCATAATAGTGATGGTATAAAATTAGAAAATTTAAAATAGAACTAGTCAGTTAACTCCCACTGAACTAGTGTGCTGAAAATAGAAATTTTTCCAACACCATCGTGATCACTATGGAGTAAAAAATGAGTCTCGGATACTAGGCCACATTAGGTGCTCATGTACAATGAAACTAATGAACACTGAATAAAAACGAGGAAAGAGGGAAAACCACGTGGGAACAAAACCCCCCATCAAAAGACAATGCATCAAAAGAAGAAAAGGAAGTTGTTAGGCAACTATGTTCTTCACTGCAAGACGATCCTGCAAAGTCTAAAACTTCTTCTCAGTGAGTATCTTGGTGAATATGTCGACAGTCTTTTTAGAGGAAGGACATAACTACAAATCAATGATCATGTCATGTACTAAATATCTGATGAAATGCATGTGGACCTCAATGTGTTTGGTTCTCTATCATTGTATTGGATCTCTACAAAATTTCAGTGTACTATGATTGTCACACCATATTATAGTTGGACAGTGAAATTGGATACTAAGATCGATAAGGAAGTATTGAAGCCAAAGTGTCTGAATGAAACGGTTGACTACTCCTCTGTACTCGACCTCTATGGAAGATAAAACAATGGTTGATTGCTTCTTACTTGACCAAAAAATTGGGCCTCACCCCAAACTGAGAGTGTACTCAGACGTGGATTTGTGATCTGTGCTATCACTAGCCCAATCTGAATCTATGAATCCTATGAGATCTAATGCACAACCAACTGCATAGTGAATCCCATAACTCATGGTGCCCTGAACATATATGAGGATGTGCTTGGAATCCTTCCAGTGCAGATCATGGGGTTCATGCATGTATCTAGAAACTGCTCCTACCACATATGCGATACCTTGATGGGTGTGGGTGAGATACAAAATACTCCCCACCAACTTTCGATCCAAAGTGTTTTCCACTAATGGTGTATCCCTGCCATCCTCAATTCTGATACCAGATAAGAAGGGTGCAGTTGCAGAATTATAGTCTATCATGTGGAATCTATCCAAAAGATCTTTGAATATGCTACACAGACTACTACATAAGGTAATATAACCAACACATTTTGTCTTACTGAATTTGGATCTGTTATGAATAATTTATGACGTTTTTACCCGAGACACAGGTTTTAGACTAGTTTCATAACTAGCCACAAACCCTATTTTCCACGGAGTGTAACTCTAAAAATACAATGACCCACAAGCTAAAATGTTTACCACGGATACTTGGATATGTTTACTCAATGTCATATCAATTGCACGGTTTGAATCATTCTAGAAAAAAATTTATTGTGAAAATGGTGAGATGACCTGTAAATAACATACCTTAGAAAGCATCATCAAAATAATTTATCCTCCCTTGAATTGCAGCCTTCTTTTCTTCACCTTCCCTCTGAAATTCGGCTTATATATCCTTTGGTTACCTCATTCACCTATAGATATTCAATATTCTCAAGTGTGATATAAAATGAGAGAGCCTTGCCTCTTATTTATACTCTCCAAGTAGCTTCCTTAGAAGCATCTTCTAGGTCGCTTTTCCCACTTTCTTTATTTTAGGGTTAACCCACTTCTAATTTTTCCATTAAATTTATTACTTAAATAATTTATTTTGTATTAACTTTGAATAATATCACACTCATCGATTCACTTTATTATTTACCTTCTAAAATATCTTAAACCACTTTGACTACTTTGACCTTTGGGGCTTCTAGATAACATATGAGGGTCCTCCAACTTCGTAAGGCCATAACTATCAAACCATGAGGAGTTATGTGAAGTTCCACATACCACCAGAAATGGAATGACATGTACTATCCATATAGAATAGTCTTACCTGCAAATATATCAAAACTCATACCATAATCCATCAAACAAACTTGTGTCCATTACCCAAACTTGGGTTCTTCAACTTCTCATGGCCATAACTCTCTAACTGTGAGGAGTTATGTGAAGTTCCACATACCACCGGAAATGGAATGAAATGTACTATCCATATATAATAGTATTGCCTTAAAATATATTAAAATTCATACCATTATACATGAAACAACCTTGGGTCCGTTACCCAAACCTTTGTGCTACCAGAATTCGCTACCAGACTTTCTTCAAGGGTTGACATCAATGAAAACCAACCTTAATCAACACTTTATACAAAAATGACTATAGCCAAAATTGGTCATTAGGAGATAATTTTTAGGTTTCCCCTTACAACAATAGATTTGACTTTACAAATATAGTATTGAGTACATTCGAATTTGGAATTCACCCAGAACATATCTTAACTTTACTATTGTTGTTTTGATGACTCATTCTTGTATTAAATAAATTATAACTTTCCAATCCTCATTCGAAGGATATTGGTATGCCACCATTCTCCTATATGCAATATCTAACTCAGTATATTTGTCATATGTTGGAGTTGTCAAAAGTAGATGTTTAATCTGCCATACCAAATAAAAATCATCTATCAAGTTGTCCACTATTGTTTAACTTATTATAACTCAAGTCATTTCATTAAACTTTTCATCACTTTCTCTAACTTTGAACAAAGTATGTCTGTAATTTTCAAATGTCATAATGCCCCCTTTTTTACTCCAAAAAGTAGGTAAACCCTTTTGTATTAACTTATCAAACTTATTAGAGAAAAGTTCGACATTTCTCTTGACCACAATACATTTGTTCTAGGCTTGTTGGATCAAACTTCCCTTAGTAAAAACATTTTTTTGTCTCCATCACCATTGAATTTTTATCTTTAATTCCTCATTTGACATAGAATTAAGAGATTTTATAATTTTGGTTGCTATTTGTGGCATGTTTCCTAATTCTTGGAAAGCGTGATATATGGCCTTCTCTTCTTCACTAGTCAATAAGTTTTCTTCTCCAATTAACATAAAACAATACTACATTTTGTTGACCTCTATTATGATTTGATCCCATATGATATGTCTTTCACCTATTAAGTATGGTTTACCAACTAATTTTGCTTGCAATTGTTCCACATCTCCTTGTAATTTGGTCTTTACATTTTGATATTGTTCAATAGTTTTATCTTTATCCCTAACCAGTTCCCTGAAAATCTTGATCTCATCATTCTGTACATACATTAATTTCTTGAGTTTTTCAATCTAAGCTCCTTTTAAATTAAGCTATGATAATGCTTTCGCTAATTCTTTAGATGGGTTTGGTGGTTTTGAAGACTATGAAGAAGAAACTCATTTCTTTTTAAAAGGTTCAATTTTTTGTCCATAGACCTCCATCTGATATTTCATTTGTACCACTTGTCTTAGCATTTGATGTTTTTCTGATGCATTGCTTGCAATCCTGGTGTTTGAACATGATCAATTCCAAGAATAGTACAACCCTTTTCTTTAATGATTGTATTTTAGTATCTTAAGTCTTCATGAGAGAATGTATAGATTCACTATATTTTGGTTTAGGTCCTAATTCAATCGCCCACTGTTCAAGCTCTTCAACCCTCATTTGCTTGGTTCTATTTTCTAATTTCTCCTTCTTCAGTTGATTTCAAATCTTGTCATTCATAGTCTGCAAATTATTCATTCCTAGAGGAGCTATAACGACATCTCTATTTAGCATTTCCCCAGTTTTTCTTTCCAAATCCATTTTATCAACATAATTGATTGCATTTAAATCAACTGATATATTAGTAACCTTGTATTTATATGAAGACTTAATGTTTTGTTCCTTTGATTCCAATACAACTATATTTAGCTTCCCTTTTCATAATCCAGAGCATATAATAATATGGTCTGAGATGATCCTTGATCACAAATTTGGGGATAAATATTTGGCTTAGTTTTCACACCTTTCTTCTTTATTTCCATAAATTAATGATAAGGATTCCCCTGGTTTTATTGATCCATTTCCAATTCTTTCTTTCCAGTTTGGATTCTTGAGCTCTATGCATTTGTTGATGATAGAAATTCTATGTCAACTGCAAGTTCTGTTGTTGATGACTCTGTTCCATCTTGTAATATTCAACCCTTTCTTTCTTCATTTTCTTCTGTCTTCTGCTTCTAAAATTATTTGAGATGATAATGTACCTTTTCTCTTATATGTCTTCTCAAATTGTTGTGGAGTTTCTGTCACTGGTGACTGTGATGGCTTACTAGAACGCTTTTCTTGAATTTGCAAAATTCTACTACATCCTCCCAACTATCATGATTAGCTAGTTGCTCCAGCTGAGATATTGATTGATGAGGATAAGGGGTTGAACCAAACTCTATTCTTTTAGTTGAAATAACAGAATGAGGATTGTAGATCCACATTTCACCTTATTGAAATGCCATTTCTTGGAGAAGTTTCTTTGAACCCTATAAAGAAACTATATTCTTCACAATAAAAGGTCCAACTTATTTATTCAACTTAAAAGTTGTCTTTTGTTTCTTAGAAAAAAAATGAATATAATCAAAGTTCAGTCTTTTCCTTATAAATTATAAAGCAAAGACTCTAGGTGTTAGAAATTTGGGCAAGAGAAAAGGTTGAACTTCAACACCATAGATTCTAATTTCTGTATTATATTCAAACAAATACTAATCTCCTACCATTTTATCAGGACTCAATTGTAACAACCTTTTACACTATGGGAAGATTCTAGGAGGAGTTTCATCATGAATGATTTCAAAGGCCAATGACATAAATTGATTAATAAGCTCTGATAACCCTACATTCCAATATTTCCTTCTAATTAAAGGAGTTCGAAGAATAACTGAACATGGATTACCTATTTCATATTCAATCTTTATTTCAAGGTGTTGAAATATAGAATCTTGAGAATAAAGGAATAAATATACCAACTATGATTGGTATCTAAAGTATCTACTAGCTTCAAATTCAGAAAATTGAAAATGAATTTTGTTGACTAAATACTGGGCGTAGTTATACTTAACCAATGGTTTCATTGTAGGTGGGAAAATAACGGTCATAAACCCAAGAATATATTCATCAATATTTGTTTCATCGTCATTCCCTAAAATTGCATTCATCGTCGCTATAACCTTCATAGATGTTTCATGAAACATATCAGTTTTAAGAATAACACTATCTTTAGGAACATTGATATTTTGATCCACATAGAACTGAAGTAAAGTGATTATATCCTGAGAATTCAATTCTTTGAAACATGCGACCAATATGTTTTCATTCAATGTTTCACTTTGAGGGTTTTGAGGAAGCTTTAACATTTTAGTAATGGATTGGTAATTTATCATAAAGAAAATTGACCCACTCTTTGAAGTGATATACCTTTCAGATAGATTGTAATTTGAATCACACCAGGATACGAATTTAGGAAAATTGTATGTCTAAGGGGCGATGAACTTAGCTAAATCAGATTTGCATGCATGATAAAAATCATGAAGGTCTCTTAAATGTTGAAGGGGTGAATGATGAAATTCAAACAAGTCAAACGATAGTACAAAGTCATATATGTCTTTATCTTTATTGGCCAAGTCTTTCTCGTCAACAGTGAGAGGTATTTTAACTTTACTAGAGTTAGAAGATTCCATTTCTAAATCTAGAATGCGAGAGAAATGAAAAAACTTCAAAATACCCGAGATAAATATTAACTCGGAGAGATTCAATCTTTCACGGTAATGTTCACTGGTAGTTCGAACAGTATTGGACTCAATATTTCTTTGACAGAATAACTTCTAACCACGATATTGTAAATTTTAACGACAAAAAATAACCCTAAATATGTGGAAACATCTAACTCATTCAAATGCCTAACTAAAATATATGAATTTTAAAACAAATTAGGCATTTTGTCATTTACGTCACCTGATGTCGACATTCCACGTTGTCATTCCATCATCCTGCCAACTGTTAATCTAACATTCATTTCGGAGGGGTCCCTAGTAGTTTTGAAAACTGCCCAAGAGGGAAAAATCAACGCGTTGTCACCATGTATTTTCAGCGAAAATCGTTGTATACCTCCGCCCCCTACAACTTATTAAACATCAATCATATGGGGGGGGAATGACATATGAAGCTTCGATTTGTTATAATTGTCACCCGATCAACCTGCGACATAATCACAGTTTATTAATGCATATAATATGATATAACAAAATAAAACATATTAAAAAAAATTCAATATTTTTATTAAAATCAAGTATAAAATGAATGAAAGTTAACATAAACTTGAAACAATAGAAAACTAAACTACATTATTTTTTTATTAAAACGTTTTAAAACAAAACTAAATAAAACTAATTAAAATAAATAAAACCTAAACCAAAATGAAAAAGAAAATTGAACTATTTAACTAACTAACTACTAATTTAAAACCAATTATTAAGAAATTTTATTTTTTATTAAAAATTAAATAATGTTAAAACATCTACTATGGTTAAGGGTTCCCTAACCCAATATGTAGCATGCGATTTGGATACTATGATTAAGGGTTTCCTCACCCAATATGTAGCAAGTGATTTGATAGTATGGTTAAGGGCTCTCTCACCCAATATGTAGCATGTGATTTGAGACAAATGTGCAAAGCTCAAGAACAATAGGTTATCATTAGGGGATAGAAATAGTAGTACATCACCACTTTTATTTCTACAAGGGTGTGAAAAAGTCTAAACTAAAGGGTGGTGATGGGCCACTCCATTGTAATATTTTGAGGCCTACTTTTGGGACATTTTTGTAAATGTGGATGAATCTGCACAGATAATATCTAGCTAGCAAAGGACATACACAATTTGCAAAAAAATGAGAAAAGACGGAAAATGAAAGAGAGATAATCAAAGAATTGTATTAATTGTGTTCCACACTCAAAGAGTGAATAATTTACAATAGATATAGGCTACAGGAGTAACTAATGCACCATAGTAGTGATCTAGAGAGATCTAGACACTCACTGACAGACATTGGAGTGAACTGCCACCTCGTCCTAGTTAATTGATCCTTGCAATCATCATTTAACTAAGTCATGACTTCCACTAGTCTAACTAAGTGTAAATGAGTATAATTGACTCTAAACTGAAGAGGAACATCCTATTTTGTAGAGGAATATTCTCTAGAGAGAATATTCTCATCTAAGGAAGAGTTCTCAAGATTGGACTGTAAAACTTAGGAAAATAATTATAGGTGAGTGTGTAATATCTCCAACAATTTTTACAATACTTGTACTCTATAAACCCCGTTTTGACCATGAATAATATAAGTATATGGGTTTTTATGAAATTGATTGATTGATTGATGGAATTTGTTTAATGATTGTGTATGTATTGTGTGTCATTTTAGCTATGGTTTCATGATTTTATGGATGCATATATGCTACACTAACCCCTTCTATAAGCAGGCTGAATCAAGACGTGGTCCTACTCCAATATTGCATGAGAAGAAATTGGGATTGTGTCCCCTCATCCACCTCCAAAGACTTGACAAGTTCCTAATCACCCAAGGCACTAAATCCAGAATGATCAATTTGATTTGATGACTCAAGGAAGGCAATCTAGGAAAGGATCAATATATCAAATCACTCATTCTGGTGAACATAAAACCTTAGATTTTTCACCTCACCAAGTTGTAATCAAGGATATAAAATATCCTAAGCATGTTATTGCAACTGGAATTACTGATGATATTGCCAGGATGTACAATTTTGACAAATTTGGGTTATCATCTTTTCCATCAATTTTTGCTGCTCATAGCGATGACTTGAGGAAACTTTGGCATGGGTGGTTCGGTCATTTAAATTATCACTCATTGCAACATTTATTTAATCAATAGATAATGATTGTTCTTCCTCTTTTTTCTTGCAGAGATAATGTTTGTGCTAGTTTTGTTCTTGGAAAACATCATCGAGACAGTTTTGACAAGCATGCCTCTTGGCACACCTCGACCCCTTTGCATATTTTTCACAGTGACTAGTGTGGTCCATTTTATTCTCCTTATTTTTATGGGTGCAATTATTTATTAACTTTCATTGATGAATTTTGTAGATGCACTTGGTTTTAATTCTTAAAATGTAAGAGTGAAGTGTTTGACAATTTTTTGGCCTACAAGGCCCTTGTAGAAAAATAATCTGGTCACCAACTTCAAAGGTTAAGAATAGATAATGGAGGAGAATATGTGAATTTGTTTTTTACAAACTAATGCAATGCATAGGGCATCCAAATGCAACATACTCTTCCATATACACCACAACAAAATGAAATGGCTAATTGTATGATCCAATATAAGGGATTAAGTCTAAATTATTGGGAGAAATCCATTAACTGTGCCAAGTACATAGTAAAGTTTACTCCCACAAATTCTCTAAAAAATATAACACCAAAAGAAGCACAAAATAGAGTTAATCCATCTGTAAGCCACTTCCGTGTATTTGGAAATGTAGCATGGGCTCACATTCCTAAGGAGAAAAGGTTTACATCCTAAAAGTAAGAAGTGTATTTTTGTTGGATATTCTAATGATGCCAAAGGTTACATATTTATTCAACCTCATTCTAATGAAATTGTTATTAAAAGAGATGTTTAATTTGATGAAAATCTCTTGGTCTGCGAGCCAAATTTGGTGTTTGTGCCTTATTTAGACTACAAGCCATATTTGACATGTATTCCATATTTTGTTCCTATTTTGGTTTCTTAATCTTTAGACGATGATAGTGAGGATGAAAATCCACCTCCCACTTCTCACCTTCCTCCAGATTGTTGATGTTTAGACAACATCAGGAAGACATTCTCTAAAGATAATAATTAATAATACAATTATTATTGATTATTAAATATAGTATATTATAAGTAAATGATAATAATAAATAGTTATTGATTATTCAAGGGACGCATCCGTTCATGGATGGTCACCTTATGTTCCCTATATATGGAACACTCATTATTGTAATAATATATTGAATATCTCTCATATCTCATATGAATAAAAACTAACATGGTATCAAAGTTGCAGGACTGGGCTTGACTCCCTCACGGGAGGCCCAGAAAAATGAGAGATGGATTGAGTTATGTGTGAAGAGCTTCACTTGGATAGATTTAGAGAGCACAATTGGACATTCTCACGTACTGAACAAGATGGGATACTAACATTATGCAATATGATAAGTGTAGCAAAGGATCCAAAGTGGCATTATAGGCTCTAACAGCGGCCTCTGCAGTGGAATATGAGCCCAACTACAGACACCCACAACCCCCAAATCCTCATCTGAACGCCTATGTACTGCCTCAGTTGCTCGAAACTCGAATAGTTGGTTTATGTGGCTTTGAATGTAATCCACCCCTTTGACCCGGATCGATGGGACAAAAGGAGCAACCTGCTACTCTTCTTGATCGTTTCATATGATGGCCTTCGGTCGTATGTGGCTCGAGACTTGGCATTCTCTGTGTTAGTCCTGTTAATATCCGATTAGTACATTTTGGTCACACTCTGATTGGGCTCACGTAGACAATAACTATCAAAATCCCTACTATATAATCACAAAGCGATATTGAATTTCAAAACTATGTCTGGATGAACATATAGATGAATATTTTAAGTGCAAGCTCAGATAAGAAACCAATGAAGAAATTGTAACAGAGGGTAGTTTCTCCATGTGTCACTATCCCAGAGGAGAAAAGTTGAGAGGCTGATTCGATCTCTAGTTGCAAGGGCCGCCTCACATCCACTCAAGACGAAACGCCCATTGAGGATAGATATTCCACTCTTGTTTCCAAGCATGGAGGCGTAGTACATGGGAACTGTGTAGTGCGTGGAGGTATGCATGGACCACATTGCTGGTTTTTTGGATTTGCCAGCATCATTGCATCAACGGTAAATAAACTATGTCTCATATGAAGGCTGTCATAGTAGAGATTGTTTCACGTGTAATAATATCCATGAATATGGTCGTGAGTGTGGGAATCGAGCCCATAGAGAGCTTGGATGAGCTAGTATGCCAGAAGTGGCACGATAATTTGGTTGTTGGTGTGGGCACTACTTGTGGCTTGGAAGTGAGAGAAATTTCCTGAAAAATTTATCCGGTAGTTTGCTTTGTAAATCGACAACATGGAGAGAATTTGGGGTAAGGACTACCCACTATGGACGACTGATTGGACTACGAATAATCCTCCTGGTGTGATTAATGACTCGTGTGAAGGTGGACCGCAGGGAATCTAAGGGTCGTCTATGATAAGGTTGTGGCAATCAATCTTGGAAATATTAATGTCCAAGGGAGCATCATGAGACATTCTCCCCAGAGGGTCCCGTTTGGACTAGTAAGGGGGAATGTAGACTTCATCCTAACATGCCTCAGACGGTTAGATGAAGAAACCAAGACATTGGTTTCACAAGGAAAACTTGATATGTCTTGTGAGACATTGGTTTCATGAGGGAACCTTAATATATCTAGTATGGTCCAAGATTACTTAATATGATTAACATTTACCTACGTTTCTATGGGTAGAGGCATCCATGACTGTAGTGTATGTTTAGAATAGAAGTCCTCATAAGACTTTGAGGAACATGACTCCCAAGGAGGCCTTCACCAGAGTGAAGTCTGAAGTTGGGCACTTAAGATATTTGGGTGTCCAATATACATTCATGTACCCAAGGAGAAAAGGGCCAAGCTAGACCCTTCATGCAAAAAGGGTACATTTGTGGGGTACAATGAGTCTTCGAAGGCATACCGGATCTACATCCCTGGTCAGAGAAAGATTGAGGTGAGCATAGATTTTACCTTTGAGGAGGAGGTAGCCTTCATGAGATCTAAATGATCTCACATGGATATTGATAGTGAGAAAAAAGAAGAGATGGTTCCTTCTACCCCTCCAGTTGATGTTTCGAAAGATATTGTAGTAGGTTAGAAGAGACCTACATGGACTCATCAGACTCTGCAGGAGGCAGAAAGACATGTAGCTCCTTGTGGTACCTTCCAAGAGAGAAAGTGACCTTAGAGATATCCATACTATGCCGCAACCATGAGCCACATCATTGATTTTGAGCCTTCATGTTATGAGGAGGCATCTAGTCAACTAGTATGGAGAGATACCATGATGGAAGAGTATCAGTCCATCATGAAGAATGATCTGTGGGATATTATTTTGAGACTTGAAAAGAAGTATTTAGTGACTTCCAAATGGATCTATAAGATCAAACATACAACTAACGGAAGCATCGAGAAGCACAAAGACATATTTGTTTCTAGAGGATTCTCTCAGGTGGAGGGAATAGAATATGAGGAGACATTTTCTCTTGTTTCTCGATACACTTCTATCCGGATGATTATTTCTCTTGCAACATCCATGGGTTGGAAACTACATCAGATGGATGTGAAGACAATTTTTCTCAATGGAGAGATTGAGGAAGAAGTATACTTTGAGCAGCCAGATGGTTTCGTGATACATGAGAAGAAGTCTCATGTGTGCAAGTTGAAAATGGCCTTGTATGGAATCAAGCAACCACCTCGATCTTGGTATACAAGAATTGATGGAAACCTGATGATTTTTGGGCTTCAACAAAAGTGTTGTTGATCCCAACCTGTACTACAAAACTGTTAATGGTGAGGCCTTGATTTTGGTCCTCTACGTTGATGATTTATTCCTCACAGGTACATAGAGATTTATTATTTAAATGCAAGTATGCGTTGGCCTCTAAGTTTGAGATGAAGGACCTTGGTATGATTCACTACTTCTTGGGACTAGTGGTATGGCAAAGAACTAATGAGATATTCCTGATTCGGGGGAAGTACATAGTTGAGATATTGAAGAAGTTTGAGATACTGAACTTCAAGCCCGTAGCTATACCAATGATGACGAAACTAAAGAAACTAAGTGTGTCTTCTTTTGATTTTGATGAAATTGATATGAATATGTATAGACAACTGATTGGATAATTGATGTATCTGGTTAACACCAGACCAAATATTTGCTATGCAGTGAGTGCACTTAGCCAGTTTATAAGTCAGCTGAGATAGACACACTAGATTGTTGTGAAACATGTGTTGAGATACTTGCGAGGCACAGTTCGACATGGTCTGAGATATACTTCTAGTATTGATATGATATGGTAGGAATGTATTGACTCTGATTGGGCAGGGAGCACAGTGGACAAAAAGAACACCTTCAGGTGTTTCGTCACTTTGGGATCTTCCATGGTTTCCTGGTGTAGTAGGAAACGAACTTCTATGGATTTGAGCACAACAAAAGAAGAGTACATTACATTAAGTATGACAGTCCGTGAAGCAATGTGGCTTCATGAGCTCCATGCCGATTTATACGAACATGTGTTGGATTCCACCATTATTCATTATGGTAACTAAAGTTGTGTGAAGATCTCTAATAATCCAGTGTTTCATGACAAATCAAACCACATTGATATCAAGTACCATTACATCCGAGACATGGTGTAGAGGAAGGAAGTATTTGTGTAGTACCTTCCTATAGATGAGCAGGTTGTTGATGTTCTTACCAAACCAAGACGAAGTTCAAGTACTTTCGTGATAGACTTGGTGTGGCAGAGAATGCCTCCCTCGTTGAGAGGGAGTATTTATGTTTGTCACTTCCTGAGATATTCTCCAGATCATACTCCTTTGTGACTGATTTGATTTGATCTGTGATGACACTTATCCAAGAAGGCATAAGTGGAGTACTTATCCAAGAAGGGATAAGTGCGGTTGGGATTTTAACCCAATGTCCCATGTGGAGAGCACATGAGGACATGTCAAGGGAGTTGACCCTTGACTTCATACACTATGGGAGTTGACCCTAGTGTTTCTAGAGGGTGTAGCCTCTAGAAGTTCACATGGAGTGCCATGTGTGACAATCTTACTCTAGATTGTACTCCTTTGTGAATTGAGTTGAGTTGATTTGTGAGGACACTTATTCGAGGAGGGATAAGTGGAACACTTATTCGAGAAGGAATAAGTGTAGTTGGACTTATAACCCAACGTCCCATGTGGAGATCACATGAGGACATGTCAAGGGAGTTGACCCTTGATGTCATACACTATGGGAGTTGACCCTAGTGTTTATAGAGGGTGTAGCCTCTAGAAGTCCACATGGAATGCCATGTGTGACAAACTTTCTCCAGATCATACTCCTCTGTGAATTGAGTTGAGTTTATCTGTGAGGACACTTGTCCGAGAAGGGATAAATGGAAGACTTATTTGAGAAGGAATAAGTTCATTTTGGCTTATAGCCCATCGTCCCATGTTCAGAGAACATGAGGACATGTCAAGGGAGTTGACCCTTGATGTCTCACACTATGGGGAGTTGACCCTAAGTGTTCCTAGAGGGAGTAGCCTCTAGAAGTCCACATGGGAGTGCCATGTGTGACAAATATTTTAATACTATGGTGGTTTTGTACCACTGGCAGAGACTACGTGTCTCTAGACAGTAGTTGTGTACTACTATGGAAAGATACCTCCCTAGCTAAGAGGGAGTGTTGATGTTTCAACATCAGGCATAAATTCTCCTATATTGGGCTGCAGACCAAGGGAGATAGGATACATTTATCACAAAGGTGCACTTATGGTAAATGTGCCTAGATGTAGTCATTCCTTGATCATGAGAAGGAATAATATGGACTCAAATTGCTTGAAGTGCTTTCCATGTGTCAGTTAGCATCAAGCCGAAATTCACTCATAGGTGTGTGCCTGTGGTGAAATATCTTGGTATAGTCTTTGTCCTAGTCATGGCGATTTGACAAGGAATGATAAAGACTCAAGACGTTATGCGATATTACATGCAGACCCAAAGTGAGCCTAATCTTAGAGAGATTTAATTGGCTTAGAGGGAGATCCGCATAAGGAGTTTCTCCTTGGTTTAGGTGGGAGAGAGATGTCTCCCAAGACTGACAGACAAGTGTCATGAGTCTAGGGTGAAGTTTGTATACTTCAAAGACAAGAGTGGC
>ML790487.1:183796-216872 GCA_009831015.1 Picea engelmannii
GGGAGTGTTGATGTTTAGACAACATCGGGAAGACATTCTCTAAAGATAATAATTAATAATACAATTATTATTGATTATTAAATATAGTATATTATAAGTAAATGATAATAATAAATAGTTATTGATTATTCAAGGGATGCATCCATTCATGGATGGTCACCTTATGTTCCATATATATGGAACACTCATTATTGTAATAATATATCGAATATCTCTCATATCTCATATGAATAAAAAATAACATAGATGATTCCATTGAACATAAACCTGAACCAACACCATTGCTTCCTAGATGGGTTCAGGGATGATTTTAAGGATGGAAATTTATTTTAAAATATAGAAACCTTGGTGAATATTACTAACCCTTCATATGTCAACTATAAATGTTTGGCGATATTTTTTTTTAAATATTCAAATTTCTAAGTATTTTATATAGTTTTTATAAAATTTTGGCGATTTTTAAGGCAAAATAATTTTATCCTATAGAATTTGGGCGAATCATTTTTAAAATAGCGAATCTTGATTTTGGAAAAAACATGAAAAATTTGCCCATGAGCGAAATTGAGCCCCTAAAATCATCCATGGATGGGTTAGTTCAATGCAAGAAGCAATTGGTGATCTTGTCAATGATCCTTCATATCAACGTTGAACACATTCATAGTTTAAACAAGCCTCTTCACTTTTGGTTCAATTTTCAAAGACTCGTGATCCAAAGAGATTTTCAAAAGCTTCATTTCATCCATATTGGGATACATCAATGAATGAAGAGTATCGTTCTTTAATGGAAAATGATACTTGGGATCTTGTACCTCTTTCGAAAGGAATAAAACTTCTCATGTGTAAATGGGTCTATAGAAATAAGTATGGATAAGATGGAAGTGTTAAAAGACAAAAGGATAAATTATTTTCCAAAGGATTCTCTCAATTTGAAGGAATTGACTATAATGAAATCTTTGCCCCCATAGCCAAAAATAATTACATCTGCCTTGTTCTTTCCCTTGTTGCCTCAGATAAATGGGTGATCCATCAGATGGATGTTAAATATTCCTTCCTGCATGGGGATTTTCAAGAAGAAATTTATATGGAACAAACTCTTGGCTATGTCCAAAATGACTTCAACCTTTGTTTCCACCTTAATAACTCTATTTATGGTCTTAAGCGAGGTCCTTGAGCTTGGTATGCCAAAATGGACTTCCTTCTTCTTGATTTCGGATTTTGCAAATGTCATTCTGACCCTAATATCTGTACAAAGAAAGTGGGAAGCAATCTCATAATCCTTGTTCTTTATGTTGATGACCTTATCCTCACTGGTAGTGACCCAAAATTTTTAAACCATGTGAAAACACATTAAGAAGAAATTTGAAATGACCAACTTAGGCTATTTTAACTATTTCCTTGGCCTCCAAGTTTTTCAAGCCAAGGAAGGAATTTGTATTTCCTAGTCTAAGTGTGCTTGTGACCTTCTTTGTCTCTTTCACATGGAAGATTCAAAACCATCCCCTTCTCCCTTCCATTATGGAGTCAAACTTGCAACCACCTTTACTTCTCCCGAAGTTGATACCACTTTGTACTGTCAGTTAGTTGGTAACCTATTATACTTGACTCATACCCATCTTGATATTATTTTATTGTTCGTCTTGTTGCCCAGTATATGAAAACACCCCATGAAATCTATTGGAAAGGAAATAAAAGAATATTTCAGTATGTTTGGGGTACAGTTTAGTTCAGGATACATTACAACTTAGGGGGGGACTCATTTATCAGTTCGTTTTACTGATTCAGATTGGGTCTGAAATCCCGATGATTGAAATTCTACTGCAGGTTATGTTTTTATCCTTGGTTCAGGACCTATCACTTGGGCCTATAAGAAACAACATGATATTTATCTTTCTTCAACATAAGCATAGTACCGAGCAACAGTTAATGCAAGTCAAGAAGCCTTGTGGCTTCAACATATACTTTTAGAGTTTGGCTTCCAATAACATCATCTTAACACCCTCTGGTGTCACAATTTGAGTGCCATCAAGCTCACCAAAGATCTAGTTCAACATCAGAAAAAAAAAAACAAGTCGAGCTTCAGATACAATTTATCAGAAAACTCATTCATGATCGAGTTATTGAAGTGTTATTTTTCCCTACAGAAGATCAATTTGCAGACATTTTCACAAAGTCTCTTACAAAAGTGAAGTTTTACAAACATTGATCTATGTTAGGAGTTCAAGAAGTTGTCATTAAGGGGGGGATAAACTCTAATTCCTCCTTCCTTCTCCTATTGTCTTTCCTTTGTAAATCATATCCCAAGTTGTTCTTAAGGGGGTATGTTAGGATATTTAGACACTTAGGAGTTAGTTAAGATCAACTTTGTCTAATGTGTCGTTAGGTGTTTCTTTAGTATGCATTTGTAGCTAAGTAATCTGACAGTCATGATATGTTCCCGACATAGAGTGATTTGACGATTCATATTCTCCTTTATCTTAGTGGCTACATTGATCCATGGATTAATACTCAACTGGTCCATGATATCTATTTAAATAGCATGGAGGTTCATTTTTTGATGATTGATTGTGAGAAACTCTCTTGTAAATCTCTATGTAATATTTTTCTTTTGCATTAGTAAATTTCTCCAAGTGGCCATGGTTTTTGGGGCCATGGAATTTTCCATGGAATAGGGGTTTTACCATGTGAAAATATTGGTGTGTTGATCTTTAATATAGTTGTGTGATTGGTTACTGAAGGTGTTCTTCCTCTATTGGAATACTTGTGTTGTCGAATAAAATTTAATATATTTTCAGCAAGTTCATTTTTATACTTTGGATCGACAACCTGAACCTGGATCACTTTGGTTTGAAACCTTGCATCCCATCTTTCCTTGCTGTCAAGATAAGCAAGATTGGTCCATTGGTTCCATGATATTTTCAGTTCTGTCTTGCAACATTCTTTCAGTTGAATTGCATATTTATTTCAGTTGAATTATAACTTTCATTTAGGTAGTGTTGAATTTCTTATTAGTATTTTCCCTTGATGAAGTAACCCCTTCATTCCTAAGGTTAACATGGTCATCCTTCTTATATAGATGCATGTATGAATTTTTCACACGTAGTGCACAATACTTCTCGAGTTCATATGAACCCTGTGTTGACATTTAAATTTGTAAGCTAGGGAGTGGAACATTGTTGTTGATATTCTTTGGCCCATTATGTTACTTGAAAGGTCACATTATACCACAAAAGTGTGGATCTTCTTCTTCATGCCTTCCCAAAAAAATGAATGTTTAATCCATTCATAAGTTTTATGAAAGTTGGAGACATGTTATTGAAGACATGTTTTATGAAAGTTGGAGACATGTTATTGAAGATGTGTGGAGTTCAGATAACATTGTTGATTTAAATGTGGATTATTTTCTCAAACAAATATTCCCTTTACACAAAATCTCTTTATTGTTCCAAGTGTATTCCTGAGATGCACATGTTTCCATTTGAATTTTTTATATTAGGTAGGCGATTTTTGGATCTATATACCATTCCTTGTATATATTATTCAACCAATATGCTATGATGAAGGAGAGTGAAAAGTGGGACCTTCCGCTTCATATTTTCAAGAGAGAGCATCTGCTACCATATTGTCCTTTCCCTTCTTATAAATGATCTCATAGTCATAGCCCAACAATTTGGCGACCCATTTCTATTGATTTAAGGATGAAATTCCAATCCTTAGGACATGGACAATCCTTCATTGCTTCATTACTAACAATATGACCCAAATATAATACTTCAGAGATACCACAAGAAAATTTGGACCTCTGTAGAAAGATTTGAATATTAGATAGTAGTTGAAAGACCTAATCCACATGGGATACATAGGCATGCCAAGTTTTACTGTAGATCAAGATATCATCAAAAAATATGAAGAAAAAATATTGTAGAAAGTTTTGAAAGATGTGGTTCATGAGACTCTAGAAGGTGGAAGGTGCATTGAAAAGGCCAAAGGGAATCATGAAGAACTCATAATGTCCTTTGTGTGAAAATCCATTTTAATAATATCAACCTCTTTCATGAAAATTTGGAGATAGTTGGAACGAAGATCAAGTTTGGTGAATAATTAAGTTCCCTTGAGCTCATCCAAGAGATTGTCAATGACTAGAATGGGGAACTTATCCTTGATGGTTATTTTGTTGAGATATTGAAAGTTGGGACACATGTGACAAGTTCCTTCTATTTTGAGTACCATGACAACTAGTGATCAATAAGGATTAGTACTAGGTTGGATAAAACCAATAGCTAGCAACTCTTGAACTATATTTTCAATTTCACTTTTTTGCACAAAGGGTGGAAATAAGGGTGTACATTGGGTGGGAGGATGCCTGGTATGAGTGGAATAGAACGATCATGCGCACCATGGGAGAGTGGGAGGCCTTGGGGGTTTCAAGGAATTTTTTTTGTTTGGACAATACTTATTGCATGTCAATATATATGGGTTCAAAAAGTGTCGCAAAGAATTGAATGGAATTGAATTGGGCCACAATGCATAATTCCCATTTTTAAAAATTGTTTCCATACGCTAATCTAGATTGGATCATTATATATTGATGATTTATGGGTGAAAAAATTGGAGGAATCAACTTGTGGATCCATTTTAGTGATTGGTGCAAATTTGGAAATTTGGTTCCAAAAAATATCTAAAACCTTTTGTAGCCATTTTGAGGCATCAAACGACACTCTTTTATGATCCAAACATTACTATCGAACCATTGTCTGTATTCTACACACTCAAACCTTCATTACCTCTCGCAAGTTGACCTACCGTATTGATCACCATGGTGTGAGTGGATGGCACGTCAACCTCCATTACTTAAACACATGGGGCTAGCCATATAGTGTATTTTCTAATAACATTAAATAAGGTCCAAAAACATATCATAATTGAGGCTTGTGGAAGTCAAAACCCTACTGCTAGATGGATATCGGGCTATGCTAAATATCGGGTTGCTAGGAAGAGAAGGGGTCCCATTCTATGTTATTGTATTTTGTTCCATAGCATAGAATAACAATTGGGAGTGGAGAGCATAACAGAGGGGGTTAATATTCTGTAGCAGCCTAATATACCATAGGTATCAAGTAACTCCATAGAGAGTGCCTTCTCCTTTGTACTTTCATTATTTCCATACCAAAGAAAAGAGAGCAGAGCAGCCTCACCTTCTTGATGAGTTTTCTCCCATAAGGGTTTCCTAGAGAAAATATTTGTGTTGTTTTCTGGATGTTGTGTGATTGTATTATAATGTTCTCTATTTTCCGCATTTTATCTATTTCATACATAAGTAGAAAAGCAATAACTAAATATTATGGAATATAAAGGAATCTAACCTTCATAAGTAGATTTCAATTTTGTTTATCAAATAAATTGTGAAGAATTGTTCCAATGGAATATCATGGAAATTTTAAAATCATATTGGTATCAAAGCAGGTTTTTTTTTGGTATTTGTGGAAAGTTACAAGGATCTAGAAAAAGAGAGATTTGAGAGGTTGGAAGCATAGGTCAGTGATATCAACCACACTATGAACCTCCTCATGGTGTCTTTAGAAAGAAATCTTGGATTGTTAGAATATGATGGAGGCTCTAAATCAAAGATCATATTGAAGGGAAAATTGGGAGATCATGAAGACCTAGGAAAGGAGTTGTTGGATTAATGAGAGGGGGAGTGAATAAGAAATAGAGTTTTTTAATCCTTTTTAACCACAGTATATAAGTTTTTTTTTTTCTTTATGATCAATTTTACCAATATCATTCAACATGTGCAAAATAAATAAACCATACACAGTACAACAGTGTTTTACGTGGAAACCCAATGTAGGAGAAAACCATGGAATTATTTTTCTTATATGTATTTAAGAATTACATTCATTAGAAGCACCAACTTCCTTTGTTTTCTAGGTGCAACTGGAAGGAGGCTCTGACCCCCTATTTTCAGGATACAACCTCAGGGAAGCTCCAACTCCCCAATTCTATGGCGACAACCAGAAGGAGGATACAACCCCCTATGTTCTTTGGCTACAATCTGAAGGTGGATACAACCACCTATACTTGCCCTGTCCTGCCACCCTGAAGTTAAATGCCAAATAGATGATGAAACCACTGCCACATTGTCACTGTGAGATATACCACTGTAAACCTGTACCAATTTGTGCCAACAACATATAACCAACCTGTAACAATAGCCTATAATCAATCGTGTACCATAAGTCATCTTGTGCCAAAAAAACCAACAAGTATGCGACATGTCTGTGTTGTTGCACGTGTATGTACGCGACCTATATATTTTGAATCCTGTGTATGTACATGACCTTTCTATATTGAAGCCTGCATACACCTTCTAAAAGCTAGAGCTTTCACCTTTCTGAAACTCAAACCCTTTGTTGCCTCTGTCATATCAACCTACAACCTATCACTGTGTCCAACTTGTAGCAGTGCCCTATGCATATATCTTCATACATATCCTTTAACCAAGTGCATCTATGTCTCTCTAGTCATGTGCCATGCATGTGTGTACAATCATGAACAAGTGTAATAAGCCTCACATGAACTAGACATCAAACCCTTATTGATGTGTAGCCTCACACTACCCAAACAATTTCACAACGAATTCATAACCACAAGCTCTCAACCATGTACCATAAAAAACCTCAACCGTGTATCAAGAAATACAAGATATGCCTCAACACTTAACAAGATGTACCAATGATAAATATCAAATATACCATCTTTTTATTCCTGTAGATATGAATTATACAATAAATTCCATACAACCAATAACCTCTCTAGGGAAAATCCTCAAACCCCCATTACCATATCTCATGTAGACAAAAATATCCAACAACACATAGAAATAAGACATACCTTTTGAACCTGTAGATAGATATGTTGTTCATGATCACTGTAGACTTTCATGGGAGATTCCTTTTAGACTCTAGAAACCTGGCATATTCATCTCCTCAAGTTTTCATGTTTTTTCCCAACTATACACGACCTTGCCTTCTTCAACATGCATACATACATGATATTTTCTCCTTCAACCTGTGTATGTACGTGATTTTTTCCACTACATCTCGCGTACACCTCAAAACCTAGGGTTTTTTTTAGTAATTCCGCAGTTCCAAAAATTTCGTCGTAAACTCTTTTTTTCTACCTCAAACTTGCGTAACTTCAGATGTATAATGAGTACCCATAATAAACCTTTCAAAAATAATAGATATTCAATGTGATCATTAAGTACTAATAGGATACCCTTGCTCTCTTATTTATACTCTCCAAGTAGCTTCCTCAAGGAATTATCTTCTAGCCTACTTTACCCAACTTCCTTCTTTTAGGGTTAACCCACTTCTAACCACTCGTCCACTTACAACCACTTTATCAACAAATAATAAGTTCTCCACTTCTAGTTGAAACTAATTTATTTTTAATTATTTTCTTAATGCAACCACTTAACCCATGATTAACTCCTACTTTCACCCACTTGACTAGTAAACTTCTTATAGGAGCTTATAGATTAGTTTGACTTCTTTAACCTTCTAAGGGATTCTGTAAAACTCATGAGGTTTCTCCAACTTCTCAAGGCCATAAATATCTAACCGTGAGGAGTTATGTGGCATTCCACATATCACCGAAAATGGAACGATATGTATTATCCATCTAGAATAGTATTACCTGCATATTTACTGATATTCATGCCCTTTTACCTCAAACAAACGTAGGTCCCTTAACCATACTGCTAGGGCTACTAAAATTTTCTACCGAACTTTCTTCAAGGGTTGACATCAATGAAAACCAACCCAATTAATCATCAATAGTCAAAAAAAGAACTTGAGTAAGAGAAGTCGAGTTAGAGTAACGGTAACCCTTCACAATCATTATTCATGATGGAGGCAAAGGTGGACATAAAGCCATACCAATTTGAGATCAATGCATTAAAACTGAATCATTGGTTGCAAAAACTAGAAGTTTATTTTAGTGTTCACCATATAGATGAAGAGCAAAATATTTCATTTTCTAGATTGAAGTTAAAGGGCCATGCTTTAAACTAGTGGGAAATCCATATGGAAACACTTAGGCTGGAGGTTGATCTTCCAGTAACTAGGTGGGAGGAGTTTAAAACCATCATTAAGTCCCAATTATATCATATCGGGTATGTAGAGGACCAATTGATTCGGTGGAACTACTTCAGGAAGAGGCAAGGGAAGAGTGTATAGGAGTACACCACTGAGTTCAGAAATATGGCCATCAAGTTGGGTATCTCTCCCAAGAACCCATATGTACTCCTCAAGTATATGGGGGGGTTTACATAGTCATATACGAATTCAAGTGATTCTCTTCAAGGCTGAGGATAGTGAATGAGGCATGTGTACATGCATAGTATCTGGAAAACATAGGCCACAAGAAAGGGAAACCAATGGTTTGCAAGAAGAAACATCACTAGGAAGATTCCAAGGAGGGGAAGAAGAAGTGAAAATGGGGAAAGGACAAGAAAATGACAACCACTGCACATCAGTGTAAGGAATCTATCAATTATTGCAACCATTGTAATATTTATGGTCACACTGAGTAAAAGTGATGGAAACTGCATCCATAGTTGAACCCGAAGAACCACAAGAAGGATGGAATGAAAAAGAACCTTCTAGCGATATATTTGATCAATCATGTTGAAAGTATATCTAATGTGGATGAAAATATTATTTGCACATATGTGCATAAGGAGGTGATTATGAGTAGCCTTCATCACCAATAAGAGAATGATATGACCAAGCTCTTCCACATCAGGATTGAAATCAAGAAGACCAAGATATATGATATGTTCAACTCTGGTTCATAGACTAATATCATAGAATTGGATCTGGTTAGAAATATTGTATTGGAGGTTCATGATCATCCTATGCTCTATCCATTGAGTTGGGTAAACAAGGATGAAAAGATCAAGGTAACAAAGCGATACAAGATTAAATTCATTATAAGTGCCAATTTTGTAGATGAAGTAGAATTGGGCATAGTACCAATAGATGTAAGTGGAGTAGTGTTTGGAATCCCATACATGTATACAAGGTATTTTATATTCATGCGAAGAGCCAACCAGTACTGCCTCATCAAGAATGGGAAATCCTTTATCATCAACGCGCGCAAAGGAAAATAAAAAAATTCCCTCATATGTTCCAATCAAGCTAAGAAAATGATTGGTTCTAAAAAGAATCATGTTTTACTTTTCTTAAGATAAAATAAGTCTGATGATGAGTCAATAAGAGTAAATGCATTCTTGGAGGGGTGTACTAAAGAGAACAAGAATCAATTGGAGGAGTTGCTACATGCATAAAGAGGAGTGTTCTAGGAGCATAAAGGGATACCACTCAAGAGGGATGTGGAGCAAGAAATAACGATATTGATGGACTCCCCATTGTCAAATATTAGGTTGCATAGACAGTTTGTTCTAGAAGAAAATGAAGTGAAGAAGTAGTTGCAACAACTATTGGAGTATAGTGTGATTTGACCAAGCACCTCACCTTGTGGGTCACCTATCATAATTGTACCAAATAAGGATGAGACTTGGAGAATGTGTATCAACTACAAGACATTGGATAAGATGACACTAAATAATCGGTACCCTCTGCCTAGGATCTATGATCTATTCGACTAGTTGTAGCATTCCAAGCACTTCATTAAGATTGGTTTGAAAGCAGGATATCACCAGATACAATTCAAAGAAGAAGATACCTGGAAGACTACCTTCAAGACAAGGATTTTTTTTTATGAGTGGTTGGTTATGCCATTCAATTTATACAATGCACCAGCTACATTTATGAGACTAATGAATTATGTTTTACACCCTTATCTAGATTCATTTTTTATTGTCTATTTGGGTGGTATATTGGTTTATAGTGCTACCTGGGAGGAGAACATCTAAACTCTTATGCAGGTGTTAGAGACCTTGAAGAAGCATTGATTATTGTCCAATCTCAAGAAACGTGAGTTTTCTCAGCAGTCTTTAGTGTACTTGGGGTCTTTGATTGGTGGAAGTGAGCTCAATATAGATCCCTCCAAGATGGAGGTCATCATGAAATGGCTAGTTCCTACAAATTGCACATATGTTAGGAGATTTTTTGGGGAAACACAGTACTTGCAGAAGTTCATATATTCATTTTCAGTAGTAGCTGCACCACTCCACACAAAACAATGGGTTGTAAGAGTTTCCAGTGGTGGAAGAATCAACAGAGGGAATTTTTAAGAGTTGAAGAGAAATATCAGCCAAACACCAATGATCTCACTAACAAACTTGTAGAAGCCCTTCGAAGTGGAGACAAATTCAAGTGGGTATGCCAATGGGATAATTCATGATGCATGGAGGAAGGTATATCTGCTATCTTTATGAAGTATTTCATGGTGCAGTCCCCAAATACCCTACCTACGACAAGGAGCTTTATGCTTTGGTACAAGCTATAAAATAGTGTAAGCACTGTCTGGTGGGAAAGGATACCATCATCCACAAAAATCATCATTTGCTCCAGTATTTGCAAGCCTAGACTAAGTTACAAAAAAACAGGCACTACAAATGGATGGGGTTCTTACAACTATTTCATTTGGTCATAAAGTATAAGAAGGATAGCACAAACAAGTTTCCATACATGATTTCATGGCCACCCACTTCCAATATTATAGCTTTGGGAACTATGATGTACATGGAACCTTTTACCCATGATGCATACAAAGAGGCATACATAGAATATGAGGAATTTAAGGAGGTGTTTCAGTAGATACATGGACAAATTCATATAGAAGAAGGTGATATCACGATGGACCATCATTTCTAGAATGGTCTACTTTACAAGTTTGACAAGCCTTGTGTTCTTAAAGGTGAATGATTGTATCTTATTAGAGAGGCTCACACCTTCAAGGTTGCAGGGCATTTTGGTGATGGGAAGATAGTTTCCAACTTATAGAGGTATGTGTACTGACCCGAAATGTAAGGAGATGTAGCACGATATATTAGAGGATGTATACATTGTTGTACCAACAATCCTAGTAACAAGAAGTAAGGTATATAACATCCCTTACCTTTACCCACTCAACCTTGGGAAAGTATTTCCATGGATTTTTTAGGAGGTTTACCAACGACCAGGAAGGGACATGACTATCTATTTGTGGTAGTTTACAGATTCAAAACAATGTGCACTCTTATGCCTTTTAAAAATACCACCAAGGGACAGGAAGAAACAAAGTTGTTCTTTGAACAATTCTGGGTGTGCTTGGGGATACCAAGGAGAATCATCTCAGAAAGGAACACCATATTTGTCGGTGCCTTTTATACTACATTGTAGGAAAATATGGACACTAATATCAAGAGGTATACAACATTCCATCCACAAATACATAGGCACAGGAAAGTAGTCAACAAGACTTTGGTGCAGATTTTGAGGGGTTATAGTTAGAAGCACCTGAATATCTAGGATGAAAATCTAATATATATACAACACGCTTATAATAGAGAAATCCACACTTCTACTGGTAATTCAACTTTTGAAACTTGATTTGGATATTTTCCACATTCACCCTTATATGTCATATATGCACATCAATGAGGAATGAGGGAGGAACTCACAGGAGATGCATTAAAAGAAAAACAACTTGTTGAGAAGATTAGGCATATCCATTTGCAAATACATGAGATGCTAAATAAGCTAGAGGAAACGTACAAGGCTACACATGAACAACACAAAATGGAGAGAACATTTAGAGTGGGAGACAAAGTATGGTTATAGATAAATAAGGAAAGATTACAGGGCCCTGGTAAAAAGATCAAGGCTCTACAGTATGGTCCTTTTGAGGTATTGGAAAAAGTGGCAGATAACACCTACAAACTCAGTCTAGGCCCATACACGCACATTTAAATAGTAGTGAATGTGGAGAATCTCAAGATCTATGATCCCTCCATGTTTGATCATGAGAACGAGTAGGCCCTACCTTCCATAGAGGATCTGGCACCAGATTCACAAACAATGTTGGAAGAGGACACAATTTTGTAGAAGTGGTCTAGAACTAAAAGACAATGGAAGCATGAACTTTGCTAGGTTGGGTTGAAAGGATGACTTCCAAGAAAATCAAAGTGGTACTCCAAGGAGAAGGTGGAGTTAATATTTCCTCACCTCACTCAGTAAATGTTTTGGGGACCAAAATCCTCCCTAAATGGGGAGGTATCATTCGGATTAGATTATTATATTATTATTCATCTATATCAATGCTTTATGGGTGAAAAAAACGGAGGAACAAAATTGTAGATCCATTTTAGCGATTGGTCCAAATTTGGAAATTTGGGTCCAAAAAATCGTCTAAAATATTCCAAAGCCATTTTGAGGCATCAAATGACACATTTTTTTGGTCCAAACCTTAATATAGAGACGTCGTATATATTCTACACATTGAGACCTTTCTAAAGTTGTACAAATCACCTCAATCGGAATTTGTATGAAAAAGTCATTCCTCCTGCAAGTTGACCTACCATATTGGTCACCATGGTGTGAGTGGATGCCACATCAACCTCTATTACTTAAATATGTGGGGCTATCCACGTAGTGTATTTTCTAAGAAAATTCTAGAAGCTCCAAAAACTTATCACAATTAAGGGTCAAGGAAGTCAAAACCCTACCCCTAGATGGCTATCGGGCTATGTTAAATATCGGATCTTTAAGAGAAGGAGGGGTTTGATTCTATTTTATTGTATTTTTTCCATAGCAAAGACGAACAACTAAGAGTGGGAAGTTACAGAGCATAATAGAGGGGGTTAATGTTATGTATAATTCTAACATGCCATAGGTCTTAGGTAACTCCATAGAGAGTGCCTTCTCCTTTGTACTTGCATTTTTTCCATACCAGAGAAAAAAGAGTAGAGAAGCCTCACCTTCTAGCTGGGTTTTCTCCCTTAAGGGTTTCCCTGAGAAAATATTTGTGTTATTTTGTGGATGGTGTGTGATTGTATTTTAATATTCTCTATTTTGCACATTTTATCTATTTCATGCATAAGCATAAAATCGATAACTAAATATTCTAGAATCTAAGGGAATTTAACCTTCATAGGTATATTTTGGTTTTATTTTCATATCTATTGTGAAAAAATTCTCCTATGGAATATATGCAGTAGTGTATAGATCATACAGTGTGAGTTGATGATTTCTAGAGAAATTATTCCTTATAAAGTGTAGTGATGCCCTTCCTGCTGGAAACTTGAGTATAACTCCCAAAAATCCATGGTGATGAGGCTTACTATCCTTAACCATTCTACACCCAAAACAAAGTCACAACTAACCATTTCAATAAAAAACATGTGGTTTTTCAAGGAATAATCACCTATTTGAAACTACACATTTTCACAATAACCCCCACATTTCACAAAACCTCCATTAGAAATCATGATATGGAAGTTGGTTATAGCATGGATATAGTAGTGTGTTTCTTGGGATACCATCAATGAATAAATTTATGGGTGCTACTACTATTATTTAAGAAGATGAATTTATGATGTTTGATGTAGCCAATTAATATGAGGGTTTGGGGAGTTGAAATACTAGTCGGGGCTTGGGGTTCCATGTTCGACTGCTTAGAGTGAGTAATGTCTTCAACTAGTGGAGGCATAGGTTCTTTAGGTATAGATTCAGTTTTTTCCTATGAAATGGACATAAATACTTTTTAGTCCTTACATTTATGCCCAAGAAAATATTTCTCATCACAATTATAGTAGAAACCTTTAAGTTGGTTCTCCTCCATTTCAACATGGGTTAACATTTGGATCTTTAGAGGAGGAAAGGAAGGAGAGGGATTAGTGGGATGGGAACAAGGAATAAAGGATGGTTGTTTGATTTGGGCCTTCACCACCTTTTAGGTTTCCCTATGTCTTTGAGAGGCCCCTAGCCAAGTAGTAGGGAATGTTATTAAGACTTGGGGCACATACCTCTTTCTTCATACCACTAACAAATCATTCCCTAAATAAGGTATCTGACATGCCCTCAACGTATAAAGTGAGTTGGTCAAAAGTGGATATGAAATCTTCAATTATACCAAATTGTTTAAACTTGGTCAAGTGGCCCAAATAATGAGTGTTTGGTTCAAATAGGTATAAAACAAATTGTGTCCAAGCAATATAACCCCTATGGGATTTCTTATGATATTTCCACCATTACCAATGTTTAGGGTCTAAATATAAGACACCCACATGAGTTTTCATTAAGTCATCGATGATTCCATGTAGGGAAAAATAATGTTCCATCTGAGTGACCTATCCTATGGGGTTGGAGAAACCAAATTTGTTTAGATCCACTTTATGGATTTGATGCCATGTTTCAATCATAGGATCATGTACAAATTGATGAAATTTAGGCCCCATGGGATTGTATTATTTAACTTCCTTTGGTTGGTACAGTTAGTCCTTGAATTGATTGTACATTTCCATGAGTTGGGACAATGTTTATGGGACTAAGTCCATTTGATTGAGATTGGCATCGATGGAAGAAATTTTTTTCTCAATATAGGAGTGGGTGTGATCTAGCTGGTGTTACAACTCCTCACACATAGTTTTCAAGGTGGAGACTTGATTGGTTATATCATGGTTTCTAATATCCATAGGGATGGGGGTCGATAAGAAAAAGGTTATTGTAGAGTCCACATGAAAAAGGTTACTGGAGAGTGGTACCAATGTGATTGAAGTTTCTTTTTTATTCTATTGAGATAGTTGTAGAGTAATGGGGTGAACGGGTCAACCAAAAAGTCTTACTAGAGAGTGGTACCATGACAATCAATGCGACACAAGGAGTCTACTGATATAGGTCCCAAATAAGGGTGTCGTGAGGGAACAATTTATTTTTCTCTTATGGAGTTATATTCCCACATATATAAGATTGTGTTGGTAGAATGCTCAAATTATCAATACTATAGTTTATGTAGGAATTTCATTGAATGGTAGTAGGAAGCAAGGTTTCCAGTCACTAAATGCAAAAACTTTAAAGACAACTCCTTTTGTATGAGTTTCTAAGAACAACAACAAGGAGTAGGGTTTCAAGGGTCATGAGGACAAGGGAGTGCCATGTGTTATAGCTATATGATATACATGTAAGGTCCAATATTATTACTTGGACCAATTTCTTAGAGCCCTAACTAAGGAGGCTCAATCATTCCCTTAGCCATACTACCCAATTACCTAGGTACTAGAGAGTAATCTTCCCAAGTGTTGTTTCCAGTGACACTGTAAGAGCTAGATGGTTGATCAACTTATCTAAAGCTAGTTTTAGGAAACCTACAAGATTTTTGATATACTTGAGGGTATGTGGAAGTGAAATTATATATACAAGTGTTGTTTGATGTGACACTACTTGAATGGGTACCGATAGAGGTTACAAGGGTGTCCAACCAATTGAAACCTCTTGTATTTATTGTGTATGATTCCCCTGTCATAGTTTCACCTGCTAAATGGCATATCATTGCATTATTTATAGATGTTGAAACATGTCTCTTGCCTAGAAAAGATAAATTTCTCTAAAATGTTTTCTCAAGAAAGAGCTTTGATACCACTTGTGGTGATATTTATTAGTAAATTGAAATATATAGAGAAGATATAATATATTTTACCCAGATTTATTGCAGAAAAGATAGGTTGCAACCACAATAACCAAATAAAGAACATAATAACACCACAATATTATACCTTTATTACTGGAATAATGTTCACTTTCCTCTTCGAGGGGGAAACCTCCAATTGAGCAGAGCTCTGATTACAAATAACTTCACAAGACTTCTCATTGCATTATTTCTACTTCTTTATATAGTATTATTTACCTCCTAAGAACATTCTTAAAGAAGGATTTTTCTAGTAGATGAAGCCTTCTAGTAAGACTTCTTACATTTATTTCTTTGACGCTGGTACATGGGAGTTATTGACTAGAGATGGCCTCCATGCATAGAAATACATACCAACCTATCTATCTACTTAGGGGGTGTTGACGGGCGAAATTGATCGCTCGTCAATAGGAGGAGTGAATCTGGTCCGAGGTTGTCTAATTAACCCAAGCCGTTTGGATTAATCCACTCTGACGGGTTTAGCGGCTCCGTTGGCCGATCTAAGTCTTAAATAAAGAGAAAAATATAACTAAAGAAATTACAATAACTTAATAAATAACACTCGCTGAAAAATATATATACATCTAATATATATCTACAACTTAACTAATTAATATTTATGAAATAATTCTACTTATCATATGCACAATATATATAAAGAATTCTATTTCTAATATATATAATATGTACAAAATACAAACTTTAATCTAAATCCGTGAAAATCGAATGCAGTTTGATTTTTTAAACAACAGTAAAGCTATTATCTAATCTTTTTTATTTGTTTTCTTATAATGTTTATACAAAAGAAATTGAAAATCAAACTGTCTAATTAAACAAAAGAAATAATAGATGGTAAAAAGTGTTTTAACTACAGGGGACTTCTATATCTATTATACTAATGAAATTAAATAACAAGCTGACCTATTATCCCATCCAATATCTGTTCGATGTGTAGCATCCAGTCACCTTATCTAACGAGGTAAACCTATAGCAGATCCTGAAATTGCTTCTCATAAATGTGAAGCAATAATGATGGAATTCGAATGACAGAACACATAAAAGATACGATCACAACAATCTCATAATTTTACAAGCAGTCACATTAAGATAAATCTTGCAGTGAGAACTTGTGTATAAACATTCAATCAAAGATAAAGATAAATCTCTTAATTCAAGTTTGAACAAATGATTACTATGTGTTAAATCTGGATCATGAAACATGGATAATATATAAACTTTTATCATACTAACTTGTAGTAAACCATGAAAGCGAAAGCAATCATAATCTATTTACAAATTGAAATAAACATGACTTGAATAAAACCACAATACGGAAAAGCTAAAGCTGTGACGAGTATTATATTTCATTCAAGTCTGTAAATGAAAAATCCATAGTCTTGCCCCAGGCTGAGATGATGCCATGTTTACAAAATAGCATGCTTATATAGGTTCCAGGAACAAAAATGTTTCCTATTGATAATATCAAATCTGTTCCAAAAATATGGGGGATGCAACCTCCCTGATTTTACTAGATATCAAAACTATCAAGAGTCTAATCTATTTACTAAAAACACAAAGTTGATATGGCTGGGAGATGTCAAAAGTGCTTCATATCTCCTTGGAAATCATGGGTTCCTGAAAACAAATGAAAATGGGAAGATTTTAGATATGTTTTCAATTGTTAAATCAAGCAATTCAAATTTTCCTAACTAGCTACAGAATCTTACGATTTTGTAGCTAGTTATAATAGCAATTACAATCATATTTTATTCAATAAACAAAACAAACTAATCTTTATAAGAAAGATAATCTATTCAATCAAATCATCTATTCTAACTTGAGAGTGACAAAATCATGCTAAAATTAAAAAGACAATCATACCTCAAATCACGGTATCAAAACATATCAAGCAATCTTGGAGTTTACGATTGCTGTTGCTGCCTCTACATTCTTAAAAATGACAGATCCTGTAGTTTTTAAGTGTTTCTCCTTTTCTTGAGTTATGGATTGGAGTCTACTATTCTCGTTTGTCAACAAATCCAATTGGTCTTTTAAAGACTTAAGTTGGGACTGTAGTAAAGGCACATCCATATAATAACTGTTGATCCAGGATCAACACTCATCACACTATGGTTGTAGGGACTGTGCATTGGCACTGACAGCATTAAGGCTTGGAGAATCGTCCACGCGAAAGGTAGGTTTATCATAGAGTTGAATGCTCGAGAATTCTGGGTTACCTTTTAGACATGGAGGCAGGTTGTTTACATAGTCATAGGGTGTGTTAGGATAGAGCCCATATGATACGGGGTCTTCTTCAGCCAAAAACCTCTCAATTTCTGAATCTGAGTCTTCACTTACTTCAATTGTGTTGCTTGTGTCTGCACAGGGTTTTAATTTATTTCAAGCACATCGTGAAATCAAACGACCATCCATTTTATTCTTGAAATTAACATCGACGTTTCCCTTGTGCTTCTTCCCTGTAGGTTTCATAACTTTTTTAGTGTTATCCTTTGGATACGAACCTGGTTGATTGTCCTGTCGAGTGACATCAGGGTAGGTCAAGGGTTCATTATTAGGGGAAATATCACAGGGAAAGAGTGGCGGAGAAGAGGTTGTAGTGTTCACAAGGGTTTCAACAATGACCGGTTTATCAACCTGTCCCAACTCACCGTTGCCAAAGCCATTTCGTGAAATAAATGCATCCCAACAATCGTTTTGTAATTGCAACTGATGCACAAGGATAATTTTAATTAAACCATGATGAAATAAACTCGAATCAGACCTCTGCTTCTTAAACCGTTTTCCCATCTTGTACAAACTTCTAAGTAGGGCATATTCAACGGGAAGCCAATGAAAATCATAAGCAAGTGCAGATGATACAAGAAAAATAATCCAAATCTTCCTTCACACGTAATGAATTGCTTCACAATAGCAAGTATATCATGCCACCTAGGTTTTAAGGATGGGACTGGCATACCTCGATCGCAACTAGTAATTTTCCGTGAGGTGAACATCAAAGTCCAGGGGACCTCTTCAACTTTTGCATTCTTGAACCATTTTTTCCCGACAGTTGGTAAACCCGTGGCTTGGCTTAAAAAATATTCTGTTACTTCTAACTGCATGTCACCTATCTTTGCTTTGCAGCCATCAAAGGTCAAGGCAAAATCTTGGGCAACTCGAAGATTGAAACCCTTAAATTTTTCAATGAACAAATGCCAATCGTTCCTTTCTAAATTGTCCCTGGCGTTATCATATGATAGCAAGGTTTGGATGCCATTCGGCTCGATCCTTACCACTGGAGCCATGGTGAACAGAAGGGAATCAACCTAGAATTTACAGGTAGGGTTTGACAAAAATCCATGGAGCCATAGCCCCGAGCCTCAACAAAACAATGCTATGATAGTTCAAACGGTAGGCAGAGGCGTTAATCACCATGCGTGGGAACAAAATCGTGAAGCCTGAGACTATACAGAAGAGTAATGGCATGTTGTACTTCGTATGCCACCTTGGCATTGGGTACATATTAGGATGAGAGCACTTTGAAAACCATACTATGCACATTAATGGATTAATCGCAAAGGTAAGTGTATCGAATAACAATTGAATAATTCAAAGTTTCATGAATCAAAACTCCATCAATATCAATCGAATATTAGTGAATGGAGGTATTTTACTTATGCAACCAAGGCATGTTTAGAACCAAGGGGTTATAAACAAGGAGAACAATCATGTTCATAGAAAAGATATGACAATTCTATAATAAACCACATGAGAAATCTTTCTTTAATCACCAATCAAAACAAAGTGTCAATTCCAGCTATGAGTTTTCATGCTTACAGTCATGAAAACAAAAATTGAAAAGAAGATATGTAAAAAGAAACAAGTGACAAGTGTCGTTTAGTGAGGATGCTCATGACAAGTAATGAAATTTTAGAGACCCTGTGTAGGCAGCTTACAAACAATAGAAATTATATTATTGCTGCCAACAATGGGGACATGCTGGGAGAAGTAGTTATCTCTGCCAAATGACGAGTTCAGATTAGGATAATCAGAAAAAACTTCGAATCGAAAAAAACCGAAAAGTTGTTTGAACATCGTAAATAATTATAATGCATTCCAATTTTCAGACAACTGTTATTTTTAAAGAGACGAAAACTGACAACAATCTTAACATAAGAGAGTCATGATATTAAAGTTAAAATCTTCAATACTATTGACAGGGCCACTACTGCCAGCAGACGTCCATAACCTTGACAGGTATGTCAATTAACCCACTCTGATATCTGTATCCTGTCAAGAAGTTCCAGATCAGAACGAAGGACATTTAAGGTCAAAACAGAATCCATATCTAAGAATTTCCTTATACCTGACATTGCTTTGCTGCCAGCAGGCCTGTTCAGTACCTCGACGAAGTTATCTTGGCATCATGCATGCATTTACCCGCTGCCAGCAGACCTGTTCAGTATCCCGATGGGTTTACAAGCACTTCCCACAGCTCTCTGAGGATTTATTTAGTTTTAAAGATATTTAATAGAGCGGGGTAACGCTGAAAATTCTAGTTTTTGGACACATCTTAGTAATTCACAGACTTTGAAGAAATTTCTTAGCTGTCCTTCGTCAAGATTTAGAAATAGTTTGTTAATAAAACCGACTTTCAAGAGCAGGGAGACATCTTTGAGTTGTTCTCTTAAGGAACAGGGACAGCGTAAAAATAATTTTTATGGATGATCATGAATACCTCCAGTTGCAGATTGAAATCAAGAAACATTTTTCAAACAACAAGTTATCTTCAACATGGCTGCAAACTCAGAAAAATACCACAAATGATGTTTAAACAACTTTCAACCGTCATTTTGGAGGGGAAATTTTTTTGTTCTCTTCGTCTGAGCTAGCTCGTGATGCAGGCATGTGTGTTTCAAAAAGAAAGACCGATAAGCATAAAGGAAAAATCAAAAGAAACCAGTAAAGAAAAACAAATAGCAAACAAAACATAAAATATTTACACAGTGTGCATGGGAGCATCATCAGGCAAAGTACCTTTTTAGAGCTTGACCATTCACCGGAAAGGTGTCTGGCTGTGCCTCTAAATTCTGTAATCGGAAGGAACTGGGACCCAATTTCTCAGCAATTAAAAAAGGTCCTAACCACAAGTTCTAAAACTTAGTGTGTGCTCCTTTTCCGTCATGAGGTTTGTCCCATTTTAGGAGAAGGTCACCTACCTCAAAATTTCTGTCAGAGGCAGAATTGGAATCAAACCAGTTTTTAACAATGAGTTGATGTTGATCCAATTTTCGTTTTGCTTGAGCCCTTACTTCTTCTAATTTTAACAAAGCGTTAATTTGACTCTCCAAAGGGTGTCAATATTCTTCCTGTACTTTCTACGATAACTGTAGAGATGGAAGAAGGACATGTGGTGGAAGAATCACCTCCCTGCCGTAAACGAGAAAGAAAGGTGAGTTACCCACAACAGTTTTAGGAGTTACTCTATCAGCCCAGATTGCGTTTAACAATGCATTATGCCAATTTTTATGGTTTCCAAAGAGCGTTCTCTTGATAATTTTGATCAGATTTTTATTAGTCGATTCTGCCAAACTGTTGCCTTGGGGGTAATAGATGGCAGAGTACTTTAATTTAATTCCTTTTTCTAGAGAGAAATCACTCATTTCAAGAGACGAAAAATAAGAAGCATTATCAAATACCAGGCATTCAGGGATACCGAAATGAGTAATAATATTTGAATTCAAGAAGGATATTACTTGGCTGGTATTTATAGCTTTTAATGGGGCAGCCTCGGACCACCTGGTGAAGTAATCTGTGCTTGTTATGATATATTTATGCTGCTGTGAGGATGGCATATTGATTGGGCCTATAATTTTTAATGGGGCAGCCTCGGACCACCTGGTGAAGTAATCTGTGCTTGTTATGATATATTTATGCTGCTGCGAGGATGACAGATTGATTGGGCCTATAATATCCAGACCCCACTACTGAAAAGGGAGTCTACCGAAACTGGTTGAAAGGGAAAGCTGGTTTTTGTATCCGTTCAGATGCCTTTTGACAAATCACACACTTGCGACATAAAGCATGAGCGTCTTTAAAAGGGGTAGGCCAGTAATAACCTGCTCTTAATAATTTGTGGGCAGTGGTGTCCCCACCGAAATGCCCACCAGCTTCTCCTGCATGCAATTCCGATAAGACTTTTTCTGCTTCATCTTTTTCAAGACAACGCATAAGTACTCCATCAAAATTTTGAAGAAACAAAATACCATTAATCAGCTGAAAAGAAGCACATTTTAATCTTAGTGATCTCCTTTTTGTGGGATCAAGGTGACGGGGAGCTGATCCATGTATAAGACAAAATTTTATGTCATCGTACCAGGGACTAACAGGGTTTTGCGCACATCAGATTTGATTTTGATAGTGTTGTCCTGGATTTAACATATCATTTTCCTCTTACTGTCCTACAACTGAATCAACGACCAATTTGCATAAAACTTGGCCTCTTACAATTTGTGTTGGGATGATTTCTATGTCATATTATTGTAAGGATGTGACCTAGTTTCCCTTTTTTCGCCTAGTTCTTTCTGTACAAACAAATTTCTGATGGCCGGGTAAGGGACAATGATTTTCGTTCTAGATTTCAACAGATAAGATCGAAAGTTCTTTACTTATTTGAAAACAACATAGGCTTGCTGATATACTACTGGGTAATTAATTTCGGCCCCCTTGAAGGCTGAACTCATAAAGGTGATTGGGACCTCATCGTTTTCAGCGTTCTTTTGAGTTAGGACAACAGCGTAAGATCAATCAGAGGCAAACATGTAGAGGGTGAAGTCTTGCGAAAAGTCGGGGCTCATTAGAGAAGGAGCGTCTATTATGGCCTTTCTTATTGAATCAAAAGCCTGGCTTTGTAAAGGTCCCCAATGGTACTGTACATCCTTTTTTATTAAGTTTTGTAATGGTCTGACCATTCTCGAAAAGCTAGGGATGAATCTCCTAACAAAGTTTATATGTCCTAAGAAGGACTGCATGGACTTTTTTGACGAGGGAGGTGGTAGTTTTGAAATGACTTGAGTTCTTTCAGGGTCGATAATCATCCCTTTGATCGATATAATGAACCTGAGGAGCTTACCTTGTTCTACTGCAAAGATAGATTTTTTAGGATTCAAAGAAATGTCGTACTTACGACATCATTGTAGAACGGATCTTAAATGAGCTGGATGATATTCTTTATTTTTCAAGAAGACAGTGATGTCATATAGGTAAACTACTACAGATTGATTGATTAAGCCTTGGAAAGCGATGTCCATCACTCTCTGGAAAGTGGCACCGGTGTTTATGAGTCTAAAGGGCATCTTTCTATAAGCATAGGTGCCCCATGGAGTGTGGAAGGTGGTTTTGAGTTGGTCTAGAGGAGACATAGGACTTGGTTGTACCTTGAAAAACCATCCAACAAGGATAATCTTTCAGAACCAGATACCTATTGAAGGATCTGTTCCATGGGAGGAACAGGGTAGTTGTCTTTATCAGATGCTCGGTTAAGATTTCAGAAATCGACACATAGTCAAATTTCACCACTCTTCTTTCTAACAAGGACAAGATTAGAGACCCATTGTGTGTACCTAACTGGGAAAATTATCTTAGCATTCAGGAGTTTGTTTAATTCCTTCTTGACCGTTGGTTCGAGTTTTGGGTGCATTTTCCTTAACTTTTGTTGAAAAGGTTGGGTTTGGGGTTTCATGGGAATAACGTGTTGTATGATGTTAGGATCAAAGGTTTTTAGGTCGTCGTACGTCCATGCAAAAACATCTTTGAATTCCTTAAAAAACTTAATAAATGCTACTTTTTCTTGCTCAGAACACCCCAACCCTAAATTAATGCACTGTGGATTGTCTTTAGTTCCCAAATTTACTTTTTCATGCATCAAGGAGGAACTATTCGTTTTACAGTTCACAGATTTTCTGAAATTATCGTGAAGATCATAAAATTTTTCTAATCTAACCACAGATTTTTGGATAGAGTTTACCATGTCTGATGAAGATTCTAGAGATCTCGGATCTGGTATTATCGTAAAGTCACGAAGATTTTCATCATGGGTAACTTCGTCGATCACCGTGCCCTGGAAAGTTTCTTCCATATGCAGAAAACTTATAATCTGTTGATCGTCATCGAAGACTCTCCAATTCATGATGTTGTCTGGTCTGAACAACAGTTCGATAGAAAATGCATTCGGAGATAAACCTTCTGCAGGAAAAAGTTTTGAAGCGACGATATTTAACAAATCATCTTCTGAATTATTCAATCTAGGAATAGAATTTATGTTAAATGCGGAAAACTTGTTCATTAAATTCCATACCTCAGTTTGATAGCTTTTAAGGTGCGGAGATAAACAGTGGATAGAATTTTTTACCTGTCTAACCACGATTTCCGAATCACCAAAGACAATCGAATTTTGAATGTTCAGATCTAATGCTTTTCTAAGGCCTTGCAAGAGTTCCTCGTATTCAACTGTGTTGTTTGTACATTTGAATTCCAACCAGCAAGAAATCAGAGTCTTGTTACCTGCTGGATCGATGAGCATGCACCCTACACCAGCTCCTTCCTTAGATTTTGACCCATCAAAGTATAGAGACCATATTTGATTTTTGTCGGTTGCATGTGACCACTGAGAGAAGGTTGTTGACTATGTGCATGTTATAACTTCAGATTGTTGTTCCGGGTCAGTGATGGTAGAAGTTTTGGCCATGAAATTTTTGAAAAAAGTATCCATCCCCTATATTTCAGGCGAATTTGGTAGAGGGAGTGAATGGTTCATTGGGATCATTTAAATCAGTGACCGTGAACTTCAGATAACGTTCACAATTTACCTTGATTCTGTTAGGCTTCCCATTCTCGGGCAGCCATAAGTGAGACCAATCTGTTGCAAAATAGCCATGTAATTGTTCTGACCAATCTCTACTTAAAAATAAACCATAAACTTCTGGGATATATACACCAATAATATCAATCACTTGATGAACTTTCGGATTAGACGACAATCTTATAAGCACATTTCTTAATTCGCCTATCACTTTAACACTAGTTCGATCAAGCTAGATAATTTTCAAGGTGGATGGTTTAACTTCGGCATTAATCTTTTGACAGACAGAACAAGGCATTACGTTAGATGACGCACCTGAATCTACCATACAGTTATGTACATTCCTATTGAAAATTTCAAAAGTCAACAAAAATGGAGGGACATTTCTGTGAGTATTAACGGTGGAAATTTATTGTTTTTTACTCACAGCCTCTGAAACTGGTTTATCTACATTTGTTACATTATTTATAGGAAGGTCTCTTTTATCATGAGTCTCAGATGTAGTTTTGGCGGAGGACTTCTGAGGAATTTTGGGGCTGTTTTGAACACCTTTGTTGCTATTTGGATTGTTGTTTTTGTTGTTCTCTGAAATATTCTGCAGCATTTTTTGTAGAAGAAAAGGGGATTTTAATAATTCGTAAACATAAATATTAGCCCTAAGATTTTTTAGATCTTCAATTAAATCATAATCTAAACTTGGGTTTACTAAATTCTATTTAGTCTCAGTTGATTTAGACTGTTTTGGAGGCAAAGTCGTAGTGATTTCAGAAGAAGGCTTATTTGTTGTCTTGCTCCTAGTATTGGAAGGATGCACTGTTTCGAAATTAGCTTGAAAAATGCTATCCGAAAAATGTCTAAAAATATTCGAAGAGGATTCATCTTCTTCTACCGTCTCTTTTTCAGCTACTTCTTCAGGAATATTAGGAGGAATCAAGTTATCATGTGCTTCTAGAATCATTTGAATAGAAAATTGCAGGCTTTCTAGATTCAGGCCTTCAGTATTTGAATTGGGTCGGTTGGTGGGAAAAGGCTTCCTAAAAGGGGGTTTGTAAGGCCCTTTGCTCGAAGAAGCTTCTTCAACTGATCTTTTCAAATCTATAACTTGGTTGGACAATTTTTGAACGACTTTCTGTAAGTTTTCTAAATCCAAACTCTCAGGTTGAGCTTTGTTTTGGGAAGGTCTAGGAAGGATTTCAATTTTCTTTTTGGAAGATGAACTAGTCTCTATCTCATTGCTAGTAGTGTCTTTTAAACTGAGAATGTCTTTCTCGATCTGACTGGCCTCTTCGAAGGCTTCTAACAATGTGGCTTTCTTGGATCTCTTTACCCAAATGGCTATGTTTTGATGTAACGCTTTCATGTAATATGCGACAATAAGATTCTCGGCATGCATCGAATCCGTAGGGATTCGGTTCTTTAGTGTCAAAAACCTTTGATTAAAGTCTTTGATCTTTTCTTTGGGGTTCATTTTTAAACTAGAAAGTTCCATGACTAGAACTTTAGGAGACTTGTCATCTCCAAACTTCTCAAGGAAACATGATTCAAATTTCTCCCATGATACAATGGTGTGGGGTTGTTGGGAAAAGTACCAGGTAGAGGCATTTTCTTCAAAGGTGTAGGGAAACAATATATAGACTACATATTTGTTCTCAACACTACGGAGTCTAATGGCTAACATAAACTTTTTGATGTGATCTTCATCTATCTGTTTGGAGTCTGGGTCAAGTTTAGGGATCCATTTCTCCGTGTGTTTGGGTAAAGGATGTTGAGGCCCAGGTATAGCCACTGCATCTTGGTCGAGCTAGGTTCTGGTGGGATTGTTCACATTGGCCATAGGTGTGGGTGGTGTCGAAGGATAGGATGAAGAACTGCCTTCATCTGAGGATTCATCTCCAAAAGAAGAAGGAGATGAAGGAGGTGGTGACGGTGGAATACCAGATCCTCCTACTGCATGAGTGAGGATTGGATCTGTAGGGTTTAAGGTAAGGTCAGTACCTCCAAGTTGTTCTCTGATATCAGAGAAGTCTAATGGTTTATTCAAAGGTTGGTTTGGTTGTCTTATACGGGATAAGGCACTATGCGTTCTTATGAGAGATTGACGAACAATCTCTTGTATATCACCACCTGAAGGATTTGGAGTTACTGGTTCAATCGTGATCCGTATATCGTTGTCTGATGTGGTTTTTGTTTGAGGGACAATGTTGTCATTTGAACGACTTCTAGTTACTATAGGTGAGCGGGTAGGTGGGGGAGGAGTCTTACAACCTCCTCGTGCCATTAATAGTTTTCAGGCCCTCCCTCTAGTGCCATTTGTTGACGGGCAAAATTGACTGCTCATCAACAAGAGGAGTGAATCCAGTACGGGGTTGTCTAATTAACCCAAGCCGTTTGGATTAATCCACTACGATGGGTTTAGTGGCTCCGTTGGCCGATCTAAGTCTTAAAGAAAGCGAAAAATATAACTAAAAAAAATACAATAACTTAATAAATAACACTCGCTGAAAAATATATATACATCTAATATATATCTACAGCTTAACTAATTAATATTTATGAAATAATTCTACTTATCATATGTACAATATATATAAATAATTCCATTTCTAATATATATATATATATAATATGTACAAAATACAAACTTTAATCTAAATCCATGAAAATCGAATGTAGTTTGATTTTTTAAACAACAGTAAAGCTATTATCTAATCTTTTTGATTTGTTTTCTTATAATGTTTATACAAAAGAAATCGAATATCAAACTGTCTAATTAAAAAAAAGAAATAATAGATGGTAAAAAGTGTTTTAACTACAGGGGACTTCTATATCTATTATACTAATGAAATTAAATAACAAGCTGACATGTTATCGCATCCAATATCTGTTCGATGTGTAGCATCCATTCACCTTATCTGACAAGGTAAACCTACAGCAGATCCTGAAATTGCTTCTCATAAATGTGAAGCAGTAATGATGGAATTTGAATGATAGAACACATAAACGATACGATCACAACAATCTCATAATTTTACAAGCAGTCACATTAAGATAAATCATGTTGTGAGAACTTGTGTATAAACGTTCAATCAAAGATAAAGATAAATCTCTTAATTCAAGTTTGAACAAATGATTACTGTGTGTTAAATATGGAACATGAAACATGGATAATATATAAACTTTTATCATACCAACTTGTAGTAAACCATGACAGCGAAAGCAATCATAATCTATTTACAAATTGAAATAAACATGACTTGAATAAAACCACAATACGGAAAAGCTAAAGCTGTGACGAGTATTATATTTCATTCAAGTCTGTAAATGAAAAATCCATAGTCTTGCCCCAGGCTGAGATGATGCCATGTTTACAAAATAGCATGCTTATATAGGTTCTAGAAACAAAAATGTTTCATGTTGATAATATCAAATCTGTTCCAAAAATATGGGGGATGCAACCTCCCTGATTTTACTAGATATCAAAACTATCAAGAGTCTAATCTATTTACTAAAAACACAAGGTTGATATGGCTGGGAGATGTCAACAATGCTTCATATCTCCTTGGAAATCATGGGTTCCTGAAAACAAATGAAAATGGGAAGATTTTAGATATGTTTTCAATTGTTAAATCAAGCAATTCGAATTTTTCTAGCTGGCTACAGAATCTTACGATTCTGTAGCTAGTTATAATAGCAATTACAATCATATTTTATTCAATAAACAAAACAAACTAATATTTATAAGAAAGATAATCTATTCAATCAAATCGTCTATCCTAACTTGAGAGTGACAAAATCATGCTAAAATTAAAAAGACAATCATACCTCAAATCACGGTATCAAAACATATCAAGCAATCTTGGAGTTTACGATTGCTGTTGTTGCCTCTACATTCTTAAAAATGATAGATCATGTAGTTTTTAGGCGTTTCTCCTTTGCTTGAGTTATGGATTGGAGTCTACCATTCTCGTTTGTCAACAAATCCACTTGGTCTTTTAAAGATTTAAGCCGAGACTGTAGTAAAGGAACATCCGTATAATACCTGTCGATCTAGGATCAACACTCATCACATTGTGGTTGTAGGGACTGTGCATTGGCACTGATAGTATTAAGGGTTGGAGAATCGTCCACGCGAAAGGTAGGTTTATCATAGAGTTGAATTCCTGAGAATTCTAGGTTACCTTTTAGACATGGAGGCAGGTTGTTTACATAGTCATAGGGTGTGTTAGGATAGAGCCCGTATGACACGAGGTCTTCTTCAGCCAAAAACCTCTCAATTTCTAAATCTGAGTCTTCACTTACTTCGATTGTGTTGCTTGTGTCTGCACAGGGTTTTAATTTATTTCGAGCACATCGTGAAATCAAATGAACAACCCTTTTATTCTTGAAATTAACATCGACGTTTCCCTTGTGCTTCTTCCCTATAGGTTTCATAACTTTTTTAGTGCTATCCTTTGGATACGAACCCGGTTGATTGTCCTGTCGAGTGACATCAGGGTAGGTCGAGGGTTCATTATTGGGGGAAAGATCATAGGGCAGGAGTGGTGGAGAAGAGGCTATAGTGTTCACAAGGGTTTCAACAATGACCGGTTTATCAACCTGTCCCAACTCATTGTTGCCAACTCCATTTCATGAAATAAATGCATCCCAACAATCATTTTGTAATTGCAACTGATGCACAAGGATAATTTTAATTAAACCATGATGAAATAAACTTGAATCAGACCTCTGCTTCTTAAACTGTTTTCCCATCTTGTATAGACTTCTAAGCAAGAAGTAGGGCTTATTCAATGGGAAGCCAATAAAACTCATAAGCAAGCGTAGATGATACAAGAAACTAATCCAAATCTTCCTTCACATGTAATGAATTGCTTCACAATGGCAAGTAGATCATGCCACCTAGGTTTTAAGGATGAGACTGGCATACCTCGATCGCAACTAGTAATTTTCTGTGAGGTGAACATCAAAGTCTAAGGGACCTCTTCAACTTTTGCATTCTTGAACCATTTTTTCCCGACAGCTGGTAAACCCGTGGCTTGGCTTAAAAAATATTTCGTTACTTCTAACTGCACATCACCTATCTTTTCTCTACAACCATCGAAGGTCAAGGAAAAATCTTGGGCAACTCGAAGATTGAAACCCTTAAATTTTTCAATGAACAAATGCCAACCGTTCCTTTCTAAATCGTCCCCGGCGTTATCATACGATAGCAAGGTTTGGCTGCCATTCGGCTCTATCCTTACCACTGGATCCATGGCGAACATAAGGGAATCAACATAGAATTTACAGGTAGGGTTTGATAAAAATCCACAGAGCCATAGCCCCGAGCCTCAACAAAACAATGCTATGATAGTTCAAACGGTAGGCAGAGGCGTTAATCACCATGCATGGGAACAAAATCATGAAGCATGAGACCATACAGAAGAGTAATGGCACGTTGTACTTCATATGCCACCTTGGCATTGGGTACGTATTAGGATCAGAGCACTTTGAAAACCATAGTATGCGCATTCATGGATTAATCACAAAGGTAAGTGTATCGAATAACAATTGAATAATTCAAAGTTTCATTAATCAAAACTCCATCAATATCAATCGAATATTAATGAATGGAGGTCTTTTACTTATGCAACCAAGGCATGTTTAGAACCAAGGGGTTATTAACAAGGAGAACAATCATGTTCATAGCAAAGATATGACAATTCTATAATAAACCACATGAGCAATCTTCCTTTAATCACAAATCAAAACAAAGTTCCAGTTCCAGCCATGAGTTTTCATGCTTACAGTCATGAAAACAAAAATCGAAAAGAAGATATGTAAAAAGCGACAAGTGACAAGTGTCGTTTAGTGAGGATGCTCATGACAAGTAATTAAAATTTAGAGACACTATGTAGACAGCTTACAAACAATAGAAATTACATTATTGTTGCCAACAGGGGGTTAGGGTGATTAGGTCCCTAACATAATGAAGTAGTTATTTTCTCCTTAGTTGAGCCCGTAATGATGTGGATCTTGGAGTGATGAATGATCAGATGTTGGGGACCCAAAACTCTTGTTATCCTTAACCTCTTATTAAGGAGATGGATTAAGGGTACAGAGAGATCTTAGAACAATCAAAATCCCCCCCTCAAAGTCTTTGGGAACATCTTTGATGGCCACTCTTTGACGTCATTTTGATATTTTCTTTGAGATGCTTTTTAAAATCTTCAAATTATTTCTTTCTTGCAATATATATGATGTCAATATTATTTACTATTGTATATTTTATATTTTTCATTTGTTGTTCAACATCCTAAATTCCACATCTTGTTTTTCATTTGTTATTAATGATGATCTGTCTTGAGGTTTAATAGGTGTAGATTTGTTTTAGAATCATTTTCCATGTGAACCTAAAATAATAATTCTCCTCTGTTTTCTCTTTATCATACTTTTTGAATCACCCAAAGTAGATCTTATATTCAAAAGTTATGTTAAATTCAAGTTAACATGCCTTTTAAAACCTTGATATGGAGACTGACTTGTTGGTCGACATTCAACATGTTACAAATTCGTCAATTTTGATCATTTGCTTGTCAAATTTTGGCAATATGTTCTTTCATATTCTTTCTTAAGAATTCCACTGGTTGCATTCAATTTTGATCTTCCAAGAAAACATTATGGTCATATTACCAGAATTTTTTTTTTTTTTTTTTGCATATTTTAGGATAACTAACTTGCACATATTGGCACGTCACCAATACTTCACTTCTAGAGTTGAAATTTGGATATGAAATACCTAGGTATGTATTCTTTTCAGTGAAACTAGTGGTACTCAATTTGGAAATCACTAGATTTTGAGATAACTATTTTACTTATAACACATTTTTAAGATCAGTTTTAAGACTAGTCAAGATCCCTAAATTCCACTCACTGTAACTTCAAAATTTTAGAAAACCATAATCTATAATTTTTACCCTGAATAATTATCTATGTCTCCTTTGCACCTTGAAATTTTCACATCTTGGAAATTCTCCAAAATAAAAATAGAGGAAAAAATGGTAACTTGGCTCATTTTGAAGGAGCTAACTGAGGATTGTATGCTTTGATACCAAATATTATCACCAAATACCCCAAATAGCATAAAAGTAGAAATAAGTAACTGTGTACCTTGAGAATGAAATATAAATAATGGATGATAAGTCTCTTTGTGAGAGAAACCTTCTTTTACAATATAACAAATGCACAAGATGAGATGATGTCTAAAACTAAGCCTCCTTGGTATCTATATGAGACAAATAGTACGATTACAATTAAGGGGCCTAATGAATTAGTAATAATAACACCGATATAACAATAAAATGTAATGTCTCGATATATAGGGCTTAACATTCATCCATGATAATTTTTCTCAATTCTAAAGAGTTGGAAATATACATTCTAGTTTTCTAATTAAGAATTCCATCATTAATTATCTCATAACCTTAATACCTCTTCTCTATTTTCTCTTGTTTCAATCCATCTTTCACTTGGATGTACTATGTTCATCTCTAGCAAGGAACTCAATAACCCTTTTTCCTCAAATCTAATTTGCAAATTCTAATTGTCGACACATGCATTTTCCCACTAAGAACATATGCAACTTTAATTGCCTTTCTTTTTATAAATTTGATCTCAAAATCAAATTCACATAGAAATTCAACAATGTTGTTTCCTTGGCATTCAAGTTTCATTGGTCAAATAAATACTTCAAGTTTTTATGATCAATGTTGAGCTCAAATCTCTTGCACATTAAATAATGCCTCCACATATTTAGGGAATGCATTAATGCAACAAGTTCCAAATCATGAATAGCATAATTTTTCTCATATTCCTTCAACTTCCACAACTTATAACAAATAACTTTAAAACTAAAGGAAATACACCGTATACAATCTTCACTTTAGAAGTTGGGCTCCCACCCATGAAGAAATTGATGCAAAGAAGAAGTAAAAAGTTGATAGTAGAGTTGATGGAGAAACCAATCCTTGATATATAGTACATGGAGTTAGAATAACACACATAATATATATATTTTGTAATATAAAAACATCATTTATTCTATTATATTCACAAAAAATATACAGTTAGGTTGAGGGGACCTACCAAAACCTGGAAACCAAGTCCACACCCCAAAAAAATGTCTCAATTTTCAATCAAAAGACCAAAAGTGAAGAGCTAGAAAGAATTAAGTCCAAATATCAAAACCCTCCATTTGCATCTTAACTGGACACCCTTATAGTAGCCGAGATATTATCTATAGACCCTACCCTGACAACATGGCTATATTTCACTTGGTTGTAAGTAAAGAAAAATTCAGAAACCAGAGAACCACAAACCTCTTAATTAGGGGCTTCTATCACTGGTGGCCCCTTTCTCAGCTTGGTGTGGCAGTTGCTTCCAGGATCCTCTGTTAAGAACCAACCATCAATATAGCATAGAAAAACCTCAGGAAAAGTACTCAACGCCTTGAAAAAGAGATAATTTTAGATAATAAGCCTCTTCGAGGGGGCAACCTCCTTTTACCCCACTTAAATGTTCAAGTACAAGATGATTCAAAATGAAAAT
>ML790487.1:244432-255281 GCA_009831015.1 Picea engelmannii
CAAGTGCAATACCAAAGGTATCGTGATCAGACCAATATGTGTCTAAGATAAACATAATGTATTGAGGAATGGGCACATTCGACCAAACATGGTCAATAAGTGCGTTTTGCAGATGGCTTGTGTTGTTCAAAAGAAAGTGGAGACTGTATTTGCACATGTAGTTTTCCAATTCTTTTGTTCTGCCATTATTTTGTAGCATGTCAATATTGAAGTCTCCAACAAGTACAATGGGTCTGTTCAGATGGAAATGGCCTAATGCATTGGAAATAACATCAACTATGTTGGAGAATGTTGCATGGGGAGCAACATAAAAATTTAGTATTGCAACTTCTGTTTCATGGAAAAAAAAAATTGCAAGCACCACTTCAACATTATTTTCTTCGATATGTATATGGTCCAAAATTGGCACATGTTTTTTCACTAGTATCATCATCCCATGTGTAATGTAACTTGATATGCAATTGTGATTTGGGAATTGTTTGTTCTGCATGCATAATGCCATGTGTGTTTCCTGCAAGCACATAATATCGAATTGCATTATATCATAGTCATTGAGTATATCATCCATGTGTGCATTTAAGCTACATGTGTTAAGCGAGAGAATTGATACAGGTGAATTTGTTTGTATGGATTGGTAATCATAGTGTAGTTGTCATTTTGCGGTGGTCCTTAGTCGTTCCATTTCAATATCAACTTTATGTTTCACTTTGAAGTTATCTTTTGTGAGAGGAATTAGTAAATACAAGGAGTCTATGCTTCTGACATGGGACAATGTTGTGTATACAAGTCCATGTATCTGAATTCCAGCAGGCTGAAATGCAACATTATCAAGTGTTAGTCCTTGTGATCTGTGGACTGTATTTGCACATGCAATTTTAATCAGAAACTGTTTTCAAATCTTCAGTCGACTTGTCTTTGTTGATGTCGATACTGGCTTTGATATTTGCAAAATAGGTGTCCAATCGCTTCCAATGTTTGAAGTATATAGATAAGACAACTTGCTTTCTTCTCTCTTGCCTATATGCGGTTCATGGAACTTAATCCAAAGGACATCGAGTTTTTCTGTCTTCGTATAGCCTTTTAGTATTCCATCTGCACCATTGACCAAGCATCCTGTGAATCATAGTTAGAGGCATATATTTCAAACAACATTTCTAATTTGAGGACAAGCTGCAAAGTTAAAGTGATTGAATGTTCATGACGTGGCACATGTCCATGGTTGTCTTCTTCCAGGTCAATTGAATTGATGATGATATCATCGCCAGGCATGATCAATAACATGTGGTTGTTATGCATTGCAACATCCTTATTTCTGTAGAACAAGTAAGGGAACGTTGGGTCTGTTGGTGCAATCTGTAAGTACCTCGAATTGATATATGTTAATTCATCATATGTTTGGTTGTTTGTCCGCATTCTATTCAGAATTGCAATGAATGTTTCATCTGTCTGACACATAGTAGTATGCAACTCAAAGCATTTAATACTGTCTCTCCAAAAGTCATGGGTGATTGTTTCCATGTTAACGGTAGGTTGTTCAAATATCCAAGAATCTTGGATGGGCTGTGCCTGGTAAAGATCCCCATAGAATATCATGTCAATGTTTCCAAAGTATTTTGTGTGCACATGTTTTATGCTTTTTAGTTGGTTGTCAATGGAATACAAGAACTGACTCCCAATCAAAGATGCTTCATCTATAAAGACAAGTTGGAGTTCCTCATAAATCTTAGATAATGTATCCAACATTTCCTTGCTAAGTGGAAGAAACCGTGACTTGTTAAAAGGCATTAAAAATGCAGAGTGGACTATTGTTCCACCTGCATTATATGCAACTTTTCCTATGTATGCAACTATTAGGCCCTTTGGTTTCATAGGATCAGACGAATTGTTTGAATCATAGATTCGTATAAGCATTTGGAACAGTGCTTTCGCTGTGAATGTATTTCCTGTTCCTGCTCCACCTATAAGGAACAAGTGCAGAGGATTGTCCATGTTCAAGTGTTTTTTAAGAGAAATGACCATTAGAATTGTTTGATGTTCTCGATTCAACAGACGTCTTATTATGTGGTATTCATTATTTTCAATTACGAAAGGATGTTTTGTGACTTGAAAACCAAGACTGATAAGTTTTTCACTTCCACTTGATGGAGGATGAGGCAAATCCACTTGTAAGTCATAGGACTCAGATGGAGTTCTGGTTGTTTTTTGGTTTGTGAATTTCTCATCATGATCCTCAGGGTTTTCTAGGTCATTAACTACAACTTCTAGATCACCCCATGTTGGATTAACATTGTAGGTAAATCTAGCTTCATTGATGTGCGCTATAGTCTAAGATGTAACATACATAGCCTCCCATGTAGAGAAGTTATGTTTTAATGTCTCTTCATTTTCATCGAACGGAACGTACAACAACAGTTTTTCTCTACAACAGTTTTCATAGTCAAAATGTTTATTGTATTTGACAAACCGTATCACAGAGGTTTTTTTTTTGTTTGATATGGGTGCACCATTTTTTTTGTAATGTGATACGAATTCTGCTAAGCAGATATGCCTAATAGGAGATGGACGATGGAGGTAATAATCAACAATAGAGCTACATAGTACGTCTTCTGAATTGTCAGGCTCTTGTTGTAGAAAAACCGGTGGTTTAAGCACAAATGTGTGTTTTTCAAGTGGAGATGTGTTTATGAAGACACGGTTTCTTGAACTACAAGTGACGGGTAGTGAAAGTGCAATGTGAACTGCTTGTTGAGCAAACATTTGTTGAAGATTAAGTAATATATTGCCAAGTGTGTGTATTATTTGTATGGCATCAATATGACTTATTTCATGTTCTTTATGTATTCTTATGAATGCACTTGTCATAGATTTGTCAACCTTTGTCATATACGAGGTACAATACGATGTTGCAACATATGAATTGAGCACTGCGCATCTGTATTTTTTTTCCACATAACTGGCATGTCCTTGGAGAAATTGTTGTTCCAAATATGAGAAAGTTTTCGTTTAAGGAAAATTGTTGGTTGACTAAGCGTACATTGTATGGCTTGGATATACTCATCTTCTGATAGATTTACCTCTGCCAAGAAGGCATCAAATCTCATCAGCTCATCAATTTCTTCTTGTTCTAGGAATGCGAACAAGGATTTAGATTTCTCAACAACAACATTGGCCTCTAAACTAAGTGTCTCTATGATTCTTGTAGCTCTCATTAGCGACATGAGAAAGTTGTATCTACAATGCGAGTTTTTTCGTTTTCTAGAACTTCTTGTATGGTAATGTCTATGGACTTTGGCAAGCTCTAGATCCAAATGATTTGTGTTGCATGTTATGTATTTATCCACAAATTGTTCGATCTTTGAATTGCTATCAGATCCATAGACTGGTGCACCTTCTATCCACAACAGTGCGTGGTCATGTTCATTTCCCCTATTCTGGAATTCAGTCACAAAAAAATAGTCTGATATTTTTCCAAAAAATGTTTCATCATGGCATATCAATTGTCTCAAATCATTTATTATATGTCTATAGTAGCGAGTACATGTCATTGGGTCTTTCTTATGAGGTAGTCAATGTCATTATTTTCCAGTGTATCAATTTCTTTTTTACGTTTCTTGTTCCTATGCAGGTCAGATACATCAGCCACCAATGGATCCCAGCAATGCTCTGCACTTGTAAATGTGATGAAAGATGTTGGTGGGCCCAATTGCTGGATCATTGAAAAAACAATTTTTTTGTTTTGTTGCAAATAGTCAGTAGAGGTGCAAATGTTTTTGAAATCTATGTATCCAATATCAGATTTCATAATTTTTTCTAGCTTTACTTTATACTTCACATCCTCGGCCAACAACTTTCTTCCTTGTAACTGGCCTTTTCTTATTTGGACCCAAATGCAAGACAAAACTTGCTCTATTATTATGCGCATTGTTTTGAAAACCAAATTTGTTACGTGACAGGAGAAGCAACCGCTTGAATGTAACAACTCCCATCTGACTATTTTATGATAACTGAATCATTCTGTAATATCAGTGGCACGTGGATCTCCATAGAAGAGTGTTGGAAAGTTCATTTCCTCAGTGAATTTGTCCTTGAATATTCTAAGTGCATGCTAGCCCTTGACAGGTGCAATTTCGACAATTTTGTCTTGCAAGTCACGAATGCACTGTGAATCAGTGAATCCATGCATCAATGTCTCAGCAGGTGTTTCATTCTCCGATTAATCACTTATATCAAATTCCTAGGATTTTCGAGAGTGTCTGCAAAGTTGCCATCCTCTTCTGCAAGAACACTATTCCAATTTCCATTTATACAAATGCTATGTGCTTTGTACAGGGCCCTGAAACATAATTCCTTTAATGCTTTCATAATAGCATGCACATGCACTTTGCATGTTTGATAGGAATTTTTGTATTGCAAGTGTATTTTTAGAGCCACAACAATTGTCATTGTATTGCTAATGAATTGTGGCAACGCTTTTTGCACAACTTCTTGTTGAACAGGCCTATCTTGGGTCGTTTATAGGCCCAAGGCCTGATTTGAGAAAATGAAATTCGCAGAGACACAAGTCTCTCCTCAAGTTTCGTAAGTGCACTTACATCCGATAGTGGTGTATTACATCTTATTTGGTCAGGGGTTGCAAACTGTGGCAATTTTCGATTTTCAAGCGACCGTTTGCATGGAAGACAAACTTTTCCAATGGAAAAGGGTTTCTCGTGCATTGTCAAGCGGAGGTATTCTGCTTGAAAATCAAGCATGAAAGACATAGTGTTTTTTAAAAATTTCAATTTTTCACAAATTGCACACGCAATGGAAGGAGTGTCTTTAATTTGTTTCATGTAGGTCTATCTTGCATTTTTCTTTCGTAGGGAAGTATGAGTAGAAACGGTTTCCTGGTTTTCATTGGTAGCACTGCATGGTGTTGCTTCTAGACCGCGAGATGTCACAGTTGCATGAGAATTCTAGGATATGTGACCGTACCTGTTTATGTTCTGTTCTGTACGAACAAATTTCTTTAGATTGTGATATGTGAGTTTCTCTCTAAAAGGAAGCATAGCAATGTATTTTTTTCTCTCGCGCATGACCTTTTTCAAGTTGTGGTAACTTACTCTATGATTCTTGCCCAAGGGCACGATGAGTTGATGGCAACTAGGATGAATTTCACTCTGACTCGGGTTCTTATAAACTAGTCTAGGTTTTTTGCTTAAGGCTTATATGGCCTCATCACAAGTGGGACGAATTTTATGCATAATTTTTTTCAAGTTGTGATAGCTTACTCTATGTTTTTTGTTCAAGCCCTGTATGGCCTCATCACAACTGCGATGAATTCCACGCATGGTTTTTTTGTTCAAGCCCTCTATGGCCATATCGCAATCGAGAGGAGTCTCATTCTCACTAAAACACATTCCACACGTATGCAGATTCGAAGTCATTTCAGTGGCATGGACATTCAACCCTGAACCACCGATATGTCCAAGCAAAGGTTCATAATGGATATGTGTTGTATCTATTTTCAACGAGAGAATGTCAATTGTTTGATCATAATTTGAATCAGTAAACCACGAATGGACAGTGCCATCTGGCAAGGCCGACCAGACCTGGATATTTAAACTGAATATCATAGACATCCATTGCAAACAGAATCTGCAACCCTCCACATTCCCTTTTTCATATGGAAGCACCATGTTTACAAGGTATTCCTGCCAACTTCCAACTGTCCTCATATTTTCTAGGAGATATGGGCAAAGGTGTTGATGCAAGCACCTAAAATCCTGTTGGTTTCCGCCTATAATTGAAAAGGATTGTACAGTGTAAATCCTCAATGACTGCACATCGAATTCCACTGCCACCAAACAACAAATTGCGTTGAATAGAATATCTCCACAACTAAACACAACATTTGTTTCCAACTGTAAACCATGGCAATCTATGCGATGCATAATCCGTTTCCATTGCGATTCAAGGTCTTTGAAAATGACAGACAAGTAAATATGAGGCCCTTCAACATTGCATATGGACATTTTTCTGTACAATAGTGGTTCATAATGACCACTGACAACATCGACATCATGGAACAAGATGCAATATGGATTGTCAGATGCAGTTTTGTTGAATAATAGATATCTTGTTTCTCTTGTCAATGACCATATTCCAACTGATATGTTGAGTCAGTTAGACAACCAGCATATACAAAATGTATCTTCCCAAAGTCCCATTTATGTGCAGGCAGAACTAGAGATGCAGACAACCGCATCTTTGAAAAATACGTATCGACATCATGTATTCCATGCAACTGCCGAAGAAAATCAGATTCCAGTTCATATTTATAGGACTCCAAAGCCTCAACATCGCCATTTTTAAAACAACTCAAGAAATAATCTATCAATCCATTGTGCAACTCAGTCGACGAATACTGGAAATGTAGTAGAACCTGGAATGTATCGAAAAGGAAATCCCCAACAATATACAAGAATGCATCCAATCTAAAAAGGCCATTGGTATGCAAAACCACGTCAATGTTGTCATGTATAATGGATTGTGCACCTATTTCATACGACTCAACATCTATTACTTTTTTCATCTCTTGAACTGTGATTTTGAAGTTGTTTGTTAGATACTTTGAGTCTGTATGAAAACAAAGAAAAGGGGGAGGGAAAAATAAAAGTAGCAAAAAAAAAGGAAAGCAAAATAGGAAAACTACAAGCGCAGAATTGGGTACCAATCCCTGTATGTATCTTTCAACCTTCTTATTCTCAACTTCAATCCCCCCTAATCCCCATAGTAGATGACAAGAAAACAAACCCACACTGGAAAGTGAACCAAACAAAAGAAACAACGCAAATAAATAACACCATAAATTTACTCAGTAGAAAGAGAACAGGTGGACGCAGTTTTTCAACCCACAGAATAAAAACATTCCCTGCGTCTACACCCCGCCGGATGGTTCCCTCTTCTGACAACTCTGAGCTACTATTTGTAAACCCCTCAAAATAGCAATTTTCGAAAAATCTATGGACGTCGCAGCCGGCATATGAAGACGCATAGTTTCCAGGAACAAAAATTAAGAGCACAAACAAAGATGGTGTGCAACATAATTTGGAGGCAGGGACTTCCACCATTGAAAAATAGCAACAATAGTGAAACTTACCCGTCAATGAGGGACAACAACAGCTCAGCCCAAAAACTGGAAACCACAACAATAGGTCTAACAACTTGCAAAGTTGAAGAACAACAAACCAATGAACAACCACCAAGAGGTCGAACTACGACTGCAGGACCTCAACTTTGCAAAGTTGAATCAAAGAAGAACAAGAATCATGGAATGAAGCACCAAACAAGCATCGACCATTGAAGCAGTGATGTCGACCTTGCAAAGTTGAAGAACAACAAAGCAATGAACAACCACAAAGAGGTCAAACTACAACTGCAGGACCTCAACTTTGCAAAGCAGAATCAAAGAAGAACAAGAATCATGGAACGAAGCAATGAACAAGCATCAACCACTGAAGCAGTGATACCGACCATGAACGAAACTGTATTGCAACACATCTGTACAATAAACATTTAAGACTGCCAAAGCTGTGAGGTAAACACTTAAGACTGTCAGGACCATCGAAGGGTGTGGCCATATGCAAGCATTTAAGAAAAAATGCATTGTGGCAGGCCTGTTCTCTCGAAGCACGCAACAATAAAGAAAAATTCACACATAGTAATATGGTAGAGAATGTATTCTACCTAGAAGAAAATGCTAAAGAAAACATTCAAACTAATGCTAGCATTAATCCACCTTCCACCAATCCATAATAAAATATATGATTCGAAAAGACCATATACGATCAAATACTTTGGATATGCCAAAATATATAACATTGGGAATAGCGAAGCCGGCAATAAGACCTCCAATCCGTCCAATCAAATCTTGACAAAGATGATACTTTCTATTATATAAAATACGATGTTTTCACTTCCCTTGTTCCAACAATAGATAATATGGAAATATTTGTGGTCAATGCACAATCTAATACTAGGTCAACCCTTTATCGATTGCTATAGTCCCTCTATGCCTACGGCAGGGACTACTAATAATAAAAAAGTTGCCATGGCTGGGCGCCCAAAAACAACCAAAAATTAAGAAGCCAACATATACAAGAAGTCTTACTCCAACCTATCAACGCCCTCCATGGATAATTTCAGAAAGGCATTCTTCATATTGCAGTGATTGCGATAATTTAGAAGATTGAAATTTTCAGCCGATCCTAAACTGCGTGCTTCAATCCAGTCTCGATAACTAAATTGTATTAGTGCTGCGTAGGGTTGCTTAAATAAGTTTTACTCTTCATACAAGAGATGTCTCTGGCTCGCTATGTACTCCCTCAGTCATTCTTGTATCGGTTCCATAAATCAAGAGTTAATACGGGCGATATGATTAGGGTTCACACAATGAAAGCCAAGAAGCTGAGCTGAAAATAGATGTCAATGTCAGGATCCTTACATGGTTGAGGGACGCATGACACCATCAAAACGCCTTTCTATTCAATAAGAATAAGGATATAGATGCATCAACAAAATTTGAACGGTTGCGCATGCACCTAACGTCCTGTCAAGGATGAATGTCCCGAGAACCACTGACAGCCGTGTTTCAGAAAGACCTGTCAACAAAAAAATAAAAAATAAAAAATAAATAAAAGAGCCAGCTTCAAAAGAGAAATTTACACAACAGTCGAACCTTCCAAAGCAGAATATTTCGTATGCCGCTTTCAATTTGTGCTCTATTTAACTGACCATAAGCATCAATAGATAGCTTGGAATGAGCTGTCGTTGTCGAAAGATAAACGGATGGCGATTGGCTTAGTCCAAGTCCAAACATAGTAAGCAAACGATATATAGAAAATGAAACTGGAGACTGAAATTAGCATGTGTCTGAAATATATCCTGTGATAACAAACGTATTGAAAGACGTACGCTTCATAGCATCCTTCACGGTTATCAATTTTGTCCTCGCCTTCCCTGTGCACCTGCGAGCGGCGATGGCGGACGATTAAATGCGGGCAATTGCAGTCGGTCTGTCCCTGTCGTTCAGGGTTTCCTGGAAATAATAGTGTAACCTCCATAGTCCAAGCATCGACACGGAGTTGTCCAGCATCGACAGAGAGTAAGTTAATATTGTATCAGAGCGACGTCATTTGCAGGCTAAAAACGAAGTTACTTCTCGCCAAAATTTCAGGGGTAGTTTGACATGATCCAAATTCAATGTGTGGCAGAAATTTGTCTGTGGGGTAAGCCGACCCAATTGCTTCGAAAATCAATCAAAGTTCCATATCTATCGAAATGTCAACTTGCAGTTATTTGAATTCTAATAGGGTGAGAGAAAGATTGCTATAGCATACTCTAACATGGAGTAAACTCATCTCAGACACTGCTTACCCTAGAGAGCAGTGTCTAGGGTGCTTACACTGCTTACCATATATATATCCTTAATGATCATGCTTGGGGTGCTTCATGTTATATGGGGTGTTAACTATCCTTGGTTGTATCATGATGAACATATACATTGGAGATAGTTTAGTCATGGATTAATAGACCTTCTCTTCATGCTTATGTGACACACTCCCATGGAACATTGGAGACTGGATGTCTTCATGATTTTCTTCATGGGGTGCACACCCAAAGAGGTTGGTTGATTGCTTGGGAGGAAAACTACCTTGGAGGAGAGGGTATTGAGCCCTAAGTGTAATGAAGACACTTGATGGTCTATGTGGAGTCACGTACTTGATTTGAGGATGCTCGGGTTGAGTGATCATGTAGGTGGGTGGACTTGGAGGTACACATGGTTTAGGAAGTAGCATTGGAGCATTCAAGGCCTTTGAATGATGAGGATTTGACATTTATTGAGGAGTATTTAACCTTGGAACCTTGTTTGTTGGACATGTATTCCTTGGAGCTTCATGTGTCACCGAGAGTTGGAGCACTCCACATGTGGGCCCATCTTCTTGTAGTTAGGTTGTTTGTAGTCCACTTTGTATTGTTGGCCTTCCTCACCTTTCATATAAATAAAGGGAGGAGAGAGTTTTTTTATTCATTAAATTGCATTGGCATGCTTGTGTTAGAGATGCAAGAGCTAGAGAGAACTAGTCTCTTTGTACATATTTTCATTGTATTTACTTTATTTTGTCTTGAGCGCTAAGGTTCTTAAGGAGATTCAAGGGATAACTAGATTAAGTTTTTTCCCTAAGAAGACAAGGGAAGCTAGGGTTTGGGAGAAACCTTAGAAGGGAAAAATGAGTACTTGATCTTGTGGTTCTTTTGGGAGACGAAGGCTAAGGTTTTGTGGCATTTGGAAACCCTAGTACTACTTGGAGTGCTTAATGTGGAGATGATAGAGGGAGACTCTCTTGTACACTTTTCTGATGTAAGTCAAGGTGCCAAGGAGGATTTGTCAATGTGTATGCTAACTTGTTGAGGATCTTTGGTGGAGTGACCAACTTTGGTTAGGAGTAATTCCTAGCTAGAAGGAGTTGTTGGCCAGTGTTTTCTTATGTTTATCTGACTAGGGTTTGGAGAGTGTGACTTGTATCTTTGTGTATTAAGTTGTAGTATGTACTTGTACTTCATCTTATATATATATATATATATATATATATATATATAATGTTCTTATTTTTTAGAAGTGTACCCTAAGGGTTGGAAACTTGTTCCATTGAATTACACTTATTCAATGTTTATTTTCTTGGGTTGCCTTGTGTATTTGGTTGAAAAGAAGTGAAGTACATGTTGTTATAATTTATATTTCATATCCATCCCTAAGGCTAAAAGAACACATGAAATAGATCTATAAAACCTCAAGGTTAAAGTGAAA
>ML790487.1:255381-268627 GCA_009831015.1 Picea engelmannii
TGTCTCCTTGGTATATATAGGAGACTAGGAGGTATAATTACAAATAATGGCCTAAAGCCGACATAATTAAAATAACATTACTAATCTAAATTACAACTAATGGCCTAAAGCCGACATAAATAAAATAGCATTACTACTCTAACGTGCCCCAGTTAAGGGGTAATGAGCCAACATTAGGGCTTAACATCCCAATTGGATAAATGAAGCATAACTATGGAAAGAAAATAAGTGAGAGGGAAAGTTATGGGGAGGGAACTGTTAAAATAATAGGTGTGCTCGTTTTCACCATAGACAATATCACTATATTGTCACCCAACCATAGGCATAAGGCCACCCTCAGGCACCTTAACCTTGACAGCTAGAATAATTCTTGAAGCAAACACTAGAACAAATAACTAGCCAAGATAGCATACCTCTCTCCAAATATAGCGCACCAAGTAGAGAAACCAAAACCATAAGCCAAAGACCAAGTTGCCACTGCAACAATTGCAACTCTCCTCCAGTCATGCGCACCACTAGTCCTTATGAAGTCATGAAAGTGAGTGAGACCAAATGAGCTCAAGCACCCTCTATTTATAGTGCTTCAAGTCACCGAATTGGGTTGACTTCTTTTCTTGGAGGCTAATAACTTAATATTAGATTTTCTCTTAAGACGACTTGTCTTATAGGGTTATTATCCAACCGTTTAGAGTTTCTCTTTCTTCCTAGAATATTCAAGTCTCATCAAAGGTTACACATGGAGGTTAATCACTCCTGTAGCTACCATAACATCAACACTCCCTCCTAGCTAGGTAGGTATTATCGGTAATGGTATTGAGCACAAACAAACCATTATACTAGTAGAATCATCATAACCACACATGTTATCTCATGATCACAAAGATCAAATCACGAGCACCATCAACACTATCCATCTAGCTGGAAATCATCTCCAACACTAGTTGTAGTCTCCATGGAAATCAGAACAATTCCACCAAATAGAACATAATTGTGTCTATTGATAGTAGTACACAACTAATGTCCAGTGGTACACAACCACTCCTAGTAGCACACAACTACTAACCAGTGACACACAACCACTACCAGTGGAGAACATCCACCATAGTAGCATACAACTACTATCCAAAGACATAGTCTCCATAGAAATCAAATCATATTATATGATATCATCCTGCATCAACAATGTCATCATTTGCATCACCTCTAAGTCATAATAGCATGATGCAAATGCATCGTATCTAAGTTGTACTTGCATGATCTAGAGTATCATCTACACCATCTCTAAGTCATACTGGCATGACATATCTAGCATGCCAATGCATCATATCTAAGTTGTATGCCACCTCTAAGTTGTACTCGCATGATGTAGATTAGTGCCTCACAATGTCATCGCTAAGTTGTATGATCATCTCTAAGATGTACTAGCATGACATATCTAGCATGATGCCAACGCATCATATCTAAGTTGTATGCCACATTTAAGTTGTACTCACATGATCATATCTAGCATGACACAAGCCCCCTGCATCATCTCTAAGTTGTATGGTCATCTCTAAGCCATACTAGCATGACATATCTAGCATGATGTCAATACATCATATCTAAGTTGTATGCCACATCTAAGTTATACTCGTGTGGCCATATTTAGCATGATGTGACTCACCGACATCATCTCTAAGTTTTACTAGCATGAGGTCAATACATAATATCCAAGTTGTATGCCACCTCTAAGTTTTACTAGCACGATGCTCCTCGCGCCACAGTAGCAACAAATCCAACCATCTGTATCATATATGAGATGTACTAGCATGATCATATCTAGCATGATGCAAGCATCATCTCTAAGTTGTATCACCATATCTAAGTTGTACTAGCATGATACATATTTTTAGCTCACTGATAGTCCATGATGCCACATATCAGTGCTCCCTCCCAACTGAGGAAGTCATCTCCTCCCTTCCAACCAAGGGAGCAATATCCACGAGCCCCAATTTGTTCCTCAAGTATGCAAACTTTATCTTGAACAAAGGCTTCATAAAAATATCTACAATATGCTCATCAATGGAGATATAATGGAGAACCACTTCTCCCCTTCTGGAATTTATCACGAAGAAAATAGTACTTTATCTCAATGTGCTTCGACCTATCATGGAACATCAGGTTTTTTGAGAGCTTCACACAGCTCTGGTTATCAAAATATATCACGGTCGAATCCAACACTTGATCAAATAGTCGAGAAACCAGCTTACGAAACCACACGACTTCTGTACAACCATCACAAGCTGCAATATACTCTGCTTCTGTAGTGTTGAGTGCAACATAGTTATTTTTTCTGCTAGCCCAGGATATCATAACAGATCCCATATTGAAACACATACTAGAAGTATATTTATGTCATTTGTACTCTCTTCCCAATTTAAATCAGTAAATCCATGCAATTGTTCATCACTATTTGAGGCATATCTCAAACCATAAGTTATCGTTCCACAAATATATCTCAAGATATTCTTTGTAACCATCTAATCCTCTTGTCTAGGCTCCACTTGGAAATGGCTCAACATGTTCACAACAAAGAAAATGTCCGGCCTAGTATTCACCAAATACATAAAGGAGCCAATCAACTGTTAGTATAGGGACGAGTCTACTGGATCAGAATCATAGTCTCTCAACTTCCTCAAAACTGTTACCATGGAAGTTTCCATGGATTTGCAATCCATCATCCCAAACTTGTGAAGGATATTTACAACATACTTCCCTTGTCCTAGGAAGACTTCACCATGCTTCTACCATACCTCTAATCCCAAGTAGTAGTGCATGAGACCAAGATCCTTCATATCAAATTTAGTGGTTAGCTCCTTCATACATTGAATAATGAGATGCTTTGTGTAAATGTGGATGAAACTGCATAGATAAGATATATCTAGAAAAAATACATACACAATTTGCAAAGAAATGAGAAAAGAGAGAAACACGATAGAAAGAATGGAATAATTCTATTAAGAAAATAAATGAATGATAATTTACACATGATATACTCTGTATAACTCAACTAATGCACACTGGAGGAGAACCAATGTGCCATAGTGGTGGTCTAGATTGATCTGGACACACACTAGTAGTTACGAGACTTAACTTCCACATACTCTAGTCTCTCAGGAAGTTACGGGAGTTAACTGCCACATACTCTAGTCTATCAGGAAGTTACAGTAGTTAACTCCCACCTAGTCTTAGTTAACTAGTCTCTCAATCTTCAGTTAGCTTACTGAAATAGAGTGAAGTGAGGAGGATATTAGGGAATCATGAGTAATGTGCTAGTCTGGTGATAATCCCAAGGACAATTTTTATTAGTTGGTGATGATCCCAATGTTGCAGGGTGATGATCGCAATGTGGCATTTAGACTCCACTCAACTGATCAAACTAAAGTGTGAAATGAAGAGAATATTCTCTTAGAAGAATATTCTCCCTAGACTATAGGAGACTGAATAATGACTAGTAAACATAGGGAAAATGTAACATCCGTAGCCACCAATAGGCCGGACAATGCTACCTACACAACCTTAACTTAGCCTTGGCTTCTTTGATACCATTTTGTAACATGCTCGACCTTCCAAAGACTGAGAAATGCTACCAACAAAACCTTAACTTAGCTCTGTTACCAATTTGTAACATCCCCGACCATCTACAAGCTGGGCAACGCTACTATGCAGATGCTTCACTTAGCCTTTAAAACTTTGATACCAAACTGTATCATCCACGACCCTCCACAGAGACCAGGTAATTCTACCACTCCAGAACATTCACTTAAAAATACAATATGCATCAAAATCAAATTAACACATTTTAACATAGAGTTAATGTTACCATTCAGATTTAAATAGAATTAACAACAATTCATACATGCAACAGAACACATGATAACATTCCATCATTACGCATAACATAAAATTAAGCAGATAAATTATACTTATATTTCAATTGGAATAACACCACCAATTGCGTACAAACCTTCCATGAACCTCCCAGCCATAGACCACGCTGTTCATCACGCTTAGCAGTGGGTCACCCCTGAGCTGGGACTAAGATCCACCCAGGGAAAGGGAATCCTAGACTAGGCCGAGGTCACAGGAAACTACACAAAGAAACCAGAAGGATTCTCTCCAGGAGCCTTCTTACGCCCACTAATCACAGACTCTCATTCCCCACATGCTTGTTCCACTCAGGAGTATATACCTTCACAAGAACATTCCATCGGTGCTTCACCTCCCTCTCTAGGTATTGGAAATAGGATGGATTAGGAATTCTCATAGTTCCGTAGCTAGTGTTGGACTCTCTCTGGGAGAAAACCACTTCCCAACAGACTCTCTCACCTGCAGAGAGATGCTCATAAGCCTGACAGCCTACCTTTTCTACCAAGGGCATGACAACCTACTTCTTTAGCACACTCCTCGACTCAGATCTAGCTAGGTGAGGACAACAACAAAGGTTCATCACTCATTCACACAGGGATGACAGTAGAAACCAAAAATTGGGTATGGACATCCAAAAGCGGAAACCATCTACACTAAGACACAACACGGCTCAGTAAGAAACATTCGACGACAACAAGCCACCCTAAGTCGAGGAACTATGTGGCCGCAATAGCCGACTGTTATGACACACGCATGACACAGACATATATGGGATGACCGGGCTTCAAGGAAGACGCGGCTTAGTCTGTTGGTTTTCCCATGGATTCTCACTGGGTTTGTGACCAAGAAACAACACAGAGGTTGATTGCAGAGGCAAAATAGGTTCAGACTTCGGATGGCCGAATGACCAACGAACTCTCGTGGAGGTTGTAAGAATGACCATAAACACGACTGACTCATCAATTTTAACTGCATGTGCCCAGGTCGACACTTGTCTTCCTGGAGTTGCATGCATTTACTTTTGCACACATTCCCTTTATAGGAACTTAGGACAACACTCAACATGTCCACCTTAGCCTCCAAGAAATAATAATAAATTATTATCCCCTTTAGAGGTAAGCCCCCTAGCTTAGCCTAGTAGGACCACACACTTAGCCTCCTCCCTTACCCAACCTTTTGGAAGCTTAGTCCCCCATCACTCTTTCTTTGTGGTCGGTTTGCACAAAACAATGTTTATATTTTATTAATTATCTGCATAATTACATATACAAAATCAGGCTCCTGGCCTTCAACACTTAGGCTCTTCGACCTAATAAACACATAAGCCCACCAACTTATATACACTTGGCTCACTAGCCTATAAACATGATTACAATTCATAATAAAAGTGGGGCACTACCGGGGGATATTACAATCCCCTCCCCTTATTTTTGCACTATCCTCAGTGCAACTCTTTACACAACATCAACAAGATTTCCAAAATATTAAAAAAGATGCGGGTATTCTGCTCGCATAGCATCCTCATGCTCCCATTTCACATCCTCAAGACCGTACCGGGTCCACTAGAACTTTACAAGCCCTATCGCTCGATTTCTTAGCTTCTTTATTTTCCGGTCCAATATGCGCACCGGATGTGCTTGCAAGATGCCTTCTTGCTCCACCTAAAGCACATTCCAATCGATTACATGATTAGCATCAGGTATATATATATTTCTTAAGCAATGAAATATGAAACACATTATGTAGAGTCATGGATGTAGGTAATGCAAACATATATGCAATGTATATATATGTATATACATACAATTCTAATAACATTATAACATGTATACAACATACACAACATACAATAAATAGAGAATTGTACTTATCTTTTGATTGAGAAGACTTCCATATCACATGGTTTAGGCCAAGGTACCAAACCTCAGCAACACTCCAACCAACCAAACCTCAACAACACTCCAACCAACAGTCTCTCATTCCCCACATGCCTGTCCCACCCCAAGAGTGTACACCTTCACTGTCACACAGTCCATCAGTTTCTACACCTCCCTTTCCTTGGGCTTCAACAACAGGTCGGACTAAAAGTCTTAGAGCACCGTGGCTCCCACACGCAATTCCATCTGCCCTCCAAGATTTCCAATCATCATCTTCCTCGAGCTTCTCTTTGTAGTCAACATTCTAACTTTAATCATCATCATCTCATCTACATCACCCACATGCATTTATCATGAGAAAACATAAAATAATTCATTTAATAACTCCAATTAGTTCGAAAGGGAATCCAACTTTTATCCCCAAAACATGAAATTCTATTTCATGATTCATCTTGGTTGTTTCCATATTATGAATGCAGCCATCCTTGTGATTTTCCACAGGAACCAAAATGCATTCCAATTTCCTACAAGACTTCATCTTGCATACTGCCAACAAATTGTCAGTATTTTATGTACATCATAATTCAACATGTACAACACCTTATGCAATGATCTTAGAATTTCTTGAACCTAGCAATTCAATCACAATTACCAAACAATTTAACCAAATAGAATGACTCATCATTATATGCATATGCATGTTCATAATTAATAACAATAATTTTATTATTTCAATTTTCTGAACATAAAATTTTCTATAGTCTCTATTCCTGAGACTACCTGCCTTGCAACTTTCCTGTTGCAATGTTTAACAGTTACTGAAATGTTCTCAACTTCATGATTTAGCAACGTTTCAGCCATTAGTATAATTATTTCCATGGTAAAAACATATATACATGCACTCACAAAATGCATTCAACAAAGTGCATTTAAGTATACAATTCCATCATGTATGAGTGCAACTATGCCCCTTACTGGACACGAGTACAACTCTCAATGCCTATTTATTTAGTGCACCCTTGTATTGATTTACATAATTCTCTTTATCTCAGTCATGTATCTCACCATCCATAAGTTGGAATTCTGGCCAATGTGTTGACACATTCTCCACACACTTCCTATTGTCTTCCCAATTAATTGGATGCCTTCCTTTTCGACCCGAACACTACACCAAGAATATAATTATGTGGTGTTCATTAGTGTTAGCAAAAAGGTTGCAGTCCAAGTTTTATTTAAAGGTAGGAATCTATTAGTACCTGTGTGGTTCATTACCTTTCCATATCCATACCTTTCCATATCCAACCAGGTCCTGGTCTCATACATGAATAGCTTACTGACATTCATTCCTATAACCAGTTCTTATCTTTAATTCATTGGTTATTACCCCATAGCCAAATTAACATCACATTCTACTATGTCAATGTGTGCATTTAGAAGATAAAAATATTTGAATTTATACAAGCCTCCAGCCTTTACCACATCTAGTGCTATGCATTCTATAATATAACCCTGTGATTTTATAAAATAACTCTGGCTGAAAAAATTCTTACCAAAATTTCCTTTCAACAATTATGCAAAAAGAGTAATACAAACTCATACATGCATGACTGTCATTAATAAATTTTATACTACCTGAAAGTCTGATAGCAGTAGAATCTTTCATGCTTCTTTTATCAACTTATAACCAACACTTCAGCTCTCTGTTGCTTCACTCCTTATGCAACAACATCACTTGCAAACATGCAATCATTCTTTCCTCTAGCCGAGTCAACAAGTCGTAACATAGTTGTTTCCACAAAAAATGCACCAACTTCTTTCTCCCTATAAAAATTTTCCTTACTGAACCCAGATGTCTACAATTCTTCCCGGGTACCTGGATCTTCTTGTGCTCCCACTGTGATCACTGTGCATGACTATTTCTTCCCTGAGAACTTTCGACGCAGTGCCCCTATTTCAGCGGGATCTGCTGACCTCCCAGTCAAAGGATCTTTCAACTCTTCTAAGTCGAATTGACTCTTCGGGCTCATGATTAAACCCAAAACAATTATACACATGTCCCCTTTCCTTCTGTCTGTAGGTCCTGACAGACCCACGAGTTATTCCTACGTGCTTCCAAAAGTCCAAGTTTCAGGGGCTATCCCCTTTTTTCATTATCCCTTTCCTTCATAATACCATGGGCTATGACCTCATGGAAAACTGTGATTGTAGACGCGGGCAAGAGTGGTTTTAGACCACCAACCCACTTTTCACCCCGCAATTCACCTCCAGTTGCCACATATCCTTTTTCTATAATAATGGTATGAATTGCGGCCCGCTCTCATATTTTTAACATCTAAGCAAGTTTTGGCCCCACAATTCTTCCCAACCGTTGATCTCTCGCTTTCAGTGATGATTCATGATCAATGACTTCTATCTTTCCTTTACCTTCCTCTGGCCAATTGTACAATCAATGAACTTTCCTCCTTTCACGCACGATCTTAGATCTCCGTGATCTATTGACATGTATCTCCCTTCCAAACTAATGGCTACGATTGGTTTCGTCTCTCCGGCTCTTCGGCCCTCAGGAGTTTCAACTCTCAACTATCTTCTTTTCTCCTATGACAATCTTTCGGAGTGGAAGATCTATTGGCACTTGTCCTCAACAATCGGATGGTTCTGATGAACTCTGACTCTCTGGCCTTCGAGAGTTCTCACGTATCCACAAATACAAATCTTTGGAGTGATAGATCTTCTGCCACGCATCCTATCCAAATCTACAACCTTGATTCTCTTCAGAACTTCGGCTCTTTCCAACGAAGACCATATCAATGGTCCTTTGACCTCCCCCTCGATCAATGATCAAGATCTCCTTTGGGGCTTCAACACTTTCATCCTTTGCTTTTCTCTGGAGTGCTCCGTACCCAGAGTTCTAGATCTGAAACCATGCGTCCACTTTTAGGTCAACAACCAGGATTTACTTCGGCTATTTCTCCTCCTCCTTGTCCACAAACTTATGAATTTGTGGATCTTACGCCACCTGTCCTCCTTGATGATGGATGGTCTCAAATAACTTAGGGACTTCGGGACTTTGACAAGTCCACTTCTCCTACACACACAAGGGTTAAGTCTCGTGCGCTTACCTCCGGATCCAACAGTTGTTGGTCCTTCACGCTCATACCTAACAGATGGGATCCGTTCCTCTCCTCTGCACTTCCTTTTCTCTGTTGGATGCTGATTTAACGATCCAGGATCCTCCCCACAACTGATCTGATAATTGTTGTCGCTCCTCCTCCTGAGATTTTGATTTCTTTCACCTTGGAAGATTTGTCGGTGTTCAAAAGCTTCGGCCTTTGACCTTTCTCCCACGAGTCCGCCTCTTGGATCTCGTATTCTCTCTCGTAAGTGTTATCTCTTCTGAGATTTAGGACTTAGAATAATTCCTACTCCTATGCACTCTTGCGTTATCTCCTCTGAGCTTTTCTATTTACTCAGTCTACTAAGGGTCTCGGCCCATCTGTTTCCTTTCAAAGGAAAACTTCATTCTGTCCTGGCAACCTTCTGCTCAAATCACACCTTACTGAGCGTTTTCTATAGAGTGTTCAACATCTCTATGAGTATATTCCTATGATACTCTTCTTTCTAAACTCAATAAAGATTTGTCTTTGTGCACACTTTCACTCGCTTGATGCCCCCCTGACAGAGCCCTATAAAGTTCTCAGTGACTCTTTCTCTCTTTGAACTCAACACAAAGTTCTTTCTGTGCACTCCTTGTAGTTTTGTTGATGAAGGTTCAACAGTATCTCACCTAAGCTTATCTGAGGTTAACTTACCTCTATCAACGTACTCCTTGCGGACAATGTGCACTACTTGCACTCGAAAAATCAAAGAAGAGAAACAATTGAATCTTATTCAATACTTCACCAGTTTACGCATTCAAACCAATCTGATTTAAGAAAACGTTCAGATTTCATTTTCTTTCCGAGCTCTTCTCTGCTCTGTAATCATTTTTTGGCACTAGCCCCTTTCTCTTAGTCCCCAGCCCATGCAACCATGGGTCATGACCAAGCGCTAGATCAATAAGCGCTTACTCGGGACTTCGGCTTTAGAAGTTTTCAAAGCACCACACAACAATCTCTTGGAGTTCTAGATTACCAAACTCGTGAAGTAGGGCAGATCAACTATGCACGTCTACAAAGTATCCAATTGCTGACACTCACTATGGAACTTTAGGTGTCTGAGTTCTATAACTTTGAAGCTTCGAGACTTCGGAGGATTTCACATCTATGCATCCGAACTGTTAATCTACATACATTCCCAATCACCTTTGGTGACGTCATTATGTCACATCACTTAATGTTTTCCAATTGCGTGGGCATGCAATGGTGGTTTGGAGCAACCCGCCTTTCATCCTGCAATTCTTTTGGTGCTGACACGTAACCCCTCGGTGAAACCATGGTTTGGATTGCAAGACCGCCTTGGAGAATTAACTCTTGTGAAACTTGGGTCCCTGCAATGCCTCACGACCGTCGATCTTGATGTAACATGATCAACGCCAGTGTGGGTCCTCTGACCCTTAACTTCATTATGTAACCTAAGGTCCCACTAACCATTCTCATACGGAGCGCCATGTGGTAGAATACCAATAGCTGACTCGTGGCCCAATCATATGGGTGTCACACGTCACGTTCCATATGGCATTTCAAACTTATATGGGTTTGAAACCCACTGGCACGTGGCACACATCCCATGTGTCCACGTCCATCCAAGTGATGTCATCATGACTCACTACTTCAGCTCTTCGGGAGATTTCTCCCTTCACTACTGCGTTTGACCTTTTAACATTGGCTTGATCCAACGGTCGAGCTCTCCTCTCTAGATCTATGGTGTAGATCCACTTCGAAGCTTTAGGCTTCGACCCTTCTCATATCTTTGCATTTCGTTTCACTGACGTCACTAAGTCCGAAGTACTTCCAGGTTATCCTTTCTGCACTTTCTCTAGATATGACAATCATAAAGGTTTTTCCTCTCCTTTCGAACAAATCCTACGGCTCCAACACCCCAAGTGTTAATATCTCTCTCTCTCTCTGGTCAAATACCACGCCAAATGTGGTTTTAATCTACCGCTACTACTCTTGAGCTTCGTAATACAACCAAGTAACCCCTTATCACTCAGAAACATTCTAAGGTTTGAAATTGGTTCCATCCGAACACCATTTCCACTCAAAACCTTGGGTCCAAAGACCACTTATCTGGCCCATCCAGGTTCAACATTGAAACCTTGGGCTTTGATGCCATATTGTAACATCCCCAGCCACCAATAGGCCGGGCAATGCTAACTACACAACCTTAACTGAGCCTTGGTTGCTCTGATACCATTTTGTAACATCCTCAGCCTTCCAAAGACAGAGCAATGCTACCAACACAACCTTAAATTAGCTCTAATACCAATTTGTAACATCCCCGACCATCCACAAGCTGGGGAACGCTACTACGTAGACGCTTCACTTAGACTTTAAATCTCTGATACCAAACAATAGCATCCCTGACCCTCCACAGAGACCGGGTAATGCTACCACTGCAGAACATTCACATAAAAATATAATATGCATAAAATCAAGCTAACACATTTTAACATAGAGTTACTATTACCATTCATATTTAAATAGAATCAACAACAATTCATACATGCAACGAAACAGATGATAACATTCCATCATTATGCATAACATAAAATTAAACAGATAAATTATACTTCTCTTTCAACTGGAATAACACCACCAACTGCATGCAAAACTTCCACAAACCTCCCAACCATAGACCACATTGCTCATCACGCTTAGCAGTGAGTCACCCATGAGCTAGGACTAGGATCCACCCAGGGTAAGGAAATCCTCGACTAGGATGAGGTCATAGGAAACTACACAAAGCAACCATAAGGATTCTCTCCAAGAGCTTTCTTATGCCACTACTCACAGACTCTCATTCCCCACATGTATGTTCCACCCGGGAGTATAGACCTTCATAAGAATATTCCATTGGTGCTTCACCTCCCTCTTTGGGTCTCAGAAATAGGTCGGATTAGGAATTCTCAGAGCTACATAGCTGGTGTGGGACTCTCTCTGGGAGAAAACTACTTCCTAGCAGACTCTCTTACCTAGAGAGAGCTGCTCACAGGCCTGGAAACCTGCCTCTTCTACCATGGGCCTGAAAACCTGCTTCTTCATCACACTCCTCGACTCAGCTCCAGCTAGGTGAGGAAAACAAAAATAGTTCAACACTCATTCACACAGGGATGACAGTAGCAACCAGAAATTGGGTATGGATGTTCAAAAACGACAACCGTCCACACTAAGACACAACATGACTTAGTAAGAAAAAGTCAATGGCAGAAAGCCACCCTCAGTTGAGGAACTATGTGTCTGCAATATCCAACCATTATGACACACACATGACACAGACATATATGGGATGATCGGGCTTAACGGAAGACGTGGCTCAGTTTGTCGGTTTCCCCACTGGTTCTCACTGGGTTCATGACCAGGAAACAACGCAGAGGTCGATTGTAGAGGAAAAATGGGTTTAGAATTTGGATGGATGAATGACCAGTGAACTCCCGCAGAGGTTGGAATAATGACCACACACATGGTTGAATCATCAGTTTTAACTGCATGCGCCCAGGTCAACACTTGTCTTCTTGGAGTTGCATGTGTTTCCTTTTGTACACGTTCCCTTTACAGAAACTTAGGACAACACTCAACATGTCCACCTTATCCTTCAGGAAATAATAATAAATTATTATCCCCTTTAGAGGTAAGCCCCCTAGCTTAGGCCCTAGGCCCACACACTTAGCCTCCTCCCTTACCCAACCTTGTGGAAGCTTAGTCCCCCATCACTCTTTCTTTGTGGTTGGTCTGGACACAATGATGTTTATATTTTATTAATTATCATAATTACATATACGAAATTAGGATCCTGGTGTTATAACCCTAAATTGCACTATCCCTGCTTACCTGGCATCAGGCCTACTCATGCCTCTTCCTAGCCAAAGCCATGCTGAGCAATTCCTCAAAAACCACTTAAAACAAGCAACCCGCGCCCTAACTTCTCACTGGGCACGGGCATCCGCTTACTGTCCTTATACTGCACGCGGGCATCCGCGGGCTAGCCCAATACAGCCCGCGGGTACCTAACAAAGCAAAAAATCAGGAAAGTTTCTGTCGGGACACGAGGCTTTTTGTCAGTTAACTGGAACTCCGAGCCATGCATGGCCGAGAGTTCGCCAAAAAACCCTAGCTCCTTCTAGCCTATAAAAGGAGGGGTAGGGGTGCTATTCAAAGGGGGAAAATCATAGCAAAGGAACTCTGCCAAATTGCCAAGCCAGTTTTGTCCCAACCCTTTAGCCTTGCCTCAAGCTTTAGGAGAAACTCAAGAAGCAACAGTTGGAGGACAAAAAAGAAGAGGAAGAGCCCAGGATCAGGATC
>ML790487.1:282209-301578 GCA_009831015.1 Picea engelmannii
ATTCATATTGAAGTTAATAAAAAGATACTTTTCCCGTCCCGAATACATGAGTCTTATCTATGTTATTTGATTTGTGTTTTTATCTCTAACCTTAGAATAGATTAGTAGCATGCATGCATAGTCTTGTCTTGATTGCAGGGAAGATTTTGGAAGGAGCAGCAGCAGCAAGGGGATAAGAAGCTCAACGGAGGATCTACTTCAACCGTCGGAAAAAGGTTGGTTCATTCTTCTCTTGCATGCATGTGGAAAAAGGGGTTTTAGATTTGGGTAGAAGGTTAAAAGTTAAGTCTTGAGGGTCATGATCTGCATATGAGCTTAGATCCCTAGCTTATTAGTCCGTAGGGTAGAGTACCCAACAACACCTGGCCTTTAACACTTAGGCTCTTCGTCCTAATAAACACATAATCCCACCAACTTATATACACTTGGCTCACCAGCCTATAAACATGATTACAATTCATAATAAAACTGGGGCACTGCTGGGGGTTATTACAAAAAATCTTATGAAAAATAATTCCTAGGTGTGTGTGAAGTATCTCCAACACTTTGCACCTGTTAGAAACAAATCATCAACATATAACAGTAGAATCACAAGTGCATTATTCACAACTTTGTAATAGATATTTGGATCAGCATGACTCTTAGAAAATCCATTTTTTTTCAAGTAGCTATCAATACATGCATACCAAGCTCTTGGAGCTTGCTTGATTCCATACAAGGCCTTCTTCAATTTGCATACATGGGTTTCTCTTGGGTGTACCTCAAAACCATGAGGTTTCTCTATGTATACTTCTTCCTCAATTAGTCCATTGAGAAAGGCGGTGTTTACATCCATCTGATGTAAACTCCAACCTATTGATGTTGTTAGAGATATGATGTCTCTAATAGATGCATATCTAGCAACCAGAGAAAACGTCTCATCATAATCTTCTCCGTCATGCTGAGAGAATCCTCCAGCCACAAATATTTCCTTGTATTTGTCAATACTTCCATCTACATCATGCTTTATCTTATAAACCCACTTTGAAGTGACTACAAACTTCTCTTTAGGTCGAGGCACAACCTCACATACATCATTTTTTATAATAGATCGTGATTCCTCCATCATGGCCTCCTTCCATTCTTTCTGATTGACTGTTTCCTCAAAGGTGGAAGGTTCTGCATTGACAGTACTTGTCATGAGCACTGCATAACTGGAGAGTCATTTTGGTTTCTTACTTTGTCTGAAGGTGCTACTGGGAGCTTTATGCTTTTCTGCTTCCTGCAAGGTGGATTCAAGCCATGCTGGTCTCTTTCTAGTCTTAGGTGAAATAATTGGTACCACATGTTCATGTGGTGGTTCTTGTTCTTCACTGGGGTGTTCCAGAGAACATGTACTTTATTCTTTGGTATCTTCATTTTCCTCTTCTTCATTGGAGTATATGGAGTCTTCTATATACTTCTTAAATGAAATCCTTTCATCAAAAGTTATGTCTCTTATGATTTCAACCTTCTGTTGACCTGGAACATAAATTCTATATGCTTTTGATGATTCACTATATTCAACAAATATACGTTTCTTTCCTAAAGGTTCCAACTTCTTTCTCTTATCCTTGGGAACATGAATATAGATGGGGCATCCAAATATTCTCAAGTGTTCAACACTTGGCTTCTTTCTAGAGAAGGCTTCTTTTAGAGTCATGTTCTTCAATATTCTATGTGGACTTCTATTCTTAATATAAACAATTTTCATAGTTGCTTCCTCCCATAGGAACATGGATAAATTTTGGTCATTCATCATTGCCTTAACTGATTCTTCAATAGTTCTATTATTCCTTTCAGCCACACCATTCTATTGAGGATTATGAGGAACAATAAGCTCCCTCTTAATCCCATATTCTTTACAAAAGGCAATGAGATCCTTGGAGGTGTATTATCCTCCATTATAAGTTATTATTATCTTGATTTTCTTATCTGTTAGATTCTCTACTTCAACTTTGAATTCTTGGAATTTTCTAAATACTTCATCCTTAGTATTTAACAAATACAACCATTTCTTTCTCGAGAAGTCATCTATGAACGTCACATAGTAAAGAGATCCTCCTAGAGACTTCATTGGCATAGGACCACATACATATGAATGTATTAGGTCTAAGATCTCTTTGGATCTATTCTCACTGCTTGGGAATGGTTTCTTAATATTCTTCCCAAGTGCACATCCTCTGCACACACCTTCATGTACTGATTGCAATTATGTTATTCCTACAACCATCTATTTTAGGGATGGAAAGGATTGATAATGAAGGTGAGCATACCTTCTATGCTATAACTCACTAGGGTTGATTTCATCATGTACTAGAGCTTGAGTATTCTAACCTAGGATTTTATACAATCTTCCTTCATGAATTCCAATGACTCTAGCGTCTTCTATCTTTGAATCTTTAGACCATACAAGAACTTTTCCATCTACAAAAGCTACTCTATATCCTTTCTCTTCCAAAGAAGAAATAGATACTAGATTCTTTTTCAAACTAGGATCATATAAAACATTACTAAGATGGATAGAGTTACTTGATTCCATTTGGATAGTAGATTGTCCAATTCCCTTGACTATATAAGGGTTCTTGTCTCCAAGCTCCACTTTATGAGGTGTCTCCTTTTCCTTCATGCTTGAGAAATTCTTATAGTTACCTATCATATGCCTTGAAGCTCCACTATTCATCAACCATGTCATCTTCAATGGTTCTAGTAAGAGATGAATAATAGAAGAAATTTGTTTCATCATGTGTTGTCTTCTTTGAAGGTTCTTCATCATTGGAAGTTGATGTGTGATGTCTCTCTTTTCTATTATTTGTTAGTTTAGGAAAATTCCTTTTGTAGTGGCCATAATCATGGCATTCAAAGCATTCTACCTTTGACAAATATCTCTTGAACTTATTTTTTGAATCATATATTTTCTTACCTCCATGTCTTTTAAACTTTGTTGCAAACGATTGAGCATCTTCTTCCTTCTGAGGTTTTCCCTTGGAGTTTAACCTTGTCTCTTCTTGTGCACAATAGGTCCAAAGTTCTTCTAATGTTGGGAAATCCTTCCTCGTATTCATGCTTGCAGCAAATGCATCTCATTATCTAGAAATACCATTGAGTGTTATGTTCACAACTTCCCTTTTTGGGATGGCTTCTTCAATAGCTTGTAATTAATACATCAACTGAGAAATATTTACAAATTATGAAGCTATGGTGTCATCCTTTGTCATCTTTGTGTCACTGAGTTCATTCTTTAGACTCATCACTTGTCCAATATTTCTGACTAAGAAAAGGTTAGTTAGGGCATCATACATCTTCTTGGATGATTCAAGATGAGAAATGTAGGGTATTGAGTGATCCTTTATAGAGTCCACTATGATACTCATAGAATTAATCTCATTATCCTTGAACTTCTCTAGTGTTGCAACATTATGAGGTTCCTTTTATTTTCCTGCTTCAAACTATGGTTCCATGATATTTCCTTTCATGATATCTAGAAATTTATTCTCGGCAAGGATGAGATCAATCCTTGTATTCCATGCTCTGAAGTTTGAAGCCCCTTCTAAATTGTTTCTTGACTTTATAGAGTAAGTCATGGTTGCGTTGACTTTGACTTTGACTTGGTCATCATTAAACTTTGACCAAAAACTCAAACTTGACGCATTGGCTTGCTAAGAGTATTAGGGGGTGCGCTAGGATAGGGCACACTAGGATATCTAGGAATTAGGTCAATCGCTTCACTTAAGGTGCCTCAATAAGAGGGTTAGGGTTTTATTGCTACAACAAAACTCTGGTTGCAACTGCAACTGAGAAAATTATCCCAATCTACCTTCTAGTGGATAGACTATCTGAAGATAGTGTGGGCTCAAAACCTGTTAAAATAATAGGTGTTCTCACTTTCACCATAGACAATATCACTATATTTTCACCCAACCATGGGCACAAGGCCACCCCTAAGCACCTTAACCTTGACAACTAGAATAATTCTGGAAGTAAACAATAGAATAGATAGCCAACCAAGATAACGTACCTCTCTCCAAAGCTAGTGCACCAAGCAGAGAAACCATAACCATAAGACAAATACCAAGTCACCACTACAACAGTTGTAGCTCTCCTCCAGTCATGCGCACCACTAGTCCTTATGAATCCATGAGAATGAGTGAGACCAAATGAGCTCAAGCACCCTCTATTTATAGTGCTTCAAGTCACCTAACTGCGTCAACTTCTTTTCCTGGAGACTAATAACTTAATATTAGATTTTCTCTTGAGCCGAATTGTCTTCTAAGGTTCTTATCCAACCGTTTAGGGTTTCTCTAGCTTCTTGGAATATTTTAGTCTCATCAAAGGTTACACGTGGAGGTTAATACCTCCCATAGCTACCGTAGCATCAACAGGAACTTGCCGATGCAAATAGAAGCTATCCTATGTTAAACTTAGTTTGGGAAAAATGAAGCATATGCTAGGTGAAGATGTTGTTCTAGGTCAAGTGCATTATAATGGAAACCCCACTAGTGGGGAAGCATTTTAGCAGGGTGATCTCTGAAAAACCCTAGCAAAGTGGATTAGGAGGGTATTGAGACAACAACTAAGCGATGCCTTGATTTTCCATATTCTGGAAAAATGTTAGTTGACCTTCATTTTTAAAAATGGAAGGGTTAAGGAGATCATCAAATATGGGAAATGATATTTGGGGTAGTGCTATAATATCTTTAAAACCCTAGTGACCATATTTTGATCCTATGAAGGAGAAGGCTAATGTTTAATGATTATGGGTTAAATTTCCTTCTCTACCTTAGGGATTATTGGGAACTAATTGGGAATGTTATTAGATATCAATGTGTGAATAAGGATAAAGGAAGGAACTTCTTTGGAACATATATGTGTGGAAATGGATTTGGGGGATGGAATATCAGATGGTATGGACATTGAAGTAGGAATATGGCCATATAGACAATATGTGTATTATGAAAACATTCATTTCAAGTGCTTAATTTGCCACAGGTATGGATATCTAAAACTGTGTTTCCCTAAGTAACTCTTGCCAGTCCCCAAATGAAGATCTTATAGAGGAGTCAGAGGAAGATAGGGAGCCCCCCCCCCCCCCAAATCCCTTGTAATAAAAATAGGCCTCTAGATGAGGGTATGTGATCCAAAATTGATTTAAACAAGAAAATCATTGTAAGACTCAATACCTCCAAGTTAAATTAGGAAATTTATGAAGGTTAGATAAACTAGTAATTACAATGAAAATGTAAAAGTGAATAAGATAAAAGAAAAAAAATAAAATGAAAGAGAAAAGACCAAGGAATGGGTAAAAGGTCATGCCTATTGAGCGTCCTGTTACCCCATCTCTTCCTATTTATTTTTGAACTTTCATTCTCAAAGGGATTTTTGCTGACTAAAAGTGGAGGATGCATGAAGTGAGAGTCATGGGTTGCATCATAACTAGATATCACTTAAATGATAATTGAGTAAACATTCAAATTTGGTTTTCCCATTTCAGTTACTAGGGAAAACTCCAAGTTCTTATGTGTGAATCTATTTGTTTACTATGTTATTTTATCTGTCTATGAGTTTGAAGTGGAGTTTATCTATATTTTAATGGTGTCCTATGTTATTTAATCAAATATGACTCTTTACTAGCTATTGTTTTTTGAGGTTTTCTTCCATAGATTTACTCCCCATGAGCAAGAGAACTGACCCAATAACTCTTTATTCTCCTTTGCTCAACCATTTATGAGAGGGGAGATCAATGGAATTAATTCCATATTTATTGAAATAGTGTAGGGAGGTGTCAATGCATTTTATTTTTGGATGTTGGGAGAATTTATTTCTTGTACGGGCTACTAATCTCCCCACAATCTGCAATTTACTCATTACTAGACTGTAAAGTCTCTCCCTGAGCCAATTTTTCCTTCTCCGTGGCATTTGCAATCACACATAAGCCATACGAACATTTAATTGCAAGAGGAGGACCATATGTGGGTTTTATGACCACGTCTTCATTATGGGAAGACTCCACATACGACATAGACCATACGTAGCTTTTGGAAATCCTCTCTCTCTCCACGTTGGCTAACATCCTATTCAACTCATTTTTGGCATTTAATTCGTTGGTTTGTGTTTTATTCTCACTGATTGGTTGAATTCCTTCATCTATGTTAAGCTATGAGTGTTGGGTTGTATTAAAATATTCATTTGAAATGAGAGGAGTGCCATTTATATTTAATTTGATCTTGGTTTGATGTCGTTCATGTTAGACCAATTCAACATTATGATGATGTTGTTCATTCCTTAATGACTATATTAAACTTTTTCCATACACTTGGATGTATGTAAGGTTAGGTAACTTTCGCATGAAGAAAAGAGTATGTTAATTATGTCCTGAAAGTGCATTTGGTCTTGTGTCAAAGTGGGGAAACATTACCAGTGGAAAAATAAATTGTACTCTTAATTAATGTCATAGTGATATGGTACTAAACTAAGTGTTTTCTTTAATATAGTTAGAGTTATTCCTAGTGTGTGTCAATATGAAAATTTATTGTAAGAGATATGCTTGGAAAGACTACTCTTTCAAGTGATTGTTGGAGTCATATGTATGGCACAAAGGGTGGAATGATAATTCGGGTAGAAAATCTATGCTATTAATGTAGAAACATCTTGTTTGCATATTGTTGAAGTCTGGAACTTGAATAATTTGAAATGGAGGGTGGATCATCCAGGTTGTAGGTTGTAGTGTGTATCTCATGGATAGTTACTTCTATAGAATACATATTGGAAGTCGAATTTAAGTCAATGGTTGTTGTGAAGTGTACTTGTCCATTTTTCTTAGATGTAATGCATAGTGTTTGAAGCATGAGAGAAGTAAAAGGATACCATATTTCTTAGTGGATAGTGCATATAATTGGTTTTAAGTTTTGGTGTGTGTTTTGAAGTTGTAACCCATTATTTATTCCTCATAGAAGTGACTTAAACAACTTAAAATATCTATGGGAGCTACACTTATAGCCTGAACAAAGTGAAAGAATCCTGAAGCCACATTATTTCTTGGCCAATACCTTTCCAAAGAAAACTATAGAGAGTTCTTAATGATATAGTATTAGTAGAGTGTTGATTTTTATTGACTTGATTATTATTGTGTTGTTAGAAGATTGGTGTATCTAGTTTCACTAGTCAATCGTGGGTCATAGGTTGGCATATTATAGGCCTTGCAATTGTTAGAAGAATAGAGGTATTTGTATAGGGTAGAGAAATGAATACCAATATTTTAATTATGCATAATATATGTGTTGGTGAAGCGAGTAGGATATAAGTACCTCATTTATATAGCATATTGGTATCTGAGCAGTTGAATCCTTAACTATGATGCAATTACCATAACTTTGAAGAGAGTGTGAAATCAACACGGGTAAAGAAAATAGAGAATGGTTGGAAGACCTGTTGGCCATCGATTCTCATCTTCAAGAAGACAACAAGAAAATGAAGGAATAGGTCTATAGGTTTAACTAAAGGATCATGGAGATGGAGAAGAATCTTAAGAGATTGACAAACCTACTACCATTGATAAAAAAAATAAAAATTGATGAATTTCAAGGCTCCCTTACTATGGTCATGGAATATTGAGACAAGCATAGAATTCAACTTGTACACTTTGGAGAGAATGTCATTCAGTTGGATAGCTAGAAAGAAGATAGGCTCACTCAGATGAAGACTTGGGTACAATAAGAGTTGGAATAAAAGGAGGAGGCCTTTTCAAATCTTCAAGAAATTTTCCAATAGGACCAAGAAACAAAGCCACTTTCCATTTCCATTTCTAATGCCAACACTGTCATCAATACAACTCTAGTAATCTCACCTTTCTTCAAGTTTTCTAAATATCACTTGGGTGATTTTGAAAATCTTACCAGAGGCATTGGCTCCAAACAGTTAAGGCATATGGGATATGATGGATAATGGATATGTAAGAGAATACAAGGCATCCTAAGACACATTGTAGCTTCACCATGGGTCAAGCAAGAAGCCCTAGTTTTCCATGGCAGAGCGAAGAACCCCATGACCATGAAGACCATTTTTGTGAAGGTGAAATACATGATAGAGTTGGCTTGGTCATCAAGGGGAAAAGTAGTAGTACATGAAGGTGTAATCCCACTACCACCTCAACCTTATTTTGGTGGATTGCAAAAGGGAAATGATGAGAAGAGCTTGAAGACTCAACTTGCACCATCACTTAGAAGAAGCAGTGAGCCAATCAACTAAAGAAATAAGGAGAAGAAGAGGAATAAGTTTGCATGAAACAAGACATCCCTTGCTTGTCACTGTTGCAAGAGGAAGTGGCATAATTTTTCCATCTATTGGTACTTATAGGCTTTCTCATTTTATAAGAAGAAATTCCATCTTGAGGCATATTGTTGGGAGAAGCAATCCACACACCAAAAGATTGAATGTTTTCAAAGGAAGAAGCAAATAAATCCTTTCCTAATAGACCAATAAACTTAGAGGCACATGGAGAACATGAGCATGTTAAGTAGTCCATACAACATTGCCAATAACTTTTGTCACCATTATAAGTTGAGTGGTTACTGGGAAGTAAAGTGTTGGCGACTTCATCTAGAGCTTCACCTTAGACCTCACACAACCAAGAGAAGAGTGTGGTTAGTGAATATTGAAGAAGATAAAGAACTAACTACATATCCAACTCAACGAGAAGAAGTTTCCCAAGGAACATAAGCTATCTAAGGAGATATAGTAGCACACGAGGTCAGTGGGACCAACAAGACGGATAATTCCTTGATGCCAAGGGAATCCACAATACAATTGTTTTTTTCGATACTGCATTAGAAGAACACATTCTCGAAGATGTGCCTAATATTAGTGCATGGAGTTCCATGACCTTGGGAGAGTTCTTGAGAACTCTATAACGTCCCCCAATCCAACTGAGGGACATTACGGTGTGGAATACTCATAAAAATTAAATTTATGCTAACGAATTTATGTTAGTATTAAAACAGATTTAGCTATTATCTATAACCATAAAATATATGCATCTACACCATATCAAAGTAACATGAATGAGGCTTAATAATTCACACGATAGAATATAAATCATTCTCAAATACACAGAGTTCATGCACATCAAATAAACTCATGAAATAACTCAACAACAAGATAAAACACTTATCTTTTAATTATGTTGTGCAACCAACTACTTCAAATAGACGTTCCACCCAACCATAGACCGACTGTTCCAAATCTCAATAGCCAATCACCCTCAAGTTGATGCTAGTAATCCAAAAAAGAGGGTGGTCTCTCACAGTCTACTCACAGCTCATAAAAACCAACAACCCACTGATATCTTCCTACAACTATCTCGATTTTCCAACAACTCTCTTCATCTTGACCTATCCAACACAAGGAATGTACCCCTTCACTGATCTCAGTCCCTCGGTAATCCCATTCATTTATCAATGTCTCTATGGCATAGGTATTTAGGAATCTCTCAACTAGGAACTCAAGGGAACTTGCTGGTAGGAAAACTACTAGCAAATACAACAACAGACACTTGTTTGTTTAGTGCAACTCACATAGGAGTTCATGCTTCAATCCTGACAACTCGGCTCTTTAGTTTTCATATCCAAATATGCTCCAATATGCTCCATATTTCTCTATAATTTTCCCGCCATGGATGCACCAACTCCAAGTTCTCTTCCTTGCTCTCTACTTGCTCCTCATGCACAAAACTTGACTAACTAAAAACCGTTGTCCCAACCCATGCAAATTTCCTCTCTTTGGCTTGCCTTTCTTGACTCATACTCTTCCCCAAGATGATTGTACTCAACCCCCATGTGCCCAATAACCATGGGATGTGACTACTCACACCCACCCACTTACATGTATTTAATGATTCTATTTGGGAACACTCAATTAGAAATTGGAAGGTTCATATACAATAGATTTTTTAGGAAAAAGGGTTGGATTAATATTCATGGGTAATTCTCCCTTGGACCCCTCTTGGCCATTATCCTAGACACTCCCCTCTCTTGTGGATTAATTCAACCCCCATCTCTTGTCCATGTCCCCTTAGAAGCTAACATCACATTTTATTATTAAAGCATAGAAATACAATTCACATATTACATCGCTTTGGTCATAGCCACACATTATATCTACATAAAAATTAATTAAACTAGAGATTATAGTAGGGATATTACATTCCTCCTCCCCTACAATTTTGCGTCATCCTTGGTGCACTCTATGATGATATACATATATGAAAATTTACATCACAATACCTAGAAATAAAAATTATGCGACTTAACAACTCCAACCATAATCTCATGTTCCTCTCAACTTGTCGACCCAAGAAATGCACCATTCGTTTATCAAGGTTAACCCAAGGGATGTATCATCCATTTATAAAGGATAACCTAAGGAATGAGCCATTATTTCATCAAGGTCCCCAACACAGTTGGCTAGGACTCTGAGATGTGGTTTCATACCTCTAGGTACTCAAAATGGAGTCTTGCATTCCATTTTCATCAAAATTGTCAAAATTTTGCAAGTATTATGCCCACATGTTTTCTTAATGCTCCCATGTAGCGTATTCAACACTGTAATAGTTCCATTGAACCTTTACCATCCATATGGATTTTTTCTTTATCAATTTGACTTTCTGGTCCAGGATGCATACTGGATCAGCCTGATAATCCCCTTCATGCTTGTTATATCAAGATTTTCCTCTCCCCATGCAATCTTGCACAGAAGGCCTTTTTCCATTTCCCTATGCAGACTTGAAATCCATTTTTGCAAATCCCAGAGCTAAAAATATAATCTTTCCACATATATGCACCTTACCTACTATACAACATGTGTATACATAGGTTGCACCACTACAACCCACGTACATCGGGAAATGTGCCCAAAACTGAAAAATAGTGTCGGGTTTCCATGTCACATCATGAGATAAATGATCCTTGGCCTTTCATATACTGGAAACGTTCCGACTTGGCCCTTGAGTTCCACTTGAAGGCTATAAATGGGCCAATTCCGAGCTATGAAAAAGAGGAGAAAGAATTCAACTTTGAGAGAAAAGTTACTCTTGAGGAATTATTCACTTCACATTGAGTCTGCATCCCTTTATCCTTTAAGTCTGAACACATTTTTCAACCCCCAAGCTCTTCCCTTACTGATTGAGAAATTCATTTTCTCTCTTACATGAGCTTTCCTTTGGTGGAGGATTGAAGTGGTGGAGGCCCAACATGAAGGAACTTATTTTCTTAGGTTTTGAACTATGTCGACACTGAATTCTATAACTTATTCACTTTTGTTGATTATCTCTTAATATAAATACTCTTTTCTCATCCAATTAACATCTTGAAAATATTTGAATTATTATTTCATGGGCATATTTTTTATGAATGTTTATGGATTATGCTATTGAATGTGCTAACATCATATATTATCACCATATGCTTGCATTGCTTGGTTGTTGAGGACTAGTTGCAGGTATATTGCTTTGGGTCAAGTGCTCAACAGTGAAATTCATCGAACATCTAGATGAGGTAGGCCTTTTATCTTGTCTTGCTAGCATATTTGTTTATATAGCATACTTGAGAGTAGAGTTGATTTCTGCAGTCATTTTCTTCTATTGTGGTTTACCCCTAGCCATAGCAATATTTTCCTTGTAACAAAATTGACGACCATACTGGGGATTGAATCTTCTTTTTGGGGTTTTGGAGTGTTTTTCTCCTTAGATTTCTCTCATTCATATTGATTTTCTTTTCGTATGATTTCTTGACAGCCTCTGTTCACTATGGGTCTGAGTCTTTCATCCTTCTCCTTAGCCTAGCTATGTTTTGACACATATACGTGGGTTTTTTCTTGACAATTGCGTACATATGCGTCCTGTTATCCTACAAGCTGCGTACATACACACTTTTCCCTTGAACAGTCGCATACATCAAACTTTTTTTCTTGATTGCTGGGTTTGATGGTTGCTGGGTAGGTTTTGATGATTGTTGAGTCTTCTTGGGTGTCTATAGTGACTGTTAAGTGTCTGTGGAATGACAAGAAACTTGTCTTTGGTTGAATTTTTGGGCAGTGCCTTTCTCGTCATCTTTTCATTTTGATATTCCTTGCACCTTGGGATGGGTGTTTTTCTCCTTGATATCCTACTTGGGTTGTCTATGTCTATATACAGTAGACTCTTTATATCAAGTTGTTCAGTCCTTGCATTTTCATTTTTCTTATATTGAAAATACAAAAAATATTAGGCATTTTACATTGATTGGCATTTTGATCTCTTGAGTCTTTGTCATTTATCTTAGTGCATGTAAAGAAAGATTGCATTTTTATTTAGAATTGCATAATTGAATTGGAAATTGCATTTTTAGGAAGCATATCATCTATTGGAAATTGAAGTTAGGACTTTGCATTGTATTCATATTCATTTATTTTACTTGTTGAGTCATAACATCACTAGTTTCACGACCGCACCTTTTGAGTAAGAAAGGCCATTAAAATTAACGCTATAATTTAAAATTGATTAGTAACGATTTTATTTTCTAGGGTGCACAAACTAGCTTAGGATTTAGTGCCTCAGGATAAGATTTTGTGAGTAAATTTCTCCAAGGCTATTAAATCAACATATGTGTCTAACTAAGGGAGTGGAGAAATCCATTGTATAATCGGTAATATTAGGAGGCTCCGTTTACACCATAGTTAAGCACGAGGTCGCGTGAGGTCGGTTGAAGGGATATCCCCCCGATACCTTCTTAGCATCATATATATATTTTTGGGATCTATTCGTATATGGGGATCTTGCTAGTGCCCTTACCTCCATGAGAGGCGGTGCTTTCAAGGTTTCAGGATTTGCTACCCTGCCCATATGGTGGACCTGACTTACAAATGTTATTTTGTGCATCAATTATACCATGGTTGCTTAGTTTCTTGACTTAGGTTCCACATAGGTTACTTGCAGGGGTTATTCTACAAGTACCCTGGGTTAGATAAGGATCGGACAACACACAAACTTTATGGAGGATTACCTCTCTAGGGAGACCTGACCGACCGATTCTTAATCCCATGAGGGCCCTTATAATTGATTCTGATACCTCCAATATTTAGCAGGGAGTCTCAGGCCCCTCTTGGGCAAGGCATACCTACTTTAGGGAGGGAGGCCCCTTTCAACCACTTTATCCTGTTTGTGTGCATACTGGTCGTTTGATTATTTTTGGAGTGCTCGTTGAGTATTAGTAGACCTTTGAGATTTCATACCGTGTTTTGAGTTGTCATTATCATGGATAGTGGAGTTCCTATAGCTCCCTCCTTTACCACNNNNTCTGCTTTTCATAATGGTATGAAAAATTATGACACTCAGTCCATGCTTTGGGTCTCTAATCATTTCCCTCTTAAGATTCCTATACTTACATCTAGGGGCACAATGGCTCCGTTATATGTGTCTTCATTTGAGAAGAGTCTTATCCCTCAATCAACTCTCACTATAGGGAGTTGAAACCTCCCCTCTTACGGATCCAGTCCTAGTCATGTTTTCTCAGGAGCCAATACTCAAATGGGAGGTTATCTTACTTATTACACCCCTTCTGTGTATCCTTCGTCCACCATGCCAGTTCCTACGAACACTTATCCCATGGAGGGACCACATATGTACTCTGGTATTTCATACGGAGGGAATTGGTTTTATGGTTCAGGCTATCCTCTTCATAGAACCCCTTCACATGGGGGCAACGTATATCCTCACTTGAATAATCCCTATCATACTTTTGTCTCTTTGTAGACATCTTCTTCAGTGATGATTCATGTTCAAACTTCTATGGATAAATTAGGCAGAGGATACTACCTTTCCAGACAGGGACATGGTTTAAACTAGGACCCTTCCTGGCCAACAATGTTTCAAAACCAATCTTTATTGGGACATTGGTCTCAAATGCCATAACTCATCACCACCGCTAGTCCAGTCACTTCCAGTCTCTGGAGCTCCATCACCAACCATTGCTAGTCATGTTGGAGAATGGTCGATGACCTCTGCAATTCATGTTGGAGACCTGCAACTAGCCATTGCTATTCATGCTGGGTGCATCACTCTAGTCACCACGAATAATATCGATGTCACATCTCCAACCTCTGTACATCATGTGGGAGATGAGTCTACAGACTTTTCCAATCACGCTGAGAACATGTCACTAGCCATTTTAAATGACGTTGGGGGCGTTCATATGATTGAGAAGCCTAGACATCTCAAACATAAGCCCAAATTCCTTTGTAGGACTTGCAAAGGAAACCACCTGACTCATTTGTGTTCTGTTACTGCTGGGATACCAGACACATGGTTCTCACCTGAGGGCCCTTCGGGTTTTGAGGGGTCTGTGGTTTCCCCATACCTTGTTTCTCCTTTGATTGACATGGCAGTCATGCTGAAGGAATCCTATCATGACCACACCCCCGTTGTCAAGGTTGATGTGTCTCCTATCCCTATTATCACGCATCCTATTCAACCCAGAGTTGAAGAAGTGGTTGTACCAGTGAAACCTCTAGTCAATCCAACTCTCCTTTTGAAGGGTGATGCATACTTCAACCATGTCATTAGCATTTTTGATACTGCACCTTCTGAACAAGAGAGATTTTTACTCTTCCCAAGTACTCTCCCTCCAAGTCTTGGAGAAGTTCCCTTCGATTGGGATGGTCTTGTGGGGTATCCAATGCCTCTGCCTATGTCCTTTCAAGTAAGAGACATCATATGGTATATCATGGAGACGGTAACCTCTGCTAGCACTTTATCCTCCTCGACTTGGAGAGATTTGTGATTTCCCAAGCTTGTGTTGGCTATTCGTAAAATACCAACTTTTCACAGAAGTCCAACACGGGAGCCTTGGCCTCCCCCATGACTTGCCTCCTAGAAATTCCCAAGCAAGTCTGATTTAAGATCTTTTTTGACTTTTCTAAAAAGTGAAAAGATTTCAAAGTGAATTTTTCCCTTTCGCATTCGTTAAATTGGACTTGAAAGGTCACGAGTATTAGTTAATCTCTTTTCCGACTTGTTTTCAAAAAGTAAAAATATTGCCAAGTGAACTTGTCTCTTTCATGCTCGTAAATTGGATTTGAAAGGATGCCTATTTGGTACAAGTTTATCCCTTTTTCACACCAAGTAGACTAAGATTATGAAAAAGGATTTTTTTTGGAATTAAGTTGAGATCACATCTCATGCCCTTGCTTGCAGTATTGAGCCTATGGTTGGTTCTCACTTTGCATTATAAAATGTTTTTCCTCAGCAGTTTTGCATCCTCAACCAATAAGAGTCTCTCTTATATCCTGTTGGAGCCGCCCTTGTTTTTTCACCTCGTGCAATTTTCGACGTTTGATACTTAACATTTAAAGTTGTTCTTCTTTTCCTTCCGAAATCATAAGACTCTTAAATCTCGTTATCTGAATAGCAAGGCTTTTTCACTATCAAAAGAAAAGATCCATTTTTCGCTAATATGTTTACCTTTTTGTTTTATTTTGGAATGTCGCAAGTCAGACATCGCAAGTCGGACACTTTGATTTTTTAATTCACAAGTCCCAAGTCACGAGAATGCGAACTCGGTTCTAATTTTCGTCCAAGACAAAGAATAGTGTAAAAAACATCAGCCTTTGTTTAGACATTGTCGGGGTTTCGCGCCTCGGCATTCGTCGACCCTAAATTTCTGTTTTTACAACCCCGAGAGCCGAGAACGCGATAACCTTTTGATAACCTTAGTCAAGAACTGAGGGTAGAAAAACTAACCACGATTAAACTTGGTTCTCGGCACATCGCCGCTCGGCACTTTCTTTCATATAGTTAAGGTGTCCAAAACTCTGATTCGCGAAGTTGCTACATAATTATAGCGAAATTAATTAATCGCCTAATCTAAGATTTCCTTCTCCTAATTCGACCCTTAATTATCACTGCATCGCGATATCGCGACTCGGCATATCATTCTCCTGAAAGTTTGTCTTCCAATTCCCGAATCACGATATCGCGATTAAGTTAATCATGTCATTAAAGATCTGCCACTTCGCGATTATCGTTTATTAACACTAAAATCAGAACTCGCAGTCTCGCGAGTTGTAAAGTCAAAACGTCATAAGGAAATCTACAAGGTGGCGAAAAGCGAGGAAATCTTTAAGTCGTTAAGATTTAAAATTTTGGAAAAATGAAATTAAGCGAGGTATGCTCCGCGCATCGAGGTTGGCACACTTCACGAGGGATTTAATTGCTCGCCATGACCCGATTGTCTGTCAAAGCCACCGAACATTGATGGCATTAATACAAGATTTAGGGTAGATCCACGAACAAGTAAGATCAGATTCATACAATAAATTTGGCTTTATTTTGCGATTTGACAGACTTGTTCGAAAGCTGCAGTGTTTTCAAATATATACGAAATGTTTCATTCTGTTTTGAATATTTTTCATATGCGTACAGAGCTCGCCTTTATTCGAGGATACTCACTTCTGCATGTATACACAGGTTTACTGCAGAAGAGCAAAACAACAAGCTTCAGCTATGGCGCCCAGGAGAGCAGCGAAAGCAAACGTCGAGGTTACGACACAGGGTCCGGACAACGTCTCAGATACTTCGCCCCGGACAGGTGGCTCAGTAGACACCTGGTCGACTATCTCAGATATTCTGAAATCCGGGCTGATAAACTGCCGAGACTCAGATGAAGATGACATTGATATTGTAAGGGACGATCTGAACACTAAGTACAAGACAGTTGTTCAGTTGGGGATGCACCTGGTTGCAACCAGACCTCGGTTTCTCCCATACTACGACATGATCCGATGGGCATTAGATCATGTCGACTTACCCACTAGAACCATCATGAACGACCGACGAAACATGGTCGGGACTTTCAGACCAGAGCATATCCAGTCTATGTATAGGCTGCCAACGACTTCTGAATATATATATGGCAGTGAATTCCTGCAGGAATTCAAAAAGAAGGAGTGCGAAGAATATGATAAAACCATGGGTGGTTTGATAAAAGACTGGGTTTCATTCTCCGCAACATTTAGAGTAAATGATAAGGGTGTGTATTCAATTTCTTCGCTGGAGCCACCATTCATATATGTGGCAATGATGGCATGCCGACTTTTCGGCAGTGAGGATACCGCACATTTTTACATCCGATGGGTACCCCTCATCTTTCGGGTAGCTGAAGGTAGCTCATTCAATTGGTCAAAAATGCTCTCCGATAGTTTGTTCGACAGGGTCACAGAGTACCGAGAGAAAAAAGCAGCCGGGAGGGCATCCGGATTCTTCATGTCCGCGTATATCATGGACACAATTTGCTCCATGACGCCTTTCCCTTTAATGAATTGGGCTTGGAGTCCAACCGAGGAAAAAACTGTACATGAGTAACATGATAAGTTGTGGGAAAATAACGCAAATAAGTTTATTTATGAGATTTTCAATTGGGTGATGGTACCCCTACACGTCGCCATTTTTGGTCTTACACCACCCCGCATCTCTGATAGCATTGCTATGAATTTGAGCCATATCGCAGACTGGTACGTAGAGGAAGAATTCTCCTATTTGAGAGTTTTCGGAGCCACTGTTCCTCCTCTAGCGCTCCCACGATTCATCCCCGACAAGCTAGCCTGTTGTGAGATTGCTCGGCAAACAGTAATCGATGGGGTGAGCAAAGAGCTCAAAGCGTCGGCCAAGAAGGTATGGCCATCTTTCCCTATTCGGCTGAATTCATATTCATTATTTGATTTTGGACATGCTAAAGTTGAGGCTGCAGCCATTGAAGACTTGAGCCTGTCTCTATTGAGTACAAGAAGCATGATCCTCAGGGGATCGTAAGTACTCATTTGGGAAATTGCGGATTAAATAGGTTCGAACATGAATGTTCTCCCTCGGATGAAGTATTCCGAGCGGCGATGTCCTATTCGGAAGTGCAATTTCGAATAAGATCTCTGGCACCCGAAGACAAGGCTTCTGTCCTAAAATTTTAGGGACATAGGAGAAGATGCCTTCCCGTTGTGTTGGGAGGTTTGGGACTTTCTAAAGATAAAGAAAAGGAGGCCGGAAGTTCTGCGGGGCAGACTTCTAATCCCGAAATACGTCAGGAACAGAATCCCGAACAAGGAAAAAGTCTCGAGCGAGAGAAGAGTCCTGAGCAGGAGAAGAACCCAGAAAGGAAGAAGAGTCCTGTGCGGGAGGACAATCCTGAAACAGATAAAGAGGATACTGATCCTCCCAAGGAACATGGTCCTGAGGTGGAAATAAAATACAAAGACCCACCAAAAACTCAGAATCCGAAGGCAGGGACTAAGACCTCTAATCCCCCGAAAGAGCAAGATCCACTCAGCACACCAGCGAAGGCGGCAAAGCAGATCGGACAACCCATCACCTCTGTCACACCCTTGCAGTCAGCACAGGGAGGCGTTAATGAGGGATGGATTTTTGGGGAAGAACTAAGACCTATAAGGGCAGAGGCACTCCCCCCTAATGATTTCTTCTTTGACAAAAAGAGGAAAGCTGTGGTGAAGCGAGAATTTTATCAGGAGGGAGAGTCCACTAATAAAAGATTCAAAGTGATGACCGATGGGATGAACAAGAGGAAAGATGAATTTGCCACTAAAATTGCAGGAACACTGGGAGCGTATGCTACAACAAATCAATTCTCGGTCTCGGTGTTAAAGAATCATCTCAAAGCAAAAAATCGACTGATCAAGACTCTTGAAGCCCGAATAGCTTCGGCTACGGAAGATGCTAAGAGTCAAGCGAGTGGGGCAATAGAGCTGGCCCAATTGGCTGATAAGTAAGAAATTGAAGTCCTCAAGACCAAACTGGAACAAGCAAATTCTACGATCCGAGATGGTCGGATAGAATCAGGCCAACAGAGGGATGCGATTACACAGCTACAAACTCAGTTGAAGATCGCAGAAAGCAAGGCGGCTGACATCGAGATCATTAAATCTCAAGCCACTGATATTCGGAGAAGGATCTCCTCTGCTCAACAAAGCCTGCTAAACAAAGTAGGAGAGATTCGAGAAGACTGCTTATTAATATAGTGAATCTCTGAGAATCTGATTAACAAAGAAAGGAACGCAGAAGCTGCTCGGGTCGCTTTCCAAGAGGTAGTGATAGCGACCAACAACATGTTTTCAGGGCATCCCGGGCTCACCATTGCCGAACAAACCAGGGGTAATATCTTGTTAAAGAATTGGGAACTGGATATTACTTTAAGCAAAGAGCAGGCTCAAAAAGTGGCAAATTCGTTAGAAGAGGTCGTCAATAACATAAATGGTGAGCAGTTGGGGATAGAAATTGGAGCTGACACAGAGGCGCTAAGGCAGATAAATATAGATCGGATTT
>ML790487.1:314243-333518 GCA_009831015.1 Picea engelmannii
TAGCATTGCTGCGAATTTGAGCCATATCGCAGACTGGTACGTAGAGGAAGAATTCTCCTATTTGAGAGTTTTCGGAGCCACTGTTCCTCCTCTGGCGCTCCCACGATTCATCCCCGACAAGCTAGCCTGTCGCGAGATTGCTCAGAAAATAGTAATCGGCGGGGTGAGCAAAGAGCTCAAAGCGTCGGCCAAGAAGGTATGGCCATCTTTCCCTATTTGGATGAATTCATATTCATTATTTGATTTTGGACATGCTAAAGCTGAGGCTGCAGCCATTGAAGACTTGAGCCTAGTCTCTTTCGAGTACAAGAAGCATGCTCCTCAGGGGATCGTAAGTACTCATTTGGGAAATTGCGGATTAAAGATGTTCGAACATGAATGTTCGCCCTCGGATGATGTTTTCCGAGCGGCGATGTCCTATTCGGAAGTGCAATTTCAAATCAGATCTCTGGCACCCAAAGACAGGGCTTCTGTCCTAAAATTTCAGGGACATAGGAGAAGATGCCTTCCCATTGTGTTGGGAGGTTTGGGACTTTCTAAAGATAAAGAAAAGGAGGCCGAAAGTTCTGCGGGGCAGACTTCTAATCCTGAAAGATGTCAGAAACAGAATCCCGAACAAGGAAATAGTCCCAAGCGAGAGAAGAGTCCTGAGTAGGAGAAGAACCCAGAAAGGAAGAAGAGTCTTATGCGGGAGGACAATCCCGAAACAGATAAAGAGGATACTGATCCTCCCAAGGAACATGGTCCTGAGGTGGAAATAAAAGACACAGACCCACCAAAAACTCAGAATCCAGAGGCAGGGACTAAGACCTCTGATCCCCCGAAAGAGCAAGATCCACTCAGCACACCAGCGAAGGCGGCAAAGCAGATCGGACAACCCATCACCTTTGTCACACCCTTGCAGTCAACACAGGGAGGCGTTAATGAGGGATGGATTTTTGGGGAATAACTAAGATCTATAAGGGCAGAGGAACTCCCCCTAATGATTTCTTCTTTGACAAAAAGAGGAAAGCTGTGGTGAAGCGAGAATTTTATCAGGAGGGAGAGTCCACTAATAAAAGATTCAAAGTGATGACCGATGGGATGAACAAGAGGAAAGATGAATTTGCCACTGAAATTGCAGGAACGCTGGGAGCGTATGCTATAGCAAATCAATTCTCGGTCTCGACATTAAAGAATCATCTCAAAGCAAAAAATCGGTTGATCAAGACTCTTGAAGCCCGAATATCTTCGGCTGCGGAAGATGCTAAGAGTCAAGCGAGTGGGGCAATAAAGCTGGCCCAATTGGCCGATAAGAAAGAAATTGAAGTCCTCAAGACCAAACTGGAACAAGCAAATTCTACGATTCGAGATGGTCGGATACAATCAGGCCAACAGAGGGATGCGATTACACAACTACAAGCTCAATTGAAGATCGCAGAAAGCAAGGCAACTGACATCGAGATCGTTAAATCTCAAGCGACTAATATTCAGAGCAGGATCTCCTCTTCTCAACAGAGCCTGCTAAACAAAGTAGGAGAGATTCGAGAAGACTGCTTATTAATACAACGAATCTCTGAGAATCTGATTAACAAAGAAAGGAACGCAGAAGCTGCTCAGGTTGCTTTCCAAGAGGCAGTGATAGCGACCAACAACAGGTTTTCAGGGCATCCCGGGCTCACCATTGCCGAACAAACCAGGGGTAATATCTTGTTAAAGAATTGGGAACTGGATATTACTTTAAGCAAAGAGCAGGCTCAAAAAGTGGCAAATTCGTTAGAAATTGGAGCTGACATAGAGGCGCTAAGGCAGATAAATATAGATCGGATTTCTCTCGACATAAAGGAGGGGAATGACAGAAATTCAGAAGAAATCTCCAAGATGGACAGGATAGACCCAACTCAAATCTACAAACATTTGATTCAGCCTAGTGCACAACTTGGTGCCCTTGAACTCGTTGATATACAAATAAATGATAAACTTCCACAGTTGGCCCGAGAGTGCTATCTTGCCGAAGCCCATTGTCAGGCCAAGCCTTCACAGCTTGTGACCCAATTTGTAGACAAGTGTATCATGTACACTGAATCCATGCAAGGAAAGGCACCTAGAACTTCTTGAAGATAGAATGGATGAAATGGAATTATCTCACTCCCCCCAGCTGTCAACGCAAAACCTTCACAGCTTGTATTTCATTTTTAGACAAGTGTAGCATATGTACTAAATTTAAGCAAAAACAAGCACCTGACACCTTTTTGTAAACAGATTCGGACAGATGGAGTAATTTCGCTCTTTGAACTGAGAGGCAAATTTTGTATAAATAGATCATAAAAAGAAGAGAAAGGGGATGGACTTTTTTTGGGAACTAACTGTAAGAGAGTTTTTTACATCAAAGGAGTTAATACAAGCAATTTGAAGATTCACGATTCTGTCACGACTGTGTTGCAAGTTTGTTTCGTCATGTTCTTTGTTTCTTTTCATTTTTCTCTACATAATTGATGTGTATCACTGTAATTTAGTACGACCACTACTATGGTGAAAGGTTTGCGTCTTTTTCTTTAATTGTCTCTTGTCTTTCCTCTGCACCAACTATTAGCGGGTGTAAGACCAATTTACACTTACAGAATTTTATGTTTATTTACACTAGGTCAATTATGTTTATGTCAATTGCTTCTTCTATATATACGTGAGCTTTCCACTGACAGGAACTTTGTGTCATCTAAAGCTTAATGTTTTCTCCCATCTCATGTTATTTTATCGGAAACAACACAGTTACAGGAAAGGGCCTTTAATTTGCATCCTTATTTCATTTTTTCATGAAAAGGTTTCTCTTTAGTTCGTCCTAATTGGAACAGCAAATAAACTATCTCTTTAAAAACTATTTCCATACTGAAACTATTACTCAATGACTGTTCCCGCAGTAACTCAACCTAATATTCAACCCAGATTATCTAGTCAAATACATATCGCTTTAAATCTCTTAGACACAATCCTTAAAACCGCGAACACCCGGGACGAATTGGAACAATCATGGGAAGCCATTGAGAATGACATAACTGCTCAAGAGCAGTTGGAAGCTAGACGACGAGAACGTAGAAATCTGCTCTAGTTTCTCATATCGAAGGTTAATATAATCCTATATCAACCTTTTGTATGCTTTCGAATGCCTTGACACTGTACTTTAAGCCTTAGTACAGACTCAGGAACAACATATCCTTTGCAACTTGACACCCTATACCTAGGAGGGAACATTCCTCCAAGTGTCCATCTCCCACACGCACCTCCTTGCATTGAGCATAGGTATGTTCCACTGCTGGAACTAGTTTTGCTTACTTGCGACACTCGTTTCCTCCTTTGTATCATAACATTCATTTGACTATCAAAAAAATATATATATGGGCGGGAAGGGAGTATTATCTTATATCGACAACATTCCTGTTGCCTTTGAATATAGCAAAAATTTATTGAGTCCACTTGTCATCATAATTTTGGGTTTAACATGGCCTTAGGAAGCTGAGCTCATTAGAGAGAGTTTACTCCCCTAAATAGTTACTCTTCCAGTCCCTATGGAGAGTTTGATTGATGCCTCTTGCATCTCATGGTTTCATCATTGAGTCTATGCCGCCAGAGTCTTCCATATGTCTCATGCTCTTGTTCAAAGGATGTCTATCAACCTATGTCATCCATTCCTCAAAACTCTTGAATTTTCATGTTGGTCATACCCTCAGTTTGTCTCAGAATCACATGAAGTCGTAGTCTGATTATGCACCCTAGTCCTACTTTCCTCATTGGTAGGTAACCTTGAACCCAACAATCAACATTTCATCATTGGTCATTGACTGGGTGGTTTCCCTTGTGTTCAACGACAATACATCTATTCACACGTTGGGATTCATGCAGTGTATTAGATTCCATTAGCCTTATTGGTGGTTTCCTCACCTTTGTCAACAATTTTCCTCATTGGATTCTATTCAAAGGGTCTTTTTCGTGTATCGCTTGCACTTGGCACACGGGAAAGATGCACAGGGTCATTGTTTCGTGAACATGTTCTTCGTCCTATTTCCTCCAAATCATCAAGATCCTACTATGTACCTCATGTTGAATGATGAGAGATGTCTTAATGCTCTCCTTTCAATGGGCCTCCTTCCATCAACTTCAACTCATCTATTCTAGAAATGAGACTTAGAGTCCTATGAGTACCTAGAGTCTTGTAGTCATTAGTGGTAGGTTCTCTCTCCCTCGACAATTGGTAATACATCAATGTCTTTTTATCAATGGATTCTTCAAGTGTTCGACCTCAAATCCTTTATTCACACTTATAAGAATGTACTCGGTTCCTTAACGTTGAAGGAAAATCTCCCTGCGGACAGGTAGATCTCCTCAAAGAGATAGACTCTTAACTCTAAGACAGAAAGTGCTTATCATGGTCACTGGATTCCTTTTAGGTCTACACAAACTAATGCATGAAGAGGAAGGAGGAAAGACATACCTTTTACCAGTGTTTGTCCCTGCACGCTCCGAGTTGAACTCCAATCTTCAGCTCCTCGATAAGCCCTGTAGACAAACAAAGTACAACCACTTCCTATTCTATTGAGATTAGTTTGAAGAAGACCTATCTACTTAGAGACAAATTCATGCAATGTCAAACACAAATTAGAAAGAAACAGGCCAAGCATATTACATTAATGAGGACAAAACATTACTTACAACCATAGATGGAATGCAACAGTTTTGTCAAGTTCTCTTTGCCTAACCCTTGCTCAAAAGCTCCACGATCGGAATGGCGATAGCTTCACTAATTAGCCTCCACTTCAATGTGTGTTTCCTATGATATCATAGGTTTCATGCTTCTCATCCCTTCTCCAAATATCACTTATGAGATCATAAGTTTGGTATGATTCTCCATCAAGATCCCCCTTTCACTATGAGAAATCCTACTTATATAGCCTTTGAGAGGTTCAACAAATTGAGATATCTTTGGGGTGAGTTGAGGATTTTCCTCCTTGAGTTAGGGATATTCCCTAATATCATGGATGGACTAGGGATTTGAGTCCAACTTCCTTCCAAGATTGAAAATATCTTTCCCTCATTCTCCTCAACAGACTAACTACTACCCAGAATAGGTAGCGCTCCCTCAAAAGGGCCATCAGAGTGTTATAGTGCTCCCAAGTAGGCTCTAGGGGGGTGCCAACACTCCTGAGAGTAGGATCTCTCCTTCAAAAGGGATGATACAGTGTTATAATGCTCCCATATAGTGTATAGGGGAGCCCCATCACTCCTACGAGAGGTATAGGGGAGCACTTTCCTCCAAAAACTCAATTTTTTGGGTTCTTTCAGATGGCAAGAGGTTCATAAGCCCAGTTAACCATTCCTCCTCTTCCAAATCAAGTGTTTGATGTGTGTCAAGTGTCCTTCTCATGTCGTTATAGGCACAACATAGGCATCATGGCAGTATTCTTTCTTTGACACTTATGACACTTGTGAGAAAAATGCGACACTTGCGACACTTGTAATGACGACACTTGCAACACTATCGAAGTGAATAATTTCGATGTGTAACAGATTCCCCCCCAAAGTATGAAGTTAGAAGACAGGAACTGATAACTGAAATACTTTGTAGAATTTCAAGCAAGGGTATAGATGCAGAGAGCCTGACAAAAGATGCACACAAACATCCAACAGATATTATGACATGTTTCAAACCCAAGGCAAGCATACCTATGCTTCGGTGATCAAGACTTGCAAGATATGGCCGCCATAAAATACACTGTGGATCCATAATTGTATTGATAAAAAGTATAGCCACTGAGGATACAATGTGGATATATACTCTTATGACCTGAAATGATCGTAGCCACGAAGAATACACAGTGGATCTACGAGATGACAAGACATAGCCATGACCAATACAAAGTGGATCTATGTAATAGTATATGTGTCATTGTTCAAAAGAAATTCCATCGCAACCTGGGCAAATTACATATCAAGGTGATCACTCAACCCAGGGTCTTCTTACCGATCTCGATGTAGTACGAATCTAACCATGTGAATAGGTGTCCCGATGTCGAACATGGTAGAAACCACTTGATTACCGGTCAATGATGTAAACCGTTAACAAGTGCAAGGGAGATCATCATTAATGTCAATGATTCCCAAGGTACTCTAGTACATTCCAACGTATGTGAATGGATGAGCTGAAGTTGAACATCCGTGGAATCATTCAATCAAAGGTCAATGATGTAAACCCACTGTCGAATGTGAGGAGGCCTGCCATTGAGGCATGCAGGTCTCAAAGTACTAATTGGTTTCTAAGTCTAGTCCCTGGATAATGTGTTGAAGTCGATAGGAATAGACTCGTCGAAGGAGGGCCTTGATGTATCCCCCATCAACGACACGAAATGGACATAGAGATATAATTGGTAGATCAAATGAACATGGACTGACACGGGTATTGAGACAAGATATTTGTGATGGCTGACTCTCAAGGTGGATACTTCGCTTGAACACTGAGGCACAACAACATAAACATGACATGGACCAAAACATTATGATGCAGTGGATACTATGACTCTCGTCGAGTGACCCAAAGGAGTAAAAGAAACTCAAAGGATTGGCTCAGTGTAGAGGTTCAATGGATTATAATGCATGCAAAAGACAAAGTGTCGTGTTCAAGGGTGACTCTAAGAGTTACTTGGTAATGTTCTAAAAAAAGCTGCTTATCTTGCTTCTTTCAATTTTTCCCCCATCCAGATAGACGTGTACCTCTTTTTAATTTAACGAGCTCAAGGAGGGTAACACATGCTCGATATAACTCACCTTCGATAAGTTCCTCTTCCTTTGTTTAACAAACTGGAAGAAGTAAGTGTTCAATCCCATATGGGCCTGTCGATGTTTTGTTTAGTGAGTCCAAAGACAAAAAACTCGAAGGTTTTTCATGATTATAGAGTCTGGAAAAACACTTAAAAGAGAACTCTCTCAGTTCCTTTTTCGTAAAGTAGTTTGATGAGACCGAAAAAGAGATAAACTATTGCTCAACAAATGTTTTCTTCAAATACTTTAACGAGCATGAAGAGAACAAGGTCGCTCGACAATCTTTTCATCTTTAGAGAGTCTGAAAAGAACTTAAAGGTGACTCTAGTGTTATCGTTTTTCGTAATGTTAGTCTCCCGAGGACAAAAAAGAGATAAATTATCACTCGAAAGATGCCCTTTCAAACCTTTTAACTAGTGGGAAAGGAAGCAAGATCACTCGAAAATCGTTTCATGTTTAGATATTCTGAAAAGAGATTAAAGAAGACTCTAGGGGGTTCCTTTTTCGTGTATCCATACAGGTCCAAAAAAAAGATAAAAGTCTACCCGGATGCATTCTCATGTATTTATGAGCACGAAAAAGAACAAATACTAAGCTCGGTATGCCCCCAAATTGAAATCTAGTGGCTTATCTCTAGAAAGATCATCAAAGGATGGAGACATGCCCTCCAAGCTTCAATTCATTCACTGGCTCTGAGGTCGTCACCAATTTCTCTAGTAGATGAGAAAAAGGAGAAGGGTGGATGAAAAGAAGGTTCAAGAGAGGTGACTATTTCATTTTTTAACAATCTTGACATAGGAAAAGAACTATGCTCAGGACCTCTATTTCATTTTTTAACGAGCTTGCCACATAGAAGAGAAACTATGCTCATAACTGCTTCTTGATCATGGCTTCCAAGAGAATAACGTTTTTGAAGGATACCATGTCAAGGGACAAAACTTGGCCATGGCCTCCAGGATATCTTTGCTGGATGGAAGATAATCACTCGAGAAGGAACACATGTTGAAGGTCACGAGAGGAGTAAGGAGATCAAGCTCCAATAATCCTACTGAAGAAATCACCATGTCCACTACCGGATCCAAATCGTCGGAAGTTGAAATCACGGGAGATGATGAAAAAGAAACACCAGGAGGGGAGATAGACTATATATCTGCCCGAATTTCTTCATGAGGAGGAAGAAAAGAGGATCGGTGATGGTTATCATCAGAAGGTAACTTTTCAATGCTAAGCATCTCCGGAATAGATTCATCAAAAGGAAAAATTGGGGAAATGTAGTTGATTGTCGACGACAAGGAACTCAACTGTGATTGCATTGAGGAAACTTCAAGCGCTAATAGATGTTGGTCATCCGACGAGGGAGAAACGGATGGGATAGAAATGTATGAAGTTTTGGTTGGACTAAGTGGCACGGTGTCACCTAGTGCATTGAATTCCAATGGACAAGGTACAATCCAAGAGTCAGATGATTCCAAAGATTTATAAGTTGCGGTCGAAATCATATCAACGGTGGAAACATGATGCGTAGTCGGTGGAAGTGGTGTAGGGAAGGTACCCATGAGGCTAGAATCTTTCAGCAAGCCAACACCAATGCTTTCATACGTGATCTTGTGGTCTCCCAAGAAAGGAATATTATTGGTAGCGGGAATGCGAGCATCATTCATGTAGAAATCCAACTGATCAATAATGACAATTTTGCCTTGATGAGGAAATTGGACACATTGGAAAACTGACGAGGCAATGACAGTCATGGCATAAAAACAACTTCTTCCAAGTAACAAGTTGTAATCGAGGGGAGCATCGACCACCTCGACATCAACAATAACAGTTTTTCCACCCAATTGGATGGGCAGGGACTGTAAAAGCCCATCGAGATGAAAACCTCGCCCGTCGAAGGCGCATAACATCGTTGGGGATTTGTTGAGTGCTGGTGATTTTAAACCTTTCCAAAACGCTAAAGACATGACACAAGTTGAGGCTCCCTCATCCAGAATAGTTCGGTGGATTTGTTGGTTGTGAACAACAACATCAACTTGGAAAGCAAGTTGGTGGGAGAGTTGAGACACATAATTGTGCAGGTTAAACATGATCTGATTGGAAAACTTAGAATCAACACCACCAAGAGTGGCCAAGAGCGTTCTATGTTGACTGGGGCAGTGTTGTATAACTTCTAATGCAGACATAGCCCATGGTGCTTGAGCCAAATCTTCAACAATGTTGTAGTTCTGGGCGGCACGTGAACTAGGATTAAAGGTAGCTTTACGTATAGTTCTCTTAGGAGGGCGTAAGATAGATTTGAACGTGGGTTTCTCAATCTGGAGTGGTCCAGACGGAGGATTAATCGATGGAAGACTAACAGAGGATGATGATGGATCTGGTAAAGTACCGACACCATTAGTGTCTTTTCCTTTGTCAGGGTTACCTAGTGTGTCATATGTCTTAGAGCGAGTGGTCAAATTGACCACATTAAACATATAAATATGTGCACTCGATGAGGCCTCATCATGAGGATCGCTAGAACTGCCCCCTCGGAGAGGGGGTTTGAGCAACCATGGATTGCTACTATGGAAAAGGTTGAGTAAGAACAACGGGTTGTGACTTTCCTTAGAAAATTTTGTCCACTTCATTGCGAAGTGGACAGTCTCGAGTGTAGTGATCGTCACCACAAATGATACATGGGAATTTCAGTTTCCATTGTGGTTTCTTTTTGGTAGCAGGTGTTTGATTTTTGGATTGTTCATTATTATTTTTTGATTTATTCTTTGTCTTCTTCTTACCTCCGGGTTGTTGTGAAGGGGAAGATTGAACTGCATTCACCTCAGAGATCTGATTTTGGGGGGAGGTAGAGGAGGGTGTAGTTGATTTGGAAAAAGATTGAGTTTTGACGGAACCGATAAAACCATCCGCATGAGATGAGGATGATGGCTTAGAAGGATCGGTATTATCTTGAGCAACATTCAGAAGCAAATCATACAAAGTACTAGATTGGGAATAAACCAAATATAAATACTGAGCCCGAGCAATGGATTGTTCCTTTGTGACCACACCACCCATAGCGACATCGCGAGCGATCGGGGGTAGCAGTGATTTAGTAAACCATTCTGCCAAGAGCATGTCATGAATGACTGCCTTGATCATCCTTCGTCGTCACCTCCACTCATGAATATGGTCAGAGATATGCATGGAGTTGGTTTGACGAAGGGAGGTCAAGAGTTCAGTACCCGTCTCGTAGCGAATATGCAGTTGAAAGTGTGTGAAGAAAGACATGGCAAGGGAATTGAAATCATGAAAAGAAGCACATGGTAGTTCAATATACCACTTTGTTGCCGAACCGGTAAGTGTTCATTGGAAAAGACGCAAACATATAGAATCATTCATGAGGGAGTTTGATGAACACCAAAAATGGAAAGTCGTCACATGGTTGTTTAGATCTTTGCCAGGGTTTCCGTCAAATTTTGGAATATCAGAAGGAAGTTTAGCTGGAATGACTGGCCAAACCAGTGAATGAGAAATAGGATCATTAGTTAACCAAGACAAGTCTTGGAGATCCAGAGTCGCAAGGAAAGGTAGATGTCGGTTAATGTGCGAATGATACTGGTGTGGCATAGGAACACCAGTAGGACCATAGACTGGGTTAGGTGGATAGTTGTAACCAGTAGGTCCTCCTACATATGGTTGTTGCTAGCTAGGATAAGAAGGATTCGATGGTGCATGAGAAACATTGGCATAACCCAGTGGGTTTTGAACATTATAGGCCGGGTGATTTATTTTCCCGTGAGGAGGATAAACATTTTTCCCTTGAGAATGGTAAGGAGTAGATCCCGAAGGAGGATACACATGAGGCCCATGAGGAGGATAATACCGTGGTCCCAGATAACTCCAGGTGGTGTTTGGGATGCTTCCCATATAAGATTGCCCATAAGATGTTCCGGAAGGGACAAGATTGGATACTCCTCCTAGTGGGTCATTATACAAGTGCCCCCCAACATGGGGTTGAGTAAAAGTGCCTCCTGAAGATAATCCCCAGGATTTTGAAGGGTTTCCAACAAACAAGGGTTTCCCCCCTGCCAGCGGTGGATTTACAACCGGGGTGTGACTGGAAAACAGAGGTTTCCCTCCAAGAGGAGCATGAAAAGTGGGCTGTCCCCTGGGAGGGGTAGGCCCGCCATGGAAAGGTAGTCCTTCAGGAGGAGCATGAAAAGTGGGCTGTGTCCTGGGAGGGGTAGACCCACCATAGAAAGGTAGTCCTCTAGGAGGAAAAGGTTTGTTGCATGGTGGTTTCCCTCCAGCCGATTATGTTTGGCCATCAGGGGTCTGCGTTCTCAGGTGAGAAGATGTCCCAGCAGGATCATGTGGAAGATGTGGATCTGTAGAGTAAAATCTTGTAGAAATGGGGGTAGAGATTGAAGTGCTTTGGGGATGAGTAGAGGTGATGAGTCCAACATTAATATGGACTTGTGCTGGTGTAGCAGTAGGGTTAATAACTTGATCGATTGGGTGATTCATGGTTTGACCGGATGGTCCTGTTTCACTAGGAGGGTCATGAGGATGAAAGGGCTGTCGAAAGGATTCAAAATGTTCATGGAGATCGTGTCCCGATGAATTCCTCCATACAGAACGAGCAGGTGTGCGATTGGTATCTACTGTGGTGCTAGGACAAATAGGAGTCCTATACTCGTCACCAAATATTGGTTCTATGGATCCCATATATGTTTCGGTAAAGATCCTCTCCAGTAATCGTGGGATATCTTCCTCTATGACATTCCCAAGGGATTCTAAATGAACCAAAAGTGGTTCGAGAGGGATTACTAACACAGATGTAGTGGGATTTTCAACTGTGACCAAAGCGCCTTTTGAGTTATCTAACAGAGGAGCAATAACACTTCCATCGTTGGATTGATTTTCTACCTCTCTACAGTAGTTGTCTTATGGAGGGTTAGGAGGTAAGGGTTGATAGCCTTCTGGAGGCATCCCTTGCATCCTACGTGATTGGAAAAGACCTTGATCATCTACGGGCTCAATTGTGGAGAAAAATATAACACACTGAAAATATAGGGCCAACTAACAAAAAGAAACAACATGCGCTAATAAAATCTAGGAATCAACCAAGCAGAAAAAACTTCTCTCGATGATCATACTAGTTGGTGATGAAATCCAACGTCGCGTGATCAAGTTGAGAAGGGGCTGGGATATAGTGGAATAGTTACAATGGCGACCTGCTTAATGGACTTTCACCTTGGTGCAAGCTTCCATGCAGTAATTGTGGATTTACCCTCCAAGGAGCCCGAGTGAGTTTGACCAATGTCCGTTCCAGGTACAGTGAGACTTCCCTTCACCGTCACCTTGTGTAAGTACCTAAAGATTATGGCAACTAAAGAGACCAATTCACAGTGAGTCCCTGGGTGGGTACAATCGACAGTCTAATCCAAAATGTATGGGTAGGATAACAAGTCCGAAATCAACCCGAAAGGCTCCCACACATAATCGTGGGTATACCTTCTAGTGACCCCCAATATATGATCCGACCACTACAAACAATTGAACCACAAAGGGATAATCTCTGTAATTCGCTCGAATGTGACCTCATGCGTAACCCCTGTGTGAGAGGGGGATCCCAGAAAACCGATACGACAATTGGATTTGACTCTCCCTAGCTTAGGATGCTAATGTTTGTTTTGAAAACTTTGGAGAGTTGTATTCATAGCCTAATCCAAAGTGCTAACCCTAGTTTACTGTTGGTAGAAGATCCTAAAAACAAAAATGTTCTAGATAATTTTTAATTAGCAGTCGTTTTACAGCTGTTCTTTACTCAAAGGGTGCATAAAATTGAAACTGATGGAATGAGGATTCAATTCCCAAAAAGATGCATAAAATATAATAAGAAATCGTTTCTTTTCAATGAACGCCTATTTAAGGGGAAGAGAAGGAGTCATTTTCACTTTCAAACACTAATATGAAACATCTTCAAATCAATTGGTTCTCAATCAAATCCAATGCAATGCTAAAACATTTTCAAAAATGCCTTCTAATGCAAACCAATCACTAAAATGTATCTTTTGTCGTTTGTATGCGAATGATGATTAATTCAATGCAAAGACTTCTCCTACTAACTACCCTTTCAGATCAATGAGATTCAAACAAGTATGAGCAGATTTCACACAAACAACACACACCCTCTTGCTATGATTGAAACAAGAAGCAAACATAAAACAAAATATAACAAAGAAAAATCAAACAATTCACACAAAAGAGAGATGTTTTAAGAACAATGACCTCAAAGAACCGAACAAGATGATTCACTGATTGTTGATGCCCTTCAATAGAGTTCCCGCTCAATCAGATAGGAGAGAAGAAAGTAGTGGATTGATTTCAAGCTCTCAACAGTAAAAACTAAAAAATAAGGAAGAAGGCCACCAAATATGAACAACAAGGTGCTTATTCCTCAAAAGGCAGAGGGCCAAATGTCATTGGGAAGATGTAATGAAGCATCAAGAATATGGACAAAGGCAAAAACAAAGACTAAGTTGCAAAAAACACAATTCTGGAAGGTAATTTTGCAAAAAAAAAAGGTTGGTGCTCTGGTGTAAGGGCTACCAGAGCATTATAAAGATATGTATAAGACCTTTAGGGAGTGTTGGCACTGGGCTAACATGGGCACAGGGGCGCCAGGCTTAAAAAATGCAGAAAAAGGTAAAAGAAAAACAAAAACTCAGTAAATTTTTGGTCGATCAGGATGCATGTGATGGATTGAGGATTGAATCAGCAAGTGCAATCATATATAAGGGGTGAACAAGGCATATAGGAAACAAAGGGTAAGACAAGGTCTATGAGGAAAAACCAAAACCAAAAGTTTCAATTCGATTCCCCAGTGGAGTCGCTAATTTCTATTGAAGGAAAATCTCCCTGTGGACAGGTAGATCTCCTCAAAGAGCTAGACTCTTAACTCTAAGACAGAAAGTGCTTATCATGGTCACTAACTTCCTTTTATGTCTACACAAACTAATGCATGAAGAGGAAGGAGGAAAGACATACCTTTTACTGGTGTTTGTCCCTGCACGCTCGAAGTTGAACTCCAATCTCCAGCTCCTCAATAAGCCCTGTAGACAAACAAAGTACAACCGCTTCCTATTCTATCGAGATTAGTTCGAAGCAGACCTATCTACTTAGAGACAAATTCATGCAATGTCAAAGAAAAATTAGAAATAAATAGGCCAAGCATATTACATTAATGAGGACAAAACGTTACTTACAGCCATAGATGGAATGCAGTGGTTTCGTCAAGTTCTCTTTGCCTAACCCTTGCTCAAAATCTCCACGATTGGAATGGTGATAGCTTCGCTGATTAGCCTCCACTTCAATGTGTGTTTCCTATGAGATCATAGGTTTCATGCTTCTCATCCCTCCTCCAAATATCACTTATGATATCATAAGTTTGGTATGATTCTCCATCAAGATCCCCCTTTCACCATGAGAAAGCATGCTTATATAGCCTTGGAGAGGTTCAACAACTTGAGATATCTTTGGGGTGAGTTGAGGATTTTCCTCCTTGAGTTAGGGATCTTCCCTAATATCATGGCTGGACTAGGGATTCGAGTCCAACTACCTTCCAAGATTGAAAATATCTTTCCCTCATTCTCCTCAACAGACCAACTATTGCCCAGAATAGGTAGCGCTCCCTCAAAAGGGCCATCAAAGCATTATAGCACTCCCAAGTAGGCTTTAGGGGGGTGCCAACACTCCTGAGAGAAAAAGTGCTCCTTCAAAAGGGCTGACACAATGTTATAACGCTCCCATATAGTGTATAGGGGAGCGCCAACACTCCTAAGAGAGGTATAGGGGAGCGGTCTCCTCCAAAAACTCAGTTTTTTGGTTTCTTTCAGAGGGCAAGAGGTTCATAAGCCCAGTTAACCATTCCTCCTCTTCCAAATCAAGTATTTGATGTGTTTCAAGTGTGCTTCTCATGTCATTATAGGCATGACATAGGCATCATGGCAGTATGCTTTCTTTGACACTTACGACACTTGTGAGCAAAATGCGACACTTGCGACACTTGTAATGATGACACTTGTGACACTATCGAAGTGAGTAATTTTGATGTGTAACACTTGATACCTACTTTCATCATTGGTAGGTTGTCTTTCTTTTGTTAACAGTATACCTCAATGACGAGTAATCAAATGAAGTCTCATTGTGTTCAACCTCAACTTCTTTATTCACACGATGTAGACTTGTACCTTTGGCGGATTGTGTAGAAGACTTGAAGACATCAGTATGTAGCCGCAACTTTCCTAAGCTGTTGCTACCTTTTCATTGGATCAGTACCTATGTGACTTTCATGATCATGGGAGATCAAATTGTACGCCACTGTATACAAATATCTTCAGATTGATTTTGAGACTAGTTTTACCGGGCCTTGTTCATGACTATGACAACCTTTGGCATATAACCGCATTTTCATTTTCCTATTCATTTCCATGGACAATTGTTTGGTATATTTTCACATGGATCTACAGTGTAATTCAAATTGGCAGCCATGTATGCAAAGTCAGTACAGATTGTAAGGAGCAACTAGTTTTTCCAGCTGGGTCCCCATTACTCTACTTCTAGGTTTTTATAATGTATTTCGATCACTGCAGATACTCCTCTGACCTCACACACTAGGGGGAATCTGTTATAGCAAGATTTGCCTCACCCCATGCAATCTTACACAAAAGGTCTTTTTCCATTTCCCTATGCAGACTTGAAATCCCTTTTTGCAAATCCCAGAGATAAAAATATATTTTTTCCACATATACACACCTTGCCTAAGATACATCATGCGTATACATAGGTTGCACCACTACAACCCATGCACATTGGGAAATGTGCCCAAAATTGAAAATAGTGTCGTGTTTCTATGTCATGTCACAAGATCAATGATCCTTGGCCTTCCATATACTCAAAATGTTTCGACTCAACCCTTCAGTTCCACTTGAAGGCTATAAATGGGCCAATTCCGAGCTATGGAAAAGAGGAGAAAGAATCCAACTTTGAGAGAAAAATTACTCTAGAGGAATTATTCACTACACATTGAGTCTACATCCCTTTATCCTTTAAGTCTGAACACATTGTTCAGCCCCCAAGCTCTTCCTTTACTGATTGAGAACTTCATTGTCTCTCTTACATGAGCTTTCCTTTGGTGGAGTATTGAAGTGGTGTAGGCCCAGCCGGAAGGAATTTAGTTTCTCGGTTTTGAACCGTGCTGACACAAAAGTTTGTAAATTATTCACTTTTGCTGATTATATCTTAATAGAAATACTCTTTTCTCATCTAATTAACATCTTGCAAATATTTGAATTATTATTCCATGGGCTTATTTGTTATGAATGTTGATGGATTATGTTATTGAATGTGCTAACATCATATATTATCACCATATTCTTCCATTGCTTGGTTTTTGAGGACTAGTTGCAGGTATATTGATTTGGGTCAAGTGCTCAATGGTGGACTTCATCGAACATCTGGATGAGGTAGGCAATTTATCTTGTCTTGCTAGTATATTTGTTTATATAGCATACTTGAGAGTAGAGTTGATTTTTGCAGTCATTTCCATCTATTGTGGTTTACCCCTAGCCATAGAGAGATTTTCCTCGTAACAATGCTCCACCTTGATCACATTCTAATCAATTATGTGGTTAGGGTTAGGAACATATTTCTTCAATAATGAAACATGAAATACATTATGCACTCTCATGGATGCATGAAATGCTATCATGTATGCAATTGGCCCTATATTTTCTAATATTTCAAAAGGCCCACAATATCTTGCTGCCAACTTCAGGAAACTTCCTAATCTTAGCGAACTTCTATTTTCCTTCCCACTTCAAAATATCTAAAAAATTTGTTCTTTTCTGCATAAATTTTCTTCTTATCCTAGGCAGCCTTTAAATTCTGATTTATCTTTGTTATCTTCTCTTCCATTCCTTTAGAAAATCTTGACCAAAAATTTCCCTGTCTACTGGATTATCCCAACTCATCTGAGTGTTACATTTCCTTCCATGCAATGCTTTAAACAGACTCATTTTCAATGAGGCATGATACCCATTGTTGTAGGAAAATTCAACCAAATGAATATAATCCTCCCATTTTGATGGTTGATCTATCACATACATTTTGAGCATGTCGTCAATTATTATGTTGATCCTCTCTATTTTACCATCTGACTATGGATGATACGTTGTACTGAGATTTAAATTTGTTCCAAAGCCTTTGAAAAAACCTTTCCAAAAATTGGAAGTGAACTTTTGATCTTTGTATGAAACTATTGTCTCAAGCACTCCATATAGCCTAGAAACTTCTTTCATATGCAATATATGTTGCCTTGTGTGTAGCTTTTACTCGAATAAAATGTGTCACTTTAGTCAATTTATCCACCACCATCGTGATGGAACCATGTTTCTTCACTGTTGTAGGCATCTTTGTAATAAACTCAACCATGAAAACTTCCTAATTCCATTATGGAAAGGGTAATGGTTGTAGAAAACCTGCTAGATGTCTATGTTATGTCTTCACTTTTTGGCATTCTAGGCATCTAGCTATGTAATTAGCCACCTCCTTCTTCATTCTTGGCCAAAAGTTTTGGCTTCTTACTGCTACAATTGTCTTCTGATAACCTGGGTTCTCGACATATGACACATTATGCATTTCCTTCAACGCTGCATTTTTCATCTCATTGGAATTCGATAATATATAATTTTCCCTTGTACATGAGAACTACATCTTCTTTCATCTCATAAGAATTAAATTTCTGCTGAAAATCACTTTGATGTAATATATCTTTTATTTTTAAATATTTGTGATCTAAATTTTCTGCTACAACAATTTTGTCTTTTAAATTAGTCATGTACATGTTGATGGCTGGCTCTTCATGAGCTCTCCTGCTGATCACATCAACCACTTGATTTTCCTTTCCCTTTATATGCTTAATTTTGAAGTTATATTCACTCAGAAATTCCAGCCATTTAGTTTTCCTAGCATTTAGTGTTGGTTATCCAAAAAAATTCTTTAGACCACAATGGTCTGTCCTTAGCTCAAATTTATCACCCATTAGGTAATGTCTCCATATTTTTAATGCATGTGCAATTGCTACTAATTCTATATCATGCGTGGCATAATTTATTTCATGCTCTTTTAGTTTTCTGGACTCATACCATACCACATGATCTTTTTAATTGAGGACACCACCGAGCCCTTCCTTGCATGAAATGGTGCACACAAAAAACTATTCATTTAGATTCACAATATTCAAGATTGGTGCACTTGTCAATATTTCCTTATACTACTGAAAGCTTTCTTCTCACTTGGAAGTCCATTTGAACTTTACTTCCTTCTCTTTTAAAGAAGTGATTGGAATTGCAAACTTTGAAAATCCTTTTATGAATCTTCGGTAATAATTGACAATACCCATGAATGATCTAACCTCTATCACATTATTTGGCATTGACCATCCTCTAATGTCCTCTATCTTCTCAGGATCAGTTGTTATCCCATCTACTGAAATTATATGCCACAAGTAGTGAATCTTCTTTTTGTAAAAGATGCACTTACTTAGTTTAGCATACAATTTATGCTCTCTTAAAACTTGCAACACCATTCTTAAATGTTTCTCATATTCCTCTTCTAACTTAGAGTAGACAATAATGTCATCTAGAAACACAATAAAAAACTTGTACAAGTACTCAAACACTCCATTCATCAAACACATAAAGACTGTTGGGGCATTTGATAGTCTAAATGGAACTACTATGAATTCATAATGCCCATACCTTTTTCTTGAATTTTTTCTTGCTGATATCTTTTTCCTTTATCCTTACTTGATGATAACCTAATTTCAAGTCGATGTTTGAAAATATTCTTGCACCTTTCAGTTGATCAAACAAATAATCAGTTCTTGGAAAATGATACTTATTCTTTATGGTGACCTTATTCAGTCGTCTGAAATTAATACACAGCCTTAAGGTTCCATATTTCTTCTTCATAAAAATGACCAGGGATCCCCAAGGTGTCCACTTTGGAGTATATACTCCTTCTTCAACAACACTTCAAGTTGCATCTACAACTCTTTCAATTCTGGTGTGCCCATTCTGTATGGTGTCTTGGACACTTGGGTAACTCCTGGCATCAAATCAATAGATAAATTAATGTCTCTCTGATCTAAAATTGAAGAAGACTTGAAAAACTTGAGAATTATTGCAAGTAAATGTTATGTGTTTAAAGCAAATGGATCAGTTTGCAACACATAAATTAAAGGATTAATTATTCAAATTTACACATAGACAACAGCATAATCATTGAACATAAGCACATAAAGACAACAATTTGATAAAGGAGTTCACCCCTCTCTTGGGCTACATCTCCTGGTCCAGCTTCCAATGGATCATTATTATTAATTGCTCAAAGTGCTCAAAAACATGTCTTACAATGCTCAAACTGACAAACCGACTGCTCCAATGG
>ML790487.1:350955-382662 GCA_009831015.1 Picea engelmannii
TTAGCATTATCACATATCCAACCAAGAGGGTATGGCTTAGGATGTGGACTTGTTTCCAACTTAAGTTTCTTAACAGTCTCTTCAGAAATAAGGTTTTCTTGAGATCCAGAGTCAAATAACGTGTCTATCTTAGTATGTTTTGACACAACCCTTATATGAAAAAGTTCAATTCTCATTTTCTCTTGTTGAGTTACATTGACAATATTATTACTTGAAGAGCTAGTACTTGCAACATAACCATTACCTTGGTAACCCATGGCTGTGATCTTTGTCTCATCACCCAAATCCGAACCTAAATCCTGCTGAACAGTCGCAACAGTCTTTGACTTCCCTTTGTTGTTGTTGCCAAACTTTTTGGGTCTTCTTTCAGAATGAAGCTTCCAACAATGGTCTTCATCATGGCCATCTTTTGAACAATGTTTACATGTGAACTTTTCTCCCTCTTTCTTCACAGCAACATTCTTCCTGCCATTGCCTTTGAACCTCTTCTTTCCCTTTTCTCCATGGCTCAATGTCTTCTTGCTACCCTCATGAATATTGTTCCTTCCCCTTGCTTCCAAATGAGTAGCCTGTACACAAACTTCATCTAGATTCGAAGGATTAAACATGAGTATAGTATGTCTCAAATAACTATGTAAAGCACCAATATATTTGGGCAATGTTTCCTGAGAAGACAAATCAACTCCCAAAACCAAAGCTCTTCTCCTAAATTCCTGAGTAAAAATTTGTACATTCTGTGCTTTAGCATGTCTAAAATTCTGCCATTCCATGGTTGCCTTTTGTTTATATGCCAATGGATAAAATTGTTTTTTAATTGCTATAATGAAATCATTCCAAGAAAACAAATTTTTTCCATGCTTTTTCATTTCCTCCTGAGTCTTAGATTCCCACCAAATAAGTGTTGAACCATCTAATCTTAATGAAGCAAGATGAATTTTGGTTTGATCATCTTGAATCTTTTGTATTCTACAATATACTTCAATTTGACGTATCCAATTATTTAACTTTTCAACATTAACTTCTCCATTGTATATTGGCAATTCAAATTTTATATCAAGCTTTAATGAAGGAATTTGCGAATGAGTTTTACCATGCCCCTTTGGAGAATTCGGAAGAGGTCTCGAACTGGTAGAAGAAGAATAAGATGATGATGATGGAGGAGAGGGTGGTGGAGAAGCACCATTCCCTCCATTTCCATCTGGAGTTTTGTCACCACTGCCTCCCTTATGCATTGAAGGGTTGGAGCCTTCACCCTGCGACAATATGTTCATTTCCATAAAGATCTTCATCATCTCTCTCATCTCCATGACATCTTTTCTGAGATCTTCATCTTCGGTAGGAACACGTTCATGACTTTTTGCATGAGCCATGCTTGGTGAATGTCTCTCTGAAACTTGCGGTGAATGAATATGCTTCCTCCTTGTCAGATGAGAACTTGGATCCACAAGTTGACCTTCTCCTCTTGTGAGTTTCAACCTTGTGAGCATCAGAAACAAAACTTGCAAACAATCAAGTCTTCAAAAACCAGTGCTCTGATACCAACTTGATCTAAAATTGAAGAAGACTTGAAAAACTTGAGAATTATTGCAAGTAAATGTTATGTGTTTAAAGCAAATGGATCAGTTTGCAACACATAAATTAAAGGATTACTTATGCAAATTTATACATAGATAACAACATAATCATCGAACATAAGCACATAAACACAACAATTTGATAAAGGAGTTCACCCCTCTCTTGGGCTACATCTCCTGGTCCAGATTCCAATGGATCATTATTATTAATTGCTCAAAGTGCTCAAAAACATGTCTTACAATGCTCAAACTGACAAACCGACTGCTCCAATGGCTTCAAAGCGTCCAAAAATCCCTGTCTGGGCTCTTTCGGCACCTCAATCGGTCAAAAAACAAAGAAGTTAGGCCTCCTATAAGTCTCCCTCTTCAAGCTTGTTGTCTCTGCATCTACAAAATGCACCCTTGTTGTTTGAACCTGGCTCACATGCAATTTAAAGCATGAAAACGCAGCACCGAGTGCAACCGCGCCAATGGTGCAAACCGTAGGATGGTTAAGGGCACACCAACCCCTAACTGCCTAGGCACCTGGGCGTATGGGTCATAGAACTGCGTGCTAAAATAAATGGGGCTCCGTCCATATAACCATTGGAACCATATTAAAACTGTTGGAACCATATTACAAACATTGAAACCATATTACAAAACATGCGCGCACCAATGTATATACCCGTGGTCACATATATATGAAAAGCGTGCGACCAAGGGCTGGGCTAGGCCCGACCCGGTCGCGGCCCCAACTATACCAACAAGCAGATTTAAATATAACCCAAAACATATATATATATCAAGGTATGAGCGATAGCCTGATTGGTTATCGGAGTTTGTATAAGTGTTTGTGCAGTGGGGAGGTCTGGGGGTCGAACCCCACGGACTCCATACATTTTACAAACAACAATAATAACCACTACCCAAACAACAAGTGACACGTGGCACCCATGGATTGGGCCACATGTTCTCATACCATTTTCCACCAAAGGATACACGTCACTTCTTGATTCGACAACTGTCAACCAACCAGATGTTGCCATGCCATCCGTATGGTCTGTACGGTCCTGCCACATCAGACTGTACGGACTGTACAGTCAGCACCAAAAATTTTACCTGTTTGACTTGACGAACATAACACGATATCTTCTCCATACGGAGCCCGTTTGACAAAGTAAATAGATCGCCAGAATCAGGAAGACGAGACAGACGCAATGGCACTGGTTTCATCACATTTTGATCACTTTGAAATTTTGAGCAAAATTTGATCCCCTGATCACTCTCCTTGGTGAAAATCCTGATATTTCTCTAAAAATATCTTCAAAATCCCTCAAGACCTAGTGATCTTCAATGCTTTCCACTTTATCTTTTTCCCCCTCTTCCATATGGGCTGCAAAAATATGACATCCCTTTTTGAAACTCTTCTTCAACTACATAGTTGAAATTTCTCTAACTGTTATAGCTCTTGGAATGCCATGAATGTTGCCTTGTTTCCCTTCTTCATCAAGACATGTGATTGTCTTGTTGTAATAGTCTAGGACAACATGGTTCTTCTCTAACCAATCCATGTCAATTAGAAAAACATATGAACCCAATGGTATGATGTTTACATCTACCTTTGTGTTGATTCCATTCATGTCTATAAAACAATATTTAACCAACTCATTGATTTTCCTCTTATCCCCCGTGGCTAACTAAACTAACCAATATTTCTAATGCTTACTTCTTTGCAAGTGAAATATTTCAACAAAGTTATCATTTATGTAACTATGGCTAGCTCCAAAATCAATTAAAATTTTTGTGGTTTGGTTATCAATCTTACCTTCAACTTCCATCATGGGGGATTGATATTCAACTTGCTTTTTCTCCAAGGGTGCATAAATTCTTGTCATGTTTCCTCCCATATCTTCCATTGTTTTAGCCTCTTTAATGTTGTGTATAGTCCTCATTCTTCCTCCTTTGTGAGGGAAATTTGTATATAAGTGATTTCCCTCACATTCCCAACATTGAACAGGTTGTTTCCATGTCCTTTTCCCAAATGAATTTGCAATACTATGCTCATTTTGGGCTACTTGACCTTGTTGATTTGTTTGGGAATTATTTCTAAAAAAGGGTAGCTTAAAACATTTCTTCCTTTGATCCTTTTTCCCTTTCATCTTTTAGTTCCAATCCTTTTGGAACACTGGCCTTCCTTTGCTCTACTCATAAAGATTCCTTACTCTCCTTATGGTTTCTTCCAAGGTCTCGGCATTGTCATATTGAATCTTTTCACTATATAAGGAGGGTAACCCACTTATAAACCTTTGGATTTTGACCTTCTCATCCTTGATGAAGTCACCATACTTTAACAATTCAAAGAACCTCTTCTCATATTCCTCCATTATCATTGTTCCCAACTTGATTTCAAAGAACTCTTTCATCTTTCTTTAATAGTTATGCTCGAATAAATATTTCTCTTGGAAATATCCTTTGAACTACCTCCATGAGATCCTATTCTCATCAAGGTTCTTGGCTTGCTTAAGTTGATCCTGCCACATGGTTGTCTTTCCTTGCAAGTGGTAGGTGGTAATTATAGATTCTACCCAAGAGGGGTAATCATGCAACTGAAAATATTTCTTCATTTCTAACAACCATGCCTTAGTCTCTTCTCCCTTAATGTACTCACCATTGAAAGTTGGTGGCTTGATATTCCTAAGTTCACCTTGCAAGATATCTGCCTCGGGACTTCTTCTTTACCTCCGAAAAGGAGACACACTTGGGTTTTTCCCTAGCCTTGAGCTTTCATAAGTTATTATATTGGATTCCCTTGGAGAATGATGGTGTCTGATCATGCTTCTTGACTGCCTATCATTACCATGATCATTCCTTTTGCTATGGGATCTTGATTTTGACATTTTTCTAGCACTAGTTGCTTGCTTGGTGCAAGAATCCTTGTTGAATTTCTTATGAAACATGTTTAAGATTTGAAGTATCTCCTCTTGAGCCTTCATAATCCTTTCATTATCATCTCTATAGCTATTCACTTCCCTATTCAGGCTTCTCATAATGACATGCTCCTGCCTATCTCTTCTTTCATTTGACTATGTGTAAACATTCCTCATGATGACATGAAAACCTCTGACCTCTTCCTCATGGTTGTAATATCCCCGAGTATATTCCATCACTCTAGTCCTCATATAAGAACCAAAGTGGCCTTTCTGTAGCTCTAATTTTGCAAGAAATGTGCATGTAATAGATTCTATTAGAACATGCATAACATTAAACATTTCATCCATTAGAATATAGGCTATTTATTCATAAATTTATGAAGGAAAATTTACAAAAATTAAAATTATGATTCCCTTGATGTATTACTCTCTTAAAAAACTTTCCAATGGTTGTATACATGCCTCAATCCAAGTTCTAAGTGAAAAGTTACAACATTTACATGCTGCCAATTTCACTCTTTTACTTCTACATAAATATATTTATTAATTTCTGAGAAGTATTATTACTCAAATAAAAAATATGTTTTTTCATATGTATTCTACTCCTAAATACCTTTCCAATGAATATCTTATTTCTCAAATCTGAGCTTCAAGTTGAGAGTTATGGTCCAGAGAAGTTTAAGTTGTTTCACCTAATTTATCCCTACATGCTACAAGTGCCTTATTTCTCTTCCAGCACATTTTCATGTCCCTATAACCCAGATCTGAATCCATCACCATATTCTATGGTTCATAATATTTCCATCAACTTCTACTATGCCCCAAATAGACTTCTGAGCATGGATTTATGCCCTCTGGAAGTAACTTTGGTGCCAAACTTTTACCCTCAATGTTTTGGCTGTAACTTTCTCACATGAGCTCTGTTTTGCGAACCATTTAAATCACTGGATAGATCTCTTTGAGTTATTTTATTTGAGCTATAGAGACAAAGTGAATCCTTTTATACCCTTTTCTCATGGGTTTTTATTGGCTAAAAAATTTGTTTAGGGCCTAAAATATGCCTCACAAGTTAATGACCTTCAAAAACCCAAAAATGTCACATAAAATTGTTTGTTTTACTACCATAAAAGCCTTTAAATATTATTCGTTGAGCTTAAATAAGGATAAATATGAATCATTTTCTGAATCTATCAACCATCGGTGTTCGACACTTTCCTTTGTACACGCGTAACTCCTTCCCCAATCTAATGATGCGACCGTCGACCATCAACCCAACTCCTCGATGACCGATTTGCACCCAACTCAAAATCGATTGATTTGGCCGTCGGTCATCAACAATATTCTTTAGTGAATGGAAATCCTCACTAATTTTACTGATTCCTGAAAATCGTCCCAATTTCGATCGACAATACCCGACGAATATTTAAAACACTTCCCCAAATTGACCAACCTGATCATTGACCATCGACCACTTCTGGGCTAACGTGACACTACACGTGGATGTTGATGTGGCATGACATGTCATCCTGAGGTGTCAAGTTGGGTGATGTGGCATGAGATGTGAATGCTTATGTGGCATGAAACATGTATGCTTACATCATCATCCTCTTCCCTCCATCGACCATCGGTCGATTCTCTTGGAGGAACCGAACACTTTGTTGAATCGGTTGACACTCATTACTCAACTCATCAATCATCCATGAATTTTTTATCATTTGAAAACACTTATTTGGATTCAAACGACGAGGACTGTTGACCATCGATGGTCAGATATTTCCTTTAGATGAACGAAACTCTTTGTCATTTCGGTCAATCTGACCATCGACTGTTGACAATTTCTCTTGGTGAATTTCCATACTTAGAAATTTTTTGACTGAAACCCATGATGAATATAAGTCATCTATATAATCCATTTCTTAAACCCCCAAAATGAATCCTGGCCGTTGATTCGATCAACCTTTCAAAATGGCCGAAATGAATAGAGATCGTCGATCTAATCCATTTCGCAAACTGTCGAAATTAATCATGATCGTCGATTTATTCAACCTTTCAAATAGTCAATACCTTATGGATTTCAAATTTATTAAAACAAATCTTGGTCGTCAATGTCGATATCAAACATGATCTCAGTCGTTGATTCACCAAACTTCTCGTAACTCTTTATGCAGACATTAAAACTCGAATTTCAACCATTCCAGGTTAAATTTCGATCTACAAATTTACCTCTCTACTCGATTAACCTTCTTAAACCATATAGAGTTGTTCAAAATTGATTTTTTCCCACAGATTTGGGAATTTTTCTCTAAACTCTCTATTTTCCCCAAATTCGTCACAGGAAAAATCTACAACAATGAATTTCACCAATTCATTCCAATTCTGACCCATACAAGCCTGGTTTTTGAACCCGAGGTTTAGATACCATAATGTAACGTCCCCTAGCCCAACCGAAGGACATTACAGTGAGGAATACTCATAAAAATGAAATTTCTACTATGATTTAAAATAGATTTAGCTATTGTATATAAATATAAAATGGATTCATTTACAACATATCAAAATAATGTGAATGCAACTTAATAATTCGTGCAACATCATATAAATCATTCTCAAATACACAAAGTTCATGCACACAAAATAAACTCATGAAATAACTGAGCAACAAGATAAACACTTATATTTTAATTGTTTTGTGCAACCAACTTCTTGGGACGGACGTTCCACCCAACCATATATTGATTGTTCCAAATCTCAAAAACTAGTCACCCCTCGATATGAGGCTAGTAATCCACAAAAGAGGTTGGTCTCTCACAACTCATCAAAAGAAACAACCCATTGATATATTCCTACAACTATCCTGATTTTCCACCAACTCTCTTCCTCTTGACCTGTCTAACCCAAGGAATGTAACCCTTCACTGATCTCAGTCCCTTGGGCATCCCATTCATTTATTAGGGTCTCTATGGAACAGGTAGATAGGAATCTCTCAACTGGGAAATCAAGGGAACTTGCTGCTAGGAAAACTACAAGAAAAACCAATAACAAACACTTGATTTTTTAGTGCAAATCACATAGGGGTTCACTCTTCAGGCCTGACAACCTGGATTTTTAATTTCCATCTCCAAATATGCTCCAATATGCTCTATATTTCTATATAATTATCCCTCCATGGCTGTACCATATCCAAGCTCTCTTTCTTGCTATGTACTAGCTCCTCATGCAAAAAGCTTGACTGACTAAAAACTGTTGTCCCGACCCATACAAATTTCCTCTCTTTGGGTTGACTTTCTTGACTCACACTCTTCCCCAAGATGATTGTACTCAACACCAATGTTCCCAATAATGATGTGATGTGACTACTCACACCCACCCTCTTACATGTATTCAATGATTGGATTTGGGAACACTCAATCAGAAATTGGTAGGTTCATATACAATAACAATTTTAGGAAAAAGGGTTGGATTAATATTCATGGGTAGTTATCCCTTGGATCCCTATTGGAAATTATCCTATACACTCCCCTCTGTTGTGGATTAATTCATCCCCCATATCTTGTCCATTCCCCCTTAGCATCTGACATCACATTTTATTATTATAACATAGAAATGCAACTCACATATTGCATCGCTTTGCCCGTAGCCACACATTATATCTACACAAACATTAATTAGACTGGGGATTATAGTGGGGATGTTATAAAATCCATTATATGTTTGTAAGAATGTGCATGAACTAGAGATTTGTTTCCATGCCTAGATGAAACTGATCATAGAATAAGAAGGTAGACAACACTTTCTTTCATGGGGTTGTTGTGTGATGGCATAGCTGCTAATATGTCATTGAACTAACACAAACCAATGTTCGATTTGGATTCATTGAATACCAATATGGGTCATCTCCATTGAGAGATATGGGAATGAATGTTGATTGTAGAGTTAAAAAATGGATATTTGATGTAGGAGCATCGTCAGCAGCAAGCAAGCGTGGAGGCGGAAGATAGCTGGGATGAACGCCATCACATTTTGGAACATGTCAAAAATGTTTTGAAATGTTTTTTAAAGTTTGGATTCACTGACATTAATGAAATATTTAAGAAGGCATACTTCCATATTGTAAACAAATCTTGAGCGATCCGCTCTCATCTGTAGGATGTAGAGGCATTTATGCCAGCTAATGAAAGTAGGTAGATTTAAATTCTAGATTAGACAGTTTTAGGAGCTAGAGGGAAAACAAATATAGACACCCTCATCTTTGTATCATTGTATCAGTCAGAGATGGTAGGATTAAGCACATTAGCATAGAGGAGAAGCAGAGAGTTGTGGAGAAGAACCCATGTACAAAAATTTTGAATTAATATATGAAGCTTTGATTCAGACTCATGGTGTTATAATGTTATTTGTTTCTAACATGCTGAATGTTATGCTTATGGTTATATATTCTCTTTGTTTTGAATTTACTTTTATGCCCTATATGTATGATTTCATGTTAAGTGTTTGAAGTCTGAGAGAGAGTAAGGGAATGAGTTTCAATTGTTTCTCTTCTTGAGAAAAATTTCCTGCAAGGAGTGCAGTGAAGCATATGCAAGGAGTGCGTTGATAGAATTCAGAGTTCATATCTAAAATCTCAAGAGAGATACCATTGTTCTCTTTTCAACTCAAGTGTAAATACAAGCATAGAATCCGTGCAAGGTGTGCACAGGATGGTTAAGACCTTAGAACTTATAAACTAAGGTTGAGAGATTGAAGGATTGTTGTTGCAGAGTTGCACAGAGTCAAGAGATTCAAATATTCAGGAATATTTGAAGAAGTGCCGAAAGGAGTGCATGCAAAAGTATTTTAGGAGATCCGACGTTATGAAGGAAGCTCAGGAGGGTTAGAACCCTTGAATCATTCGAGAGAAATGCAGGAAATGCAAGTAGTTATGCAGAGGTTAAATTCTAGAGGAGGATCACAGGTTTGATTTGAGCCAGAGGTTCTTTGAGGAGGAGATTGAATGGTCGGAATTCTCCGAGGAGAACTCCCAAAATAGAGGGGATCGTAGGATCCAGGAAAGTTGCAGGGAATTTAAGCATTGGATAGATCTATCCTTCAAAAGGCAGAGTCAACGTGGACCGTCGATCGTGACCTATTCAGGCTGTCAGATCATTTCGAGAATTCGGAGTTCGGGAGCCTGGAGTGCAAGCCAAAACCTTGGTTGATCAAGTTCCCGAAACATGAAAGGAGGTTTCGTGTGTGAATTCAAAGAGTGACAAGTTTGGGAATTCAAAACTTTGGGGTTCAGGGTTTCAGAAGTCCTGAGGACGGGTGATCGGGACTCAACAGGGAGGAAGGTCCGAAATCAGAAGTTGCGATAGAGTATTTTTTAGGATTTAGGGAATCGGGTTTTCGACATTACTGTTGACAAGGGGCAGAACACTTCACATCATAAGTACCAAAATCATGAAACACGAAGGAAATTGAGGAAGTGTGTTTCGACATTTCAGCAAATCGAGGTTCAAGAATTCGGGGGTCGTAGTGACACAAGGTTAGGGTCGAGAGTTTCGAACTCCCGATACCCGAAAACCCAAAATAGAGGGGGTTGTCGAAAGGTGGTTCAAGTTCTAAAAATTGGAAAAGGTGACAGGTGGCAGGATTCCATGTCAGGAGCAAAGCATAGCTCGAGGGGACACTTGAAAAGTCAGGAACCCTCTCGACAAGATCCGCGAAATCCTGGGGGAGGAAAAACCCATTTCGACATTTCGAAGATTCAGGTTTCGGAAGGTATAGGAGACAGAGAGTTCGAGAACAAGCCTTATGAACTCCCAGTATGTGAAATCGCGCTAACCGTTGGATCAAGGGGAAGAACCACAACTGTTGATTTTCCTTGGAAGTGGAACACTAGTGTTTCGGTGTTTCGGGATTCAGCATATCGGGGACCCTGTTGACAAAGGGATGAGACATAGTGCTAAGGAAATCCCGAAGTCGTGAAGTGTAGTAGGGCTGAGGGTGGAATTTTTGGGATTTTGGTAATTTGGGTTTCGAGGCACCGGGAGTCTAGAGGTAGAGTTGCACGACATTCTGACTCCAGAAATCGTGAAGAGAGAAAAGTTGAAATTAGTGGCAAGGTGAGTCAATAGTTTGGTATTTTGGGTTTCATAGGTTGAAGGGGTAAGGCGCTCAACAACGGGATTTGTGAAATCACGAAATCTGGTATCCTGAAAAGAAAAGGGAAAAGTTCCAATGAAAGTTGGGGTTTGATCATGGGGTTTATGCTGGTGAATGATCATGTGGGCATAACTCAGGAGGGCCTATGAACTATACTTGGAGAGGGCTAGAGAATAATTCCCCGAGAGGAATTAAGAGGGTCAGTCAGACTCTAAGGGACGAAGTTGAAAGATCCTATGTGGACTCCGATCTGAGGGTTTGGGGTCTGCACCAATATTTCTTAGAGATGAGAATCAATGAGAATAATTTTTCATTGCAGGAACAAGAAATCAAGGAACTAGATCTAGAGCCATAGCTAAATCCATGAGCTAGAGATAGATTCAAAGTCAAATATGTATCTAGGAGAAAAAATTAGATCCACATTACAAAGAAGAAGACATAATGTACATTTATCCATATTGGTTCCCTTTGAGATTTTGGAGACCAAAAGGCCTCTTAATGGGGATGTGTGATCTGAAATGGACTATAACAAGTGAATGGTTGTAAGACTTGGTACCTGTAAGTGAAATTAGGTGATGTATGAAGGTTATATAGACTAGTAAATACAATGCAAATTTAAAATTGAATAAGACAAAAGAAAAAGGAAAAAGAGAAATAAATTAAAAGGAAAAATCAAATAGGAGATAAAAGACTAAGGAATGTGAAGTGAATGGTCATTCCTATTGGCCTTCCCATTAGCCTAGCTCTTCCTATTTATTTTTTAACTTTCATTATCAAAGGGATTTTTTTCTATCCAAGAAAGGAGGATACATAAAGTGAGAGCCATGGGCTACATTGTAACTAGAGATCGCCAAAATGAGAACTAAGAAAACATTTGAAGCTAGTTTTCCCATTTGTTTTTTCAAGGTAAAATTTGAGTTCTTATGTGTGATTCTATTAGTTTTCCATGTTGTTTTTCTCTATCTATGAGTTTGAAATGGATTGTCTATGTATTTTAATGGTTTCCTGTGTTTTTTTTTCTCAATTAGGACCCTTTACCAACTATTGTTTTGAGGTTTTCTTCCATATATATAGTCCCCACGAGCAAGAGAACTAACCCAACAACTCTATATTCACCCCCATTCATCCATTTGTGAGATGGGACATCAATGGAATTCATTTCAAATATGTTGCAATAGTGTAGGGAGTTGCTAATTTAGTTTATTTCTAGTTGTTGGGTGAATTTCACTCTCCTATGGGCTACTAATATCCCTACAATATACAATTTCCTCATTACTAGATTGTACAATCTCTCCCTAAACCGATTTATCCTTCCCTAGAGAATATGCAGTCACACAAAGGTTGTGTTATTTTTTAATTGAAAGAGGAGGAACATGTGCAAGTTGTATGACCGCGTCTTCACTATGGAAAGACTCATCATAATCCATATATCTATATGTAGCCCAAGGACATCCTCTCTCTCCACGTTGGCTAGCATTGGATTCGACTCATTTTTTCATTTAATTGGTTATTTTGTGTTTTATTCCCACTGATTGGTTGAAGTCCTTCATCTATGTTAACCTATGAGTGTTGGGTTGTATTAAAATGTTGATTGTAAAGGCTATAAATATCATTTATATTTAATTTATTTTTGGTGTAATGACCCAAATTCTAATAAATTGAAATACATAGATAAACACCGCAATTTGTAACCAATAAACAAACAAAGTAGAAATACATTGATTATGATCACATAATTCACAAGAATGAGCGAGTGGTGAGAATATTGATAAGAGTTGAAGACATCGACTTACTTGCAATGCTATACATTCCAAACCATTGCGCTCCAAGCTTTGATATAACATGTTGCAATAGAGTGTGGGGGATGACTCTCCTCCCAACCAACACCTCAGTCACCACGATTGAGAGTCGTCAATCAACTACCTATGCCAACTTTCAAGCCTTTCCATTAATTTGGCAAGCAAAAGATGTCAAACTTTCTTCTCCACCTTCATATATATAATTCTTCTTACTCATTCATGCATAAGTTACACTTGTAATTTAAATAATTAATCATGCATTTTTTAACCTTTTCTTAATTTAACTTTCATAAATTCGTCTTTTCTTATTTTCCACTTTATTCTATTAATGAAGTGTTTTATTTTATTTATTTATTTTAATCTTTTACTTTGTTTATTATTTATTTTACTTTATATTTTTATACCATTTAACTATTTATTTGTTTATTTATTATTATTATTATTATTTAATAATGTGGGGCATTACATACTCCCCCCTTTCAAGGAACTTCATCTTGAAGTTAAAGTTAATTATGTTACTTATAGTTTTTTAATTTTCTCCTCGTATAATCCACACAACCCTCTCTTGGACTAGTATAAATTCACCCAAGTGACCGTTGCAGACATCAAAAGTCCACATCACAACACTAGGGAAGCACGAGTACTCTCTATATTTTCTTCCCAACTTTAGAACCAGGCTTAAAGCCTCTTAGTCTATTTGGAGCCCCAAGGCTCAAGACCTCATTTTCCCAAATAGGCATTTGGATCAATACTCACGTACACTAGTCATCAGGATCAACACTCATGTACACCAGTCATCTGGATTAATACTCACATACATTAGGCATCTCTAAAGGATGACCTAAACTCCCTCCACAACTATCAGGTACAATCCCCATGCATCGAATTCCAACTCCATAACACCATTAGTGAGCAACACTCTAGACCTTCTTTGGGACTTTGGCATCACAAATCCAATATCTTGCACTATGACCTCCTCAATATGGTCCCATTTCCCATCGATAATTATACTGGGAATAAGAGTCATTGGCATAGGTTGGTTGATTGAGTTTTTCCCTAGTCCATAATGTGTTACTTTGTATATATTTTCCTTCAGAGGTATGGTCTCCCATGAGATCATCAATAAACTGACCCTCTTGACCCTTTGGTGGATAACCTAACAATCACCACCTCACAATATGCAATAAATGCATTAGTTATAATCATAATATCAACATTTCATAGAAAGAATCCACATGCTAACTCTTGCATGTCATCATGAGAATACAACACCATTGCCATTGCCACATGCTCACACACGACATCATAAAACATCTTATCATAAAATAATTTGGTGTAATTATATCATGTCATCACATCAAGAGATACTATCATAAGAAATATAACTTCGACACATATTTATCGAAGACATAGCCTTTCATCAAGATAATTAAATGGAATCATATGTTAGCATAACATAACATCAATGAAAATACTAAAGGATTCTTAAGATAACATAACATCATGAACATAATAATTATCTTAACACATAATGCATGCAAAGTAATATAACATAATGGCCATTCTTATCATGATTCATTAGTAAAATCAAGCCACTACCTTGCATGATTATATAGACAGGGAATACCGTCTTTCACATCTAATGCAAGAATTATCATTAAAACATCCATCTAGCACATGGATCTACTTGGTTAAGTTTGTCAACCTAAGATAACTGTACAAAGGATGATTAGTACTATGAGTGCATGTTCTCATCTAGATACCAATTGTTTGAACCAATAATAATTTCATTTTATTTCCACAATAAAGTTGACAAATAACTAGGTAGGTATTGTCACCCTATTAGTATGCTCAGTTTTCGTATATTTTCCTTATTTGAGAACATCGTTAACTACCAAGTAAGCCCCAACTTTTATGTCCTCAATATCTAAGCATGCATTATTTCCCACATGGTGGCATTTGGTGAAATTCAACACAAGTTAATACTAACCTTACTACCATGCCTTAAATCATCAATATCAAAATTTATGTTCTCATCTTTGTAAACTTTTGATCGTTAACCAAGGTCATTATGTCACTTATAAGAAGGAGTGGTTAAACTCTTTTCATTTATCCACCACCTGGTAATTATCATTAATCACCCTCCCTATTGATCATGGATCATAATTAGAATTCAAGATTATTACTATTCATACTAGGTGTTTGTTCATTAGTATCTAAGACTCATTTATCACATGGTCTATTTCCTTTGTCTTTGAAGATCTAGAAACCAATAGTCATACAATTGTTATACTTTAATGATTTAAACATTTAAATATTTTTCCAATCCATCATTTTCAATCCCTTTCCAATTACAAGTGTTCTAGTTCATATCATCCTAACTTGACACTTTAATTTATATAGGTCATCATTATGACACTTACCAATCATCTGTATTCATCATTTATGTTTCTCAATATGCTCATCAATATCCTTACGAGAGGTTTGCACTTGAGAGAGGCACCCTTTTACTATCATTACATAAATTTTCCTTAGACTTTATTACAACATGACAGACATCTCATGTGGTTATAATTAATAATTAAACTTGTGAATGCAACTAATTTAATCATTCATATAATAAATTAGACACACATAACAACATTCATACATATAGAATACATAGTAAATGTGACATTCAATCATAACGTTATAATTGTAAATGACCAAGTAATAAAAAAACTTATCGTTTTAAAAACATTTTACACAACTGGCTATAGACGAAGGACATTCCACCCAACCATAGACTTTGTTGCTCCAATTCTCTAAGTAGCAAGTCACCCTTGAGCTAGAGATATGAGTCCAAAATGATGGACAAACTCCTATGGGTGTCTATGGTCCACTGTAACAACTCTAAAATCATTAAAAACATAGTGATGAGACTCCTACAACAATTCCAACCACCTAGCTCTCTTTCCCATCGGTTTGCACAACCCAAGGGATGAGATTTTATTATCTACACCACAATCTCTTAGACAATTTCTAGCCCCTCCAGGGCTCCAACACAAACCGACCAAGAATATATCTACTGGGGTCTCTAATAAATCCAACTGCAACAATAGTGTTCACACATAATTTATGGATTCTCATTGGTAATTTCCTCTGAAATTAATCACAGGCATGACAAACTCATTCTCAACATAATTACTTTCTTCAATAAGTTTCCTTCCATACACACTATGGTTCGCCATGCTCTTTACAACACTTTTCTCTATTTTTCATAGTCACCCTTGTCACTTCAATGTTATCCATTAGGTATACCCCTCAAGGGAGTCATATGATCTTTAACTAACTGCTCTAATCCTAAAAATTCAAAATTGTTGTTATCACTAATATTTTACTAGATAGGAGAGTGTTGTCTTTATTCTAGGGTGTTCCTTCTTTCCGCTTACAAAATTTTCACAAATTTTAACTAACCTACTTTATTCCAATCCTCGAGGAAGGGTTTATTTCTTCTTTAATATAATGTCACAATACTTCTATAGTTCCTTAAAATGAACTACATCATTATTGTAATCAATTAACTTTAATTGTCAACATTTGCTTCCCAATAGGCATCGTCCATATTTAGACCTTATAGTGACTCTGATCCTGTTCCTATTTGGAAATAATTTTGTGATTCAACAACTATTTTCCATAGGGTTATTCATTCATGGAATACCTCAAGAGTGATAATTTGTTTCATCATAATTATACCCTAAATGAAAAATCTTCCATAGGTTGTTGCTTCTTGTTGATTTCTTACACTTGTTTGTGAAACTTCCACTCACTCACCTTTATTATATATCTATTACTCTTCATGTTCATATCATCCTTCCAATTTGGTTATGGTTACTAGGACTACAATTAGTTATCATCATTAGAAAATTTACAAGTTAATCCTTTTCCCTTCCTTCACAAGGTAACTTCATCTGATATATACCACTAACATTGAGGATCAAACTTAGAAATGTTCCTTCATTTCTTAAAATCATTATCTCTCTATACTTATTTTTCCATATTCTCATTCTAATAATAGGTTTACTAACCTTCCATGAGTAGTTTCACACTATATTAAGGTGAAATTCTTCCATTTTTTACTTCATTTGATGTGTACTATTGGAGAATTGTATTATTGGGGAATTGTATTGTTGTTCTCTCAAATTGATCAAGTTATTTAGCAGTCCTCCCCTATACAAGAGGCCATGTCCTCGGAGAAAGGTCAACCAAATAACCTCGAATACTTTTTACTAAAGTTGTTGAGCAAAGTCAACCAAATAACCATGAATCTTTTTTACTAAAAATGTTCTTTTCAATTTACATTAGGTTACCTTTAATTTTATTTACATGTCAACCATATTGATTCAAAGTAAGTGCAAACCACTTATAATTTTATCATACTACCAATAAGTCTTTAAGCACAAAGGGTATTGTAATAGAAAGAATCTTTCATGACTCTACCATAAATGAGGATGATCACAATTTTTATTTTTTTATTTTTAAATAATAGATTCTCATATTCAAGGAATGGTACTCATATTAATGAAGTTATAAACTATGAAAACATTTTCATGCTTATGGATTACCAAACTATCCTAGCTATGATTTTGGTTAGAAATATTTAAAAAAAATCATTTTTCATTTTTGGTTAGAAATATTTTGGTTAGAGAGACATAGATGCACTTGGTCGAGGGATATATAAGATGATGTATGCATAGGGCACAACTATAGACAAGACACAGTGATAGGTTGCAGGTTGATGTGATAGAGGCAACAAAGTGTTTGAAGTTTCAAAAATGGTGAAAACCCTATTTTTCAGAAGGTGTATGCAGGTTGCAGTATAGACATGCCATGTACATACGCATGTTGCAATAAAGACATGGCACATACATAAACGAGCTGCAACATAGATAGGTCACATACTTGTTGGTACAGGTTGAATTCTGGTACAATATTGATTATAGGATTTTGGTACAGGTTGGTTATAGGTTGTTGTAAGAAAACGATACAGGTTTACATTGGTATATCTCACAGTTACAGTGTGGCAGTGGTTTCATCATTTAACACTTATATTTTAGAGCAGTTGGATGGGGCAAGGAAAAGGGGGTTGTAGCCTCCTTCCTGTCGGTGTCATAGAATCAAGGAGTTGGATCTTCCTTCAAGTTCGAGCCTAAGAACTAGGTGGTTGTAGCCACCTTCCCGTTGTACCCATAAAACATAGGGGTTGTAGCCTTATTTTGGTTGTGGCCAGAGAATTGGGGAGTTGGAGCTTCCCTCAGGTTGTAGCCTGAGAAACTAGGGGGTCAGAGCCTCCTTCCAGTTGGAGCTGGAGAATTGGAAGTTGGTGCTTCCTTGAATATAATCCTTAAATACATATAAGAAAATCATTTCGTGGTTTATTCCCGCATTTGGTTTCCACATAAAATACTGGTGTAATGTGTATTGTGTGGATGCGTTGATTATTGTTTATGATGCACTGATGAATGTTAATGTTACTGATACAGTAATATATTGATGATATTCATATGAACATGATTATATAGGTTGAAGGAATATACATTGTGGTTAAAAGGATTAATANTCTCAGTAATCCAACAATTGGTATCAAATAAAGTTCCTTCAGGAAAACAATTTAACCACTAGAAGGATATCATGGATCATGCTAGAGTTGGGATATCATAGTTTAATGGTGAGAAATATGTACTCTGGAGCGAGAAAATACAGGCATACATACAGGCACATGGATTCGATGTTTAGCAATAAGTGGTGGATGGATACAAAGCACCATTTTTTCCTCCAACAGACAAGGACGGAAAGAAAATCACAGAAAATAATTCAAGAGCCCATAACACTATTCAGAATGGTGTAGATGAATCAATATTTACAAAAATTATGCATTGTGAATCCGCGAAAGAGATGTAGTTCAAACTAAAGACTATCTATGAAGGAGATGAAAAGGTTAAGGAAGCCAAACTTCAAATTTTCAGAGAAAAGTTTGAACAGATGAAGCTGAATGAAGATGAAAACACAATGGCCTACTTTCTATGCATCGAAGAGATGGTAAATGGTATCAAAGGCTTGGGAGATGAGATAAAGGAACTGGTCATGGTTAAAAAGGAATTAATATCTCTACCAATGAGATTTGATTCAAATATCTTATTCCTAGAAGAAAGAGTGGATCTAGATCTAATGACTATGGATGAGCTACATGGGATACTCACAACTTATGAGATGAGGATAGAACAAGACAATCTGGTTACAAAGTAAGTTGCATTGAAAGCATCTAAGAAGAAAAAGAAAAGTAACAAGAATAATTTAAAGTAAGTTCACAAGAAAAATCCAAAGTCAGAATATAGTTGCAGCGATGATTCAAAAGAAGATGAAGAAATGGAAAATTTCATAAGAAAATTGCAAAAGGGAACAAGTAAATATAAAGGTAAGCTTCCATTGAAAAGTTTTAATTGTGGTAGAATTGGTCATTCTGCAAATAAGTTTCCTTATGAAATAAATTTAGAAAGTGATGAAGAGGATGAGCCCAAAAAATAAAATAGATATCAAAAGGGAAACTGGAAAAACAAAAAGAAAGCCTTCAATAAAAATATATACTCTAGAAACTACAGTTCTTCATTTGGTGAAGATGATGAAATCAACAGTGAGTCAGAAAAGGTACTATTCATGGATAAGGAAAATCACACAAGAAACTCTAATAGTTAAGAAGAAGAAGGCGAAGTCGATCTCATAGAATAATTAATTAGTACCTTAGAATATCTAATGAATGAAATAAAGAAAAACAAGTCACTCAAGAAAGAACTAAAAGTAAAAGAATCCAAGAATCTCAACTCAGAGGAAGTCAAGAAAATAAGTACAAAGCTGAAATTTCAGGTTGAAGAAGATAGAAGGATTAAAGAAACACTCAGAAGTTATCTAGTAGAGAAGGAGACAATGATTGAAAGGTTGGAAGCATAAGAAATCACTCTAAGAAAATATATTCAGAAAAGGAACATGCAACAAGATAGCACCAAGACATTGGATAATATCATCAACAATCAAAATCCATACTATGACATGTCTGGACTAGGATACAACCAAATGTAGACTAATAAAGGTTCAATCTCCATGACAAAATCAACAGAACAAAAGAGTTATGCATAAATTCTCAAAGGAAAGAATCATGGTCAACAAGAATCAGATGTCAGGAAGTTGCATTAGGTTGATGAACAACTGGTTTGGATTGTTGGTCTTCATTGATGTCAGCCCCTGGAGAGTGATTATTGTTGGTTTTCATTGATTTAAACACTTGGAGAGTGATATCGTAGATTGATATCAACCCTTAGAGATTGATATAAATCCTTGGAAGAAGTCTGGTAGCACAAAGGCATGGGTAAGGGACTCGAGCCTATTTGAGGTATAAGTGAATGGATATTAGTGGCACATGGTTTGATGTAATGGTTGTGGCACATGGTTTGATGTAATGGTTTATGGTATTTTTTTATGGATAGTGTGATGTATTGCTAGAGAAATTTTGATGGTTAAATTGGTATATGTATTTGGTATATGGTTGAGGTACATCTTGGGTACATGGTTGAGACAAGTAGTTGATGAGTGGAACATACATTAGGTGTATAGTTGATGATTTTGGTACATATTTATGAGTCATAGTTGATGTGTAGTTGATGCATGATTGGTACATACTTGGTACATGGTTGGAGGAACTTGTTAGTAGTATTGTTGACACATGGTTTGTAGATGATGTAGCATACTTGCCTTGGTATATTATTAGAAGAACATATTGATATTGGTGATGATTGTGAGTTGTTGTGATATGCTTGGTTGATGTACATGTTGGTGATATTGTGCATATGGTTGAGATTTGTCTTGGTGATTGATATTGGTGAGTACATCTGATTTGGTTGATAATATTGATGAGACAGGTTGTTGTGATAGGTTGTTTGGACAAGTTGTTGTGACATGTTATTTGTACAGGTTTGGTGCATGGTTGATGCACTTGTTTATGGTATAGGTTGAGGTACAAGTTGATGCATGGTAAATGTTGGCACGGGTTATTGGTATAGGTTGTTTACAGGTTATTGGTACAGGTTGATTACATGTTTTTTGGTACAGGTTGTTTGGTGTAGGTTGATTGATATACGTTTACATAATTACATCTCACAGTGATAGTGTGAAAATGGTTCCATCATTCTACTTATATTTCAAGTCAGTTGGATGGGGCAAGGATAGGTGGTTGTAGCCCGATAACATAGGGGGTTGTAGCCTCCTTCTGGTTTTATCCAGAGAATTGGGGATTTGGAGTTTCCCTCAGGTTGTAGCCTGAGAAACTAGGGGGTTGGAGCCTCCTTCCAGTTGTAGCTGGAGAATTGGAAGTTGGTGCTTCCTTGAATGTAATCCTTGAAATATAAGAAAAACATTTTGTGGTTTTCTTCTGCATTGGGTTTCCACGTAAATATTGGTGTACTGTGCATTGTGTGGATGTGTTTGCTATTGTTTATTATTCATTGATGAATGCTAATGCTTATGATACAATAAGATATTGATGATGAACATATGAACATAGTTGAAAAAGTAAAATAATATACTTTGTGGTTTAAAGGATTAATAATTGGCATTATTTCTCATTACTGTTTCACCCCCCTCTCAGCAATCCAACAATTGGTATCAGAGCAAGTTCCTTCATGAAACAATTTGATCACTGGAAGGATATCATGGATTATTCTGAGAATAGAGTAAAAATGTTTAATGATGAGAATTGTTTAAAGTATGAGATATGGAGTGGAAGGATGAAAGTATTTTTGGAGGAATGGGGATATGATATTTGGCAATCAGTTGCTATAGGATATGATAGTTCAAAAATGGAAAAGACTATAGCCAAGAAGAAATCCAAGAAGAATAACAAAATAACAATGGATTTCATTTGGGAAGGATTACCTAATCCGGTAAGAGAAAAGATTGGTAAATTTTCATCAGCCATAGAACTTTGAGATAAGTTACATAATGTCTATTCTTCACCCATCACAAATTCAAAAAATGCCAAAGAAGATGCATATACTGAACAAGAAGAAATATGCTCATCATTTCAGATAGATTCAGAAGAGGAAGAGTATGAAGAAGCATAAGTTGATTATAGAGAACAATTGATCAGTGCAATTGAATATCTAAAGAAAGAAAGAGAAGAAAAAAAGTCACCCAAGAAATAATTAATGAAGAAAAAGGAAAGTGTTCAAGGTTTCGAAGAAGCTCAACTGGTCACCAAGAATTTAAGATCTCATCTAGAAGAGGCCATAATAATTGAAGAAACTCTATAATATCAAAAGAAATGTTTAGAAGCCAACATATCAACACAAAAAGAAGAAGTGGAAACTAGAGAAAAGATATTGATAGATCATCTCAAGGAAAGAACCGATGACTTAAACCAACTTGAGGAAGAGTTTGGTCAAGTAGAGAGAAGACTCGAAGAAGAAATAATTACATTGAAAATACAACTTGAAGAATAAAAGATAAGAGAAGAGGTCATGAAGTCGCAGATAATGAAGAAAGAAGAAGAGGTTGAGAAGCTTGAAGAATAAGTTTTTACACTAAGAGTCAAAGTCATCAAGCTCAACAAGAATGTTGAAGAGACAAAAACATTTACATTAGCAGTAGAGAATGAAGATAAGAACTCTAGGTTGCTAGAAAATAAGAATGAAGAAAAGAGCAAGAGTTATGAAGAACTACTCAAAGGAAGGAATCATGGTCAACCAGAATATAAGAAAACCAATAAAGATACATATTCAAGAAGACCATCCATGTTCAAGACACAAAGAAGCTTCAATCATGATCATGATCAGTCAAGGAATAAATTCAGAAGGACTACACCACAAAGAAGATCATTTACTCCCAGGCATGTCAATTTCTTTTAAGGTCATTTTTTTTATTGTACTAACTTTGGACATAAGGTTGCAGATTGCAAGGATTATAAAAGAAATGTTCAAGCAAGAAATTCTTGTGTCACCCCATGTAACATTGAATGTTACAAATGTCATAACTATGGACACATAGCTCATGATTGTAGAATCATGATCGATACTTCCATAGAAGAGAACAATGATATCATATATAAGAAAGTATGGATAAGAAATCAGGAAGAACAAGTGAACAAAGACCAAGTCCCAAAGATCGTAAGATTGGAAATAAAACTAGATGAAGAAAAATCTACAAGGAAAAAGGAAGATGTCAGATACAGAAAGGTTTGGAAAAGAAATGAAAGAAAAGGAGGAAAGGTAAATAAGGAACAAGTTCAAGAGATTGTACTTTCAGGTATTGTAGTGAGAGATGAATCCATAGACAAAAAGAAAGAAGCCAAAGTTCAAAGAGATGATGAATCTACCGATGAAGATGATGATGACTTTGCATTAGAGGATGAATTGTTCTAATCCATATTGCTTAGAGACTCCTCGGTAATATGAATAATAGATAGGGGGAGTCTATGTGGTAGCTGAGACAGACCAGAGAACCATCCTTCGAGCAGCTTGCAGAGTTTGAGTAGACAGATTCAAAGAAGTGAGTTAGCATAAGTACAATATGATAGATTAATTAGTTGTAGTAGTGAATACTTCATGATAGTATAGTGATAGATGGGTCAACATTATGGATATTTGTGTAGAAGAGCCTTGGACAGTATGGACAAAGATGGATTCGTAAGAACACTTAGCAGGTTTGGATAGATATATGACAGTGAACGAGATCATGGATTCATAGATTGGTTTAGAGAGTGGTTTAGAGACAAAGGAACATTATCATAATGGATGATAATTACACGAGAATATTTGAATGCTTATTCTTGAATGATTTTCATATATGTCAGTTGATTACACAATGAATCACTAATAGAAAATAACTCCAAAAGGCAACAGGTATAGGAAGACTTTTATTTTTTCTACACAACATCTTGCAGAGAAGTCAAGAGAGAGAAACAAAACCAAAAAGATAGGTAGAAATATCATTCACATAAGTTGTCATAAAGAGAGGTAAGAATATAAGTATGATTCCATGGGAAGAGATTCATAAAATGTAGGATATAGAGTTAGATTCTTCGGGAGAGAGAACAAAGGCATGTTTCCACGGGGAGTGATTGTCACAAGAGAAGAATGGGTGACATCGCTTCAGTGTTGCATCAGAGTGATACCCTTTGTCAAAGGGGGAGATATTATTCATATGAAGGGAGAGAGAGAGTAATCAGAGGCCTAGAAACATAAATAAATATTAGAGGCATTTAGATAGGGGGAGCATCCCCAAGGAAAGTTCAGTCAGGGGGAGCAGCCCCAAAGGGAGATATCCTTTTCCATTGATGTCAAAGAGGGAGAGATAGAAACATTGATGAGGAGTATAATCATGATTGTTATCATGAATAAGTGTTTCCATCAATGTTGGTGTTGCCATCAACGACAAAGGGAAATATTGTCAGGAAGTTGCATTAGGTTGATGGACAGTTGGTTTGGATTTTTGGTTGTCATTGATGTCAACCCTTGGAGAGTGATGATTGTTGGTTTTCATTAATGAAAACCCTTGGAGAGTGATATTGTATATTGTTATCAACCCTTAGAGATTGATATCAACCCTTAGAAGAATTGTGGTAGCACAAAGACATGTGTAAGGGATCTGAGTTTGTTTGAGGTATAAGGGCATGAATATCAGTGAATTTATAAGTAATAATATTCTAGATGGATAGTACATGTCATGTCATTTACGGTGATATGTGGAACGCCACATAACTCCTCCCGATTAGAGAGTTATGTCCATGTGAAGTTGGAGAACCCTCATAACTGCTCGTGGTTAGAAAGTTATGGCCACGTGAAGTTGGAGAACCCTCATGAGTTATCTAGAAGATCCTAGAAGGTCAATGAATTCAAATTATTCTAGAAGCTCCTGGAAGAAGTTGACCATTCAAAGTGGTTAGTCATGGGTTAAAGTGGTTGCAACAAGAAAACAATTAAAAATAAATTAGTTGCAACTAGAACTTGAGAGTTTACTATTAGTGGACAAAGTGGTTAAGTGGAAAATGTGGCTAAGTGGACAAAGTTGGTTAAATGGAAAAAGTGGAAGTGGACAAAGTGGTTTAGTGGAAAAAGTGGCTAAGTGGACAAAGTGGTTAAGTGGACAAAGTGACTAAGTGGACAAAGTGGTTAAGTGGACAAAGTGGCTAAGTGGACAAAGTGGTTAAGTGGACAAAGTGGTTAAGTGGATACTTCTAGAGGTAACTGCTTGGATAGTATAAATAAGAGAGCAAGGGTCTCCCATTTGTATCTATTGAGAATATTGAATATCTACAACTGACTCAGGTAACCAAAGGAGATCGAAGACAAATTTCAGAGGGAAGGTAAAGTAAAGAAGGCCGAAATTCAAGGGAGGATAAGGTCTTTTGATGATGTTTTCTAAGGTATGTTATTTACAAGTCATATCACCATTTTCACAATAATGTTTTTTCTAAACTGATAAGGTCTTTTTTCTAAAACGTCATAACTTCTTCATAATAGATCCAAAATCAGTAATACTAATTTTATTGGTTATAGTATAGTCCTTAGTATTTTTTGTACCATTTTACTATACATACAACAAATATTCCATGTGGGGCATTCTCTACAAGTTCGCTCTCTATAATAATCCATAATTTAACAATGTATGACATTTTTGCTATAAATCCTTTTCTGGGAGGTTCCAAGTAGTGACACCCGGACGAATTGTAGAAAGGACATTGAAGAACATTGTATACTATTTTCGGATATTTATTCATTACAAGTACATAGTTATGATTATTTCAAGTTAGGGTTGTTGACTAATCCATAATTAGTCATGTGAGACTAAAGTAAAGTTTGATGAAAATTCTAGTCTCTTGTTGTTAAAGTTAAGGAATGTTTGTAGGTATGTGATAATATACATCGGGTCTGTTACAGAATTACAAATCAGATTTGGATGATGAAATTGATGAGATATTTTGGTTGAGGTATGTTACAGATAGAGATTGTATAACATTGAGGTTGTGGCACATGGTTTGATGTAATGGTTTATGGTATTTGGTTATGGATAGTGTGATGTATTTATAGAGAAATTGTGATGGTTATATTGGTATATGGTTGAGGTACATGTTGGATACATGGTTGAGACAAGTAGTTGATGAGTGGCACATACATGAAGTGTATTGTTGATGATGTTGGTACATCTTGATGAGTCATAGTTGATGTGTAGTTGATGCATGATTGGTGATTGGTACATACTTAGTACATGGTTGGAGGCACTTGTTAGTATTATTGTTGACACATGGTTTATGGATGATGTAGCATACTTGTCTTGGTATATTATTATAAGAACATATTGATCTTGGTGATAAATTCAATATAGCATAGAAAAACCTCAATATAGCATAGAAAAACCTCATAATAAGTATTCAACGCCTTGAAAAAGAGATAAATTCAGATAATAAGCCTCTTCGAGGGGGCAACCTCTTTATGCCCACATAAATGTACAATTACAAGATGATTTCAAATGAAAAGGTCTCCTTGGTATATATAGGAGACTAGGAGGTATAATTACAACTAATTGACTAAAGATGACATAAATAAAGTAATATTACTAATGTAATATGCCCCAATTAAAGGGTAATAGGTCATTATTTAGGGCTTAACATGAACCTCCCCTTGAGACAAGTGTTTTCCACAACGCTTGAGTAACTATGGATGCTTCTGTATAAAATACTCATCTTCCCAAGTGGAATATTCAGCCGATAGTTTCCTCCATTTAATGAGATACTCTGAAATGGATCTATTCCTCAGCTGGCGAATTCTTGTGTCAGTGATGTCTTCAGGATCCAATATGATTTTTCCTTCCTCGTCAAGTTCTGGAAATATAGTTTGAATTGGGATCTTGTCGCCTATAACCTTCTTTAAGCATGAAACATGGAAAACTAGGTGTACTCGTGAAGATGCAAGCCATAGTACCAATCTTTTGCAACACCTCATAAGGGCCATAGTACTTTGGTGATAATTTATTATCCTTATTGGCTTGATTGAGGGACATCTATTTGTATGGTTGTAGTCTTAAAAACACCCAATCTCCTACTTCAAAACTTCTTTCACTACGATGTTGATCTCCTTATTGTTTCATGCGATTTTGTGCCATGGTTAGGTTGTCCTTTAATATTTGGAGAACTTGTTGTTGATGCTCGATGTGATCTTCCACTGCTTGAACCTTAGATTTTTCTTTTAGAGAAGGAGGGTGGTATACATAGAGTGCCATAAATGGTGTCATTTTTGTTGCAGTATGAAAGGAAGTGTTATACCACCATTCTGCCAAGGGTAACCATTTGAACCATTGTGTTTATTTATCAGAGATAAAGCAATGAAGGTAGCCTTCCAGACATTTGTTCACTATCTCGGTTTTCCCATCTGATTGAGGATGATAGGATGAGCTATGAGCCAATTGAGTACTCAAACAAGAAAATAATAATGTCCAAAAATTTCTAGTGAAGATGGGATCTCTGTCACCTACAATAATTGTTGGGCTACCATGTATCTTTTGAACTATCTCCATGAATGTGGTGGAAACTATACTAGATTTGAAGGGATGAGAGAGTGCATAAAAGTGTGCATACTTGGTGAGTCTATCAACAATCACCATGATGACACTCTTTCCTTCAGACTTCGGTAACCCTGTGATGAAATCCATGGAAACCTCCTCCCAATGCTAACTTGGGATGACTAATGGTTGTAAAATACCTGGGGTCTTAATTGTTTCCACCTTATTTTGTTGGCAAACCAAACATTCTACCACAAACCTTTGAACACCAGTTTTAAGGCCATCCCAAAAACATTCCTTCTTGACCCTATGGTAGGTTTTCAAAAATCCTGAGTGCCCTCCTATTGGAGAGGTGTGGAATTCCAATAGTACCTTTTGTTTGAGTTGGGAGTTCTTACATAAATATAAGCGATCTTTGTACCATAGTGAATCATTTTTCCATGTAAATGTATCTAATGCATTGGAATCCTACTGCAACCTTTGAATGAGAGTCCACACTTTTTTTTCATTCTTCCATTCATCCCTTGCTTCTATTATTCAATCAGGTTGGATGCTCAAGATAACACAGAGAAAGGCCTCAACATCTTCATACTTTCTTGAGAGTGCATCTGCCACAACATTTTGCTTCCCTTTTTTATAGACGATTTCAAAATCATAACCCAATATCTTGGTTACCCATTTTTGTTGTTCTTCTAAATATAGTCTTTGTTCCAAGAAGTATTTAAGACTATCATGATCTTTTTTTACCTTGAAGTGCCTACCTATTAGGTAAGGAAGCCATTTCTTCAATGCATGTAGTATTGACATCATTTCCTTCTCATAAATGGGTTTGTGTAATTCCTTTCCCTTGAGTGGTAGACTTTCAAAAGCCAGGGGCTTTCCTTCTTGCATTAGGAAAACACCAATTCCATTTCTTGAGGCATCACATTCCATAATAAAGGTTTTTGTGAAGTCTGGCGTGGTCAAGACAGGATCTTTGCACATCACCTCTTTAAGTTGTTCAAAGACTTTAGTTGCCTTTGGAGTCCATGAAAATGCATCCTTCTTAGTTAGTGCCATTAAAGGTGCTATTAGTCTTCCATAGTGTCGAAGAAACTTGCAGTAGTAACCTGTCAAACCCAAAAGTCCTCTAAGATTCTTCAATTGTTTGGGAACCGGCCAGTCCATCATGGCCTTAATCTTGTTAGGGTCTGCCTTGACACTTTCATGAGGTACAATATGACCCAAATACTCTACCTCCTTCAATCCAAAGAAACATTTGGATGGTTTGGCATATAGTTGTTTCTCCTTTAGTAGTTGTATCACCTTGTCAACATGTCGCACATGATCCTCCCAAGACTTGCTATACATTAGTATATCATCAAAAAATACTAACACAAATTTTCAAAGGAAGGGCTTGAAAATGGAATTCATCAACCCTTGGAATGTGGAAGGTGCATTTGTAAGGCCAAAAAACATGACCAAAAATTCATAATGGCCTTCATGAGTTCAGAATGCTATTTTTGGGATATCTTCTTCCTTGATTCTAATCTGGTGATACCCTGAACGAAGATCCAACTTTGTGAAATAGATTGCTCCATGTAGTTAATATAACAAGTCATCAATGATGGGAATAGGAAACTTATCTTTAATACTGATCTTGTTGAGCTCTCTATAATCTGGACACATATGCCATGAACCATATTTCTTGAATACCATTACCATCGATGCATAGTAAGAAATTTGGCTAGGTCTAATAATGCCATCCTCTAAAATTTCTTCAACCATGGGATCAATTTTAATCTTCTGGGAATAAGGGTATCTGTAAGGCCTGATGTTAGGAGGAACACTCCCAGTAATTAGGCGAATATCATGATCATGATTTCGAGTGGGTTGAAGACCTTTGAGAATATCTTCAAATACTTTGGAATGCTTATCAATGATCCCTTGGAGATCTATAGGAATATATGGCATAGATGTTTCAACATATAGTGAGCATAGTTGTGCAATAACACCTTGATGTGCCTTTTTCGATAATTTTTTCATTCCATTAGAGCTTATCACCTTACCGGGTTTCCCTGTGATACCTCTTAACTCAATTTCTTTTCCTTCCAATGAAAATTTCTTAAAAATTAAAAGACATCATTCCTAATGATTGTAACCATTGGATTCCTAGTACAACATAAGCACCACCCATGGGTATAGAAATCATTGGACTATTCATTACATATTCCCCCATAGTAAGATTGATCTTATTGCATTTTCCTGAGCGATTGATAGTTCCTCCATCTACAATCATTACTTGACAATATGGAACTGGATATACAAATAAATTGAGAGCTTTGGCTAATTTATAGTGAATGAAATTATGAGTACTACCAGAATAAATTAGGACTATTACCTTTTTCTTTTTGATATATCCTTCAATCTTGAGGGTTTGAGGAGTGCTAATTCTAGCCAATGCATTACACGATATCGTGGGAGTCAACTCTTCAGACATAATTGCTTCTACGTTTTCATCTTGAGATGGTTCTTGTTCTTGTTATTGTTCTTCTTCCTCTTCACAATCTATGTAGAATAATTTCTTCTCACCACATTTATGTCTCTTACTGTACTTGTTGTCACAATTAAAGCATAAACCTTTTGCTTTTATTTCCTCCAATTGTTGAGGTGTCAACCTTGTAGGTTGAGGTGTTTTAGAACGAGGATTATTCTCTCTATAGTTGTTAGGATTGGTCCTTCTAGTATCCATAGCCATATTTTTACTTTCAACATTTCTTGCCACCCTAAATGCATTCTCCAATGATTTGGGTTCCCAAAGGCGAACCTCATGCTGAATGTTATGCTTTAAAGTTCCTATGAATACATCAATCAAGTTCTCATATGGAATATATGTTACCTTTATATTCAATATTGTTAAACCCTAATATTGGCCCATTACCCCTTAATTGGGGCATATTATATTAGAAATGATATTTTATTTATGTTGGCTTTAGGCCATTAGTTGTAATTATACCTCCTAGTCTCCTATATATACCAACGAGACATTTTAATTTTGAATCATCTTGTAATTGAACATTTAAGTGGGGTAAAAGGAGGTTTCCCCCTCGAAGAGGCTTATTATCTGAAATTATCTCTTTTTCAAGGCGTTGAGTACATTTTCTGAGGTTTTTCTATGCTATATTGATATTTGGATCTTAACATATGGTATCAGAACTCAAGGTCTTGGGGTTTCGTTGCTATATATGAGATACCTTGGAATTTTTACTATAACTTTTTTTCTACAATGTTTCAAAAGGAACAGCTTGGAGGATATTTATTAGACAGATCAAGGTACGTTGGGTTAAAAATTCAGCTACCGAGGCCTTATAATTTCGTAGATACAACCTTTACAAGATAGGGTTTTGGAATCATCATGAACTGAGTCATTGCGGAATTTTCTCTATAAAAAAATTTATGTAACGTTTCAGACCCTGAACTTTGGAGGTTATTTATAGAAATTAGTAAGGTATCTTTGGTGAAAATTTCAGCTTCTGGGGAATCTTAAATTTGTAGATACACCTTGTGTAAGATAGAGTATATGACTATTCCTATTGACTAGTCTAAGGAAGGTCTTGCAGGTAAAAAAATAATAATTTATTCCTAAAGTATCCAAATTGAGTGGGACTGGTTTCATTGGATCATGGACAGTCTGTAGTATTTTTGGTGTGAGTTTTAGAATTTAATATCAATTATTTTGTGCGGGGCACGCTATACAAGTGAGATCTCCTGGAAATGCCAAAAATAGGCAAGTTGTGGGGAAGTTACCGTAAATTCCACTTGTCACATTCAATTTTGATCAGACTTGTGGCATTACAGAGAATAAATATCAGAGAACTACATAAAAGAAAGTTTCATACCCATAAGGGATGAAACTTGGGAGATACAATAGAAGAAATATTCTCTAGCAGAACCACCTCAAAATCAAGGTTCAAAAGTGATACTTGGCCAATGTGCCACCCAAAAAGGGAACTTATACACCAAATAAGCCTCCAGAAAATCCTACTTGGACTCTTGATGAAGGTGAAGAAATGCGTAGGGACATAAATGATTTACAAAAAAATATATTAACAAAAGATGAACTACAAGAGATGATGGAGGGTTTAAAAGGGGAGATCATGGAAGTATTGAAAATTTTCGTAACAGAGAAGACACCTGAAAGTGAAAATGCATCCCATGAAATTCATGATGAGGACACAAGGAAGGTGAATCAAGAATGTAGAAACTCCAACTTTGGTTTGAAGACCAACCACGTTCCTAAGATTGATATGAGGAAGTTTGATGGCAAGGACCCAATCACATGGATACTTCAGATGAAGAAATTCTTTGATCTCCATAATGTGCCACATACACAAAAGGTACAAATTTCTTCTTTATGTTTAGAACCTAATCAATTTGTATGGTATCGATGGCTTTATTCTCGCAAATCACTCGTCACTTGGACAATTTTCACAGAAGAAATGATAGCACACTATGAGGATACAAGGGGCAATACCTTCTTTAGCCAATTGATAAATCTCACGCAAAAGGGTTCAATTAAGAGCACATTGAGAACTTCCAAAGATTGAATATAAAGGTAACCGATATTCCAGATGAGCACTTGATTGATGTATTCATAGGAACTTTAAAGGATAACATTCAACATGAGGTTCGCCTTTGGGAACCCAATTCATTGGAGAATGC
>ML790487.1:395562-406583 GCA_009831015.1 Picea engelmannii
ATGGCACAAAATCACATGAAACAACAAGAAGATCAACATCATAGTGAAAGAAGTTTTGAAGTAGGGGATTGGGTGTTTTTAAGACTACAACCATACAAACAGATGTCCCTCAAGAAAGCCAAGAAGGATAATAAATTATCACCAAAGTAATATGGCCCTTATAAGGTGTTACAAAAGATTGGTACTATGGCATACAAATTGGAGTTGTCTGCATCTTCATGAATACACCTAGTTTTCCATGTTTCATGCTTAAAGAAGGTTATAGGCGACAAGATCCTAGTTCAAACTATATTTCCAGAACTTGACGAGAAGGAAAAATCATATTGGAAGATGAAGCCATCACTGACAGAAGAATTCACCAGTTGAGGAATAGATCCATTTCAAAGTATCTCATTAAATGGAGGAAACTATCAGCTGAAGATTCCACTTGGGAAGATGAGTCTTTTATTCAAAATCATCCAGAGTTACTCAAGCATTGCGGACAACACTTGTCTCAAGGGGAGGGGCATGTTAAGCCCTAATATTTTCCCATTACCCCTTAATTGGGGCATATTATATTAGTAATGCTATTTTATTTATGTCATCTTTAGGCGATTAGTTGTAATTATACCTCCTAGTCTCCTATATATACCAAGGAGACATTTTAATTTTGAATCATCTTGTACTTGAACATTTAAGTGGGGTAAAAGGAGGTTTCCCCCTCGAAGAGGCTTATTATCTGAAATTATCTTTTTTTCAAGGCGTTGAGTACCTTTTCTAAGGTTTTTATATGCTATATTGATATTTGGTTCTTAACAAATATTTGGAAGCTATCAATGTGCTCTGTAATTGAACCCTTTTTCTTGAGATTTATCAATTGGCTAAAGTAGGTATTGCTCCTTGTATCCTCATAGTGTGCTATCATTTCTTTCGTGAAAATGGTCCAAGTGACAAGTGATTTGTGAGAACAAAGCCATTGATACCATACAAATTGATTGGGTTCTAAATATAAAGAAGCAATTCGTACCTTTTGTGTATGTGGCACATTATGTAGATCAAAGAATTTCTCTATCTGAAGTATCCATGTGATTGGGTCCTTGCCATCAAAATTCCTCATATCGATCTTCGCAACGTCGTTGGTCTTCAACCCAAAGTTGGAGTTTCTCCATTCTTGATTCATCTTCCTTGTGTCCTCATCATGAATTTCATGGGACACATTTTCACTTTTAGGTGTCCTCTCTATTAGGAATTTTTTCATTCATTCCATGATCTCCCTTTTTAAACCATCCATCTTAGTATCCATTATTGCATCCAATTTATCTTTAGTTGAATCCATCATCCCTTGTAGTTCATATTTTGTCACTGTCTTCTTTTGTAATTCATTTATGTCCCTACACATTTCTTCACCTTCATCAAGAATCCTAGGACTTTCTGGAGGCTTATTTGGTGTAGAAGTTCCCTTTTTTGGTGGCATGTTGACAAAGTATCACTTTTGAACCTCGATTTTAAGGTGGTTCTGCTAGACAATCTTTCTTCTGCTGTATCTCCAAAGTTTTGGCCTTTCTGGTTATGGATTTTTTTTTTTGTAGTTCTCTGATATTTCTTCTCTGCAATGCCACAGGTCTGATCAAAATTGGATGTTCCAAGTGGAATTTATGGTAACTTCACCACAACTTGCTGATTTTTGGCCTTTCCAGGAGATATTACTTGTATAGCATGACCCACACAAAATAATTGATATAAAGTTCTGAAACTCATACCCGAAATACTACAGACTTTACACTATCCAATGCAACCTGTCTCACTCAATTTGGATACTCTAGGTAGAAATTATGATTGTTTTACCTGGAACACCTTCTTGAGACTAGTCAAATACCCTATCTTCCACAGGGTGTATCTACAAATGTAATATGACCCAAAAGATGAACGTTTTACCACAGATACATTTCTAATGTATGTGACTATCCTCCATATTTCAAGGTCTAAAACATCACAGAAACATTTTTATAGTGAAAATTTCGAAATGACTCAGTTCAGGATGATTCCAGAACCTTATATTGCACAAGATGTATCTCCAAAAGTATAAGGCCTCATGATATCAAATTTTAACCCAATGTACCTTGATCCGTATAATAAATATCCTCCAATATGTTCCTTCTGAAACATTGTATAAAACAAGTTATAGCGAAACTTCCAAGGTGTCTCAGATGTAGCAGCGAAACCCCAAGACCTTGAGCTCTGATACCATATGTTAAGAACCAAATATCAATATAGCATAGAAACCTTAGAATAAGTACTCAACTCCTTGAAAAAGAGATAAATTTAGATAATAATCCTCTTCGAGGGGGAAACCTCCTTATGCCCACATAAATGTACAATTAGAAGATGATTGCAAATGAAATTGTCTCCTTGGTATATATAAGAGACTAGGAGGTATAATTAAAACTAATGGATTAAAGTCGACATAAATAAAATAAAATTACTAATGTAATATGCCCCAATTAATGGGTAATGCGCCATTATTTAGGGCTTAACAATTTTGGTACATCTTGATGAGTCATAGTTGATATGTAGTTGATGCATGATTGGTGATTGGTGCATACTTGGTACATGGTTGGAGGCACTTGTTAGTATTATTATTGACACATGGTTTATGGATGATGTAGCATACTTGTCTTGGTATATTATTATAAGAACATATTGATCTTGGTGATGATTATGAGTTGTTGTGATATGCTTGGTTGATTCACATCTTGGTGATATTGTGCATATGGTTGAGAGTTGTCTGGTGATTGATCTTGGTGAGTATATTTGATTTGGTTGATAAGAATGATGAGACAGGTTGTTTGGACAGGCTTTTGTGGCAGGTTATTTGTACAGGATTGGTGCATGGTTTATGCACTTGTTTATGGTACAGGTTGAGGTACAGGTTGATGCATGGTACATGTTGGCACAGGTTATTTACAGGTTATTGATACATGTTGATTACATATTTTTTGGTACAAGTTGTTATAGGTTGTTTGGTGCAATTTGATTGGTATAAGTTTATAGAATTATATCTCACAGTGATAGTGTGACAGTGGTTCCATCATTCTACTTATATTTCAGGGTGGTTGGACGGGGCAAGGATAGGTGGTTGTAGCCACCTTCTGGTTGTAGCCAGGGAACTTAGGGGGTTGTAACCTCCTTCTAGTTGTATCTAGAGAATTGGGGAGTTGGAGCTTCCCTCAAGTTGTAGCTTGTGAAAATAGGGGGTTTGAGCCTCCTTCTAGTTGTAGCTGGAGAATTGGAAGTTGGTGCTTCCTTGAATGTAATTCTTGACATATAAGAAAAACATTATGTGGTTTTCTCCCACATTGGGTTTCCACATAAATATACTGTGAATTGTGTGGATGTGTTTGTTATTGTTTATTATGCACTGGTGGATGTTATTTCTTATGATACAATAAGATATTGATGATGACCATATGAACGTGGTTGAATAAGTAAAATAATATACTTTTTGATTTAAAGGATTAATAATTAGCATTATTTCTCATTGTTGATTCACCCCCCCTCTCAATAATCCAACATCAGAAAGAAATGAATACAAAAGACCTTCTACATTCAAGAAATAAGGAATGTTCAATTATTATAACCAAAGAGAATATCTTGATAAACCTAGGAAGAATTACAAAAGGACTACACTACAAGGAAAATCATTCACCTCGAGGTATGTAAATGTATTTTATGGTCATTTTTTTTATTGTACTAACTTTGGACATAAGGTTACAGATTGCAGGGCTTATGAAAGAAATAATCAGGAAAGCAATGCTTGTGTGGCCCCACAAAATATTGAATGTTACAAATGCCACAACTATGGACACACAACTCAAAATTGCAAAAGCTTGATAAGGACTCCCATGAAAGAAAATGTTGATGTGGGAAGCAAGAAGGTTTGGAGAAGAAGTGAACAACAAGAGGAGTAGGTAAATGAAGAATAGGTCCAAGGAATCATACTTTCGGGATTTGAAGAAGCACAAGAACATGATGACTTTACAGGAAAATATGAAAGTGCTGGAATTCAAGTGGAGGATGAAGAAGACATCAAAACTCAGGATGACGACGGAATTTATAAAGAGAATCAAAGGGAATATGTATACACTGACAAAGATGAAGATGAATCTAGATTAGAGTAGGTATTGTTCTAATCCATTTAGCTTGAAGACTCCCAAGATATATGAATAGTATATAGGGGGAGTCTATGCAATAGCTGAGACATATGTGTCAACATTGTGGATAGTTGAGTATCAGAGTCTTAGACAATATGGACAAAGATGGATTCATATATTGGTTCAGAAATTGGTTCATAGATTGATTAAGAGATTGGTTCATAGATTGGTTCAGAGAGTGGTTCAGAGATAAAATAACATTATCATAATGGGTGATAATGACACAAGAATATTTGAATGATTATTTTTGAATGATTTTCATATATGTAAGTTGATTACTCAAGGAAGCACCAATGGACAATAACTCCAAAAAGAAGCAGGTACAGGAAGACCTACATTTGTCTACACATAAACATGTAGAGAATTCATTAGAGAAAGAGATATTCAAAAAGGAATATTAGTAGCATACACACAGGGAGACACACCCACAGGGGGAGTTATTATTTTAACCAATATTTGTTATAGCAAGTACAGTGTTAGATCAACATGGGGAGTTAATCCTTTTCCAAAGGGATTGAGAGAGTAATTAGAGGCATGAAGACAGGTGGATCAGATCCAAGGAGAGTTTAGTAAGGGGGAGCAAACCCAAGGAGAGATACTCTTTGTCATTGATGTCAAAGGGGGAGAGATAGAAATATTGATGAAGAGAGATGATAGTGATTCCAAGACTAAGTGTTTCCATCAATGTTGGTGTTTCCATCGATGCCAAATGGGGAAATTGTTGGACAATTGGTCTAGGTTGATGGACAATTGGTTTGGATTGTTGGTTGTCATTGATGTCAACCCTTGGAGAGTGATATTGTGATATTTTATATTGATGTCAATACTTAGTAATTGATGTCAACCCTTGGAGAAGTACGGTAGTGAATTTCGATAGCAGGAAGGTATGGGAAAGGGACTAAAGTTTGTTTGATGTATAATGGTACGGAGATTAACATATTTGTAGGTAAGACTATTCTATATGGATAGTACATGTCATGCCGTTTTCGATGATATGTGGAAAATAACATAACTCCTCACAGTTAGAGAGATATATCCTTGTGAAGTTGGAGAACATCATGAGTTATCTATAAGGTCAAAGAAGTCAAATTATTCTAGAATCTCCTACAAGAAGTTGACTAGTCAAGTGGGTGAAACTAGGCATTAATCATGGGTTAAGTTGTTGCAATAATAAAATAATTAAAAATAAATTAGTTGCAACTAGAAGTGGAGAAATTACTATTTGCAGATAAAGTGGTTATAAGTGGAAAAGTGGTTAGAAGTGGGTTATCCCTAAAAGAAGGAAGTTGGGTTAAGTTGGTTAGAAGGTAACCCCTTGAGGAAGCTACATGGAAGTATAAATAAGAGATCAAGGCTCTCCTATTAGAACCCTATTGAGTATATTGAATATCTATTATTGTGTAAGGCTTATTACATGTACTCATTGGTACATCTAAAGTTACACAATTCTGAGGAAGCACGAAGGGTTGACAGGGAAAGTTTCAGAGTTACAAAAATACTAAAAAACCCTAGTTTTTGAGGTGTACGCATGATGTTGTAGAGAAGGGAATGTATGTACGTAGGATGACAGTATAAAAAGGTGAATACATATGGGAAAATACAATAAATCTTGAGTTGTTGAGGGTGACAGGTTCTCAAAGTTTGAAAGCAAGCTCCTAGGAATGTCTACAATGATAAGGTACAACATATCTATATACATATTCAAAACCTATGTCATATTCTTATGAGTAGTTCGATATTGTTATATACCTGAAATATGGTTATGGGAGGTTGCGGTTTTTCCCTAGAAAGGTTGTTGGTTGTATTGTACTTATGGTATGAGCTAGATCTATAGAAATACAACATTGGTATACTTGGTATTATTCATTGGTACATCTTGTTGGTTTAAGTGTTGATGCATTACTAGCATTTCATGGTACATGGTTTAGGGTTTTTCTTATGAAGTGGTTGTGATGTGTTAGTGAAGGTGTTGGTGTGGTTTGAGGTTGCATATCACTAAGGGTTTGGCGTCTAGTCAATGTGATGGTTATTACACTTGTTCATGATTGTACACACATTTATGTCATATGACTAGAGAGACATAGATGCACTTGGTTGAGGGATATATAAGATGATGTATGCACAGGGAACAACGATAGACAAGACATAGTGATAGGTTGTATGTTGATGTGATTAAGGCAGGAAAGTGTTTGAAGTTTCAGAAAAGATGAAAAGCCTAGTTTTCAGAAGGTGTACACGAGCTGTAGTATAGACCACGTACATACACAAGTTACAGTAAATATAGGGCACATACATACACAAGTTGCAACATAGATAGGTCACGTACCTGTTGGTATTTGTTCTTACATGCTTACCTCTAGTACATGATCAAATATGGGATTTTGGTACAGGTTGATTACAGGTTGTTGGTAGAGATTGGTACAAGATTAGAGTGGTATATCTCACAGTTATAGTGTGGCAGTGGTTTCATAATTTGACACTTATATTTTAGGGTGGTTGGATGGGGAAAGGAAAGGGGGTTGTAGCCTCCTTTCAGTCGATCCTGGAGAATCATGGAGTTGGAGCCTGAGAACTAGGTGGTTGTAGCCAGAGAACATAGGGGGTTGTAGCCTCCTTCTAGTTGTAACCATAGAATTGGGGAGTTGGATCTTCCCTCAGGTTGTAGCCTGAGAAGCTAGGGTGTTGAAGCCTCCTTCCAGTTGGAGATGGAGAATTGGAATTTGGTGTTTCCTTGAATGTAATTCTTAAAGACATATAAAAAAAGCAATGGGGATGATTTTAGGGGCTAAATTTCGCTCATGGGCTAATTTTCCATGGTTTTTCCAAAAATGAGATTCGCTATTTTAAAAATGATTCACCCAAATTCTATAGGATAAAGTTATTTTACCTTAAAAATAGCCAAAATTTTATAAAAACTATATAAAATACTTAGAAATTTGAATTTTTTTACAAAAATATCGCCAAACATTTATAGTTGACATATGAAGGATTAGTAAGATTCGTCGAGGTTTCTACATTTTAAAATAAATTTCCATCCTTAAAATCATCCCCGAAAAGCATTATGTGATTTTATCCTGCATTGGGTTTCCACATAAAATATTGGTGTACTGTGTATGGTGTGGATGTGTTGATTATTGTTTATGATGCACTGATGAATGTTAATTATATTGATACAGTAATATATTGATGATAATCAAATGAACATGATTAGGTAAGTTAAAGGAATATACATTGTGGTTAAAAGGATTAATAAGTGGTATAAATTGTTCATTGTTGATTCACCGCCCCCCCCCCCTCCCAATAATCCAACACATGTCGCAATAGAGTGTGGGGTATGACTCTCATCCCAACCAACCCATTTGTCATCATGCCCGAGATCCCCAGAGCCCTCAATCAACTACCTATGCCAACTTCCAAGTCTTTCTGTATTTGCCAAGAAAAAAATGACAAAGTTTCTTCTCCACGTTCATTATATAGAATTTTTCTTTCCCATTCATGCAAGAATTTCCATGCAAAAGTTACACTTGTCATTTAAATAATTAATCATCCAATTTTTAATGTTTTCTTAATTTAGCTTTCCATTAATTTATATTTTCTTGTTTTCCTCATTATTTTATTAATAAAGTGATTCCTTTTATTTATTTATTGTAATATTTTACTTTATTTACTATTTATTTACTTTCTATTTTTATACCATTTAAATATTGATTTATTTATTATTATTATTATTATTATTATTAATACGTATTTGATAATATGGGGAATTACGATTGGATTGAATTCATTTATGATAGACCAATTAAACATTATGAGGTCATTGTTCATTCCTTAATAATCATATTAAACTGTTGTTGTACACTTAGATGTATGTAAGGTTAGGTAAATTTGGCACGAAGAAAATGATGTGTTAGTTGTCGCATGAATGTTCATTTGGTCTTGTGTCAACGTCAGAAAACATTACCACTAGGAAAGGAACATCCACTCTTAATTAATTCCATAGTGATATCCTATTGAAGTGTTGTCTATAATATTGTTAGAGATATTCATATTCATATTGTGTGTCAATATGAAAAATTATTGTAAGAGATATGTTTGACAAGACTGCTCTTTCAAGTGACCAATAGAATTCTATGTATGTCATAAGGGGTGGAATGATGGTTAGGTAGAAGATATATGCTATTCATGTAGCAACATGTTGTTTGCATATTGTTGAAGTGTGGAACTTGAATCACTTGAACTGAAGGGATAATCATCCAAGTTGTAGTGTGTATCTTGTGGATGGTGAGTTATGCAGAATACATATCATAGTTTGAATTTAAGTCAATTGTTGTTCCATAATGTACTTGTCCATTGCTAACGGATGTAATGCACAATGTCTGAAGCATGATAGAATTAAAAAGACACCATGATGATGCATGCCATTGGTGCTAAGTGCTAGTGTGTGTTTTAAAGATCTAATCCATTGTCTATTCCTCATAAAAGTGACTTTAACAACTCAAACAATATATGGGAGCTACACCTACAACTTAATCATAGTTCAAGAGTCCTAAAGCCACATTATTTCTTGACCACTACCTTTCCAAAGTAGGCTATATAGAGTTCTCAATGACAAATTATTTTGCAGTCTTGATTTTTATTGGCCCGATTGTTATTGTGTTGTTAGTAGTTTGATGTGTACAAGTTTCACTAGAAAACCATGGTCCATTGATTGGCATATTATAGGCCTTGCAACCATAAAAAAAAAAAGGTATTTGTACATGGTATAGAAATAGATACCAAGATTTTAATCCTGCATAACCTCCATGTTGGTGAAGCAAGTGGAATATAATTACCTTGTTTATGGATCAATATGGAAAGCACCCATTTGAAACATAAGGAAAAGGCCAATAGGGTAGATTAAGATCCACTTTCTCCAGACATTGTGATTTAATTTTAATTGATATTTCCAAATCCTAAGATATGATAAATTCTTCCAATGGTGAGTCAAATTTTGAGCCTCATCAAGAGAGAAATATGATGTATGAACATGGGATGGAGGTCATTTTTTAGGGGAAGGAAATAGAGGAACTATCCTTTGTGGATCATATTCAAATCAAGCAAATAAAGGGAAAGGGGAAAAAATGTATCACCCTCGAGCAAGATATTCCCTTTATTATATATTGAATGAATGGGTGTTTCTAAAGACTATGGGACATAGACTAGTGGTAGTTATTAGTTAAGAAAAGGGTGGGATACTATCAATCCCACACTAAAATTAGGGACAATTTGTTAGAATATAATGGATGTGCTCATTTTACCATTGATAATATTGTAATTGTCACCCAACCATAGGCCGAAGCCACCCTCCGAGCACCTTAACCTTGATAGAGAATCACTCTGAAAGAAAACCCTAGGATAGATAGCCAAACAAGGGATATCACATATTTACCAAAGGATAGTGCACCAACAAGAGTTGATCAGTTAGTCCAAACCCTAACCAAGAGATAGTCCAAGCCAAACATGATCCGCTAGATGCAACAACTGCAATGGAAACTCTCCTCCAAACCTTCGCACAAAACTGGGCACTGCAGTTCGCACAGGTGTTGCTCTGCAATACTAAGACTGCCTGCCATAATGAAGACTGGCCTCATGTATTTATAGTAATTCTGGCTAACTGTCTGGGCCGACTTCTCATTCTGGGTATCTGTCTGTTCAATATATATTATTTATTTTGAATGACTTCTTCTCTTGGAGGCTAATAACTTAATACAAATTATCTTCTTGAGCCAACATGTCTTCTAGGGTTATTAGACAACTCATTAGGGTTTCTTCTTGCTTCCTGGAATATTCTATTCTCATCAGGTTTACATGTGGAGGTAAATACCTCCCATAGCTACCATAATATCAACACTCTCTCCTAGCTAGGGAGGTATTAAAGGTAATGGTATTGAGCACTGTTAAGAACCAAATACCTGAATACAAAATATCACAATAGATCCAAAGATATCTTAATACAATCACCACACAAGATATATGAAACCATATAAAAAACCACAACTTTATTATAGAAACCCTTGAGGTAGGGTAACACCATATAATGGATCCTATTATAGAAGGGATCCTCTCCTATTCACTTGCCTCTTTGATGGGGCATCCTCTTGTTGAGCTACCGCTCCAAATACAATAATTCTCTTCATATCTCATTACATTGGTCGAACCCCTTCATATAGTGCTACCATCACCTAAGAACATTCTAGAGGAGGAATCTTCTAGAAGTAGAACCTTCTAAGAAGTCCTCTTACATTTATTATATCTAATTACCCATTTATTATATATAACTACCATAGTGGACCTTATTTAATAATATAGTGGACCTAGTCCACCTTACATTGAATGACCTCCACTATTATCACTATGGGCTCTCTGGCCCCCCCCACTACCTCTATAGCTACCTTACATTCCATCCCCCTTATGAAAGCGTTGTCCTCAAGGATAAATATAAAAGAACCACAAATAAGGCCCATTATAAGGATATGTAAAGACTAAATATAAAAGAACCACAACAGATATACAAGAACAATATGCAAAATCTCCTTTATTACTATCAAACCCTAAGGTAGGGCAACACCATACAATGGATCTTATTATGGAAGAGATCCTCTCCTGTTCACTTGCCTCTTCGAGGGGGCAACCTCCTAATGAGATTCAAATCCAAATACAATACTTCTCTTCATATCTTATAACATTGCTTGGACCCCTTTATATAGTGCTACCATCACCTAAGAACATTCTAGAGGAGGAATCTTCTAGAAGTAGAACCTTCTAAGAAGTCCTCTTACATTTATTATATCT
>ML790487.1:406633-458566 GCA_009831015.1 Picea engelmannii
AATTACCCATTTATTATATCTAACTACCATAGTGGGCCTTATTTAATAATATAGTGGACCTAGTCCACCTTACATTGAATTACCTCCACTATTATCACTATGGGCCCTCTGAGCCCCCCCACTACCTCTCTAGCTACCTTACATTCCATCCCCCTTATGAAAGCGTTGTCCTCAACGCTTAATGTACAACCATATACCAGGGTCCCATGGATAATTATGGACCATAATGCTAAAGAAGACTGAAGAACCAAGGTCCCATGTAGAAAGGAAAGCCACCATGCTGAAGTAGTTCAACCATCATTGTAAGCCCGGGTCCCATGTCCAAGTTCTCATGTGAACTTCCCGTGGAAGATTTTGGAACCCAATAACCAACTCAAAATGATGCTCCAAAGACTGACACCTATCATGTGGATCCAAATAAGAATATTCATCTACATAGTGGGAGAGGATCAAAGATGAATCTGGAAGGAACAATACCATTGTAAAATATGCAGACTAAATGCTAGTAACTAGCTCCTTATGTGGGACATTGATGTTCTCTACAAAAGGTGGAGTAGAGTCATCAAATAAAATATGGAAGTGGTTGTCATCCCAGAAATGACAACTATCCATGTACCAAACATCGCAATCGGCCTCCAAATCATACCAAACATATATTTCTTGATTATATTCATCCCTGAGGTCCTCCATAAGAAATATCTCCTGCATGTTATCCAATGAATCTTGAATACTACGAAAATTATCATTGAGGTCGTTTGTGAGGCCATCTACAAATACATCCAATCTGTCATCCAATGTGTGAAACAATTGGGCTTTGAATGATTCAAGAATTTATTTCATGTTTTGAGAGAAAATATCCATTTGAGAACCCTATGGACTCTTCGGTCCCATAGCCATCATGAAAAAACTCAAAAAATATAACAATAACTTACTGCAGAAAATCACGGTGTTTTTCGGAAAATCCTAAAAAACTGTTGAATTTAAAATGGTCATAACTTCACTTCCCGGACTCCGTTTCGGCTGATTGTTTTTTTGAAATTGGGTGAAATTGTGAGAGGAACTTAGATATGTAATTTATTTGGGCAAATTAGGCCTCCAGAATCTCTATAAATAAATAAAAATATCACATCGCCGTCCGCGGAAAAAATCCTGAAAAATTGCAGATTTTAAAACTTCAATATCTTGACTTCCCGAAAGATTTTTTTTTTAACTTGGGTGTTTTTTTGAGATGAAATCAGATATAAAGCATGTTTCTACAATTTTTTCACAGAAATATACTAAAAATTTCTGGAATGTCGCGGCCCTTTTTTTCTTCTCCGAAAAAACAATCTGCAAAAATAAAAAATATTTGCCCACAATGTTTGCCAAGGAAATTTCTCTGATACCAATTGTTAAGAACCAAAGATTGAATATAAAAGCACCACAACAGATATACAAGAATAATATGTAAAATCTCCTTTATTACTATCAAACCCTTGAGGTAGATAAACACTGTATAATGGATTCTATTATGGAAGGGATCCTCTCCTGTTCACTTGCCTCTTCGAGGGGGCATCCTCCTATTGAGCTACCACTCCAAATACAATAATTCTCTTCATATCTCATTACATTTCTTGAACCCCTTTATATAGTGCTACCATCACCTAAGAACATTCTAGAGGAGGAATCTTCTAGAAGTAGAACCTTCTAAGAAGTCCTCTTACATTTATTATATCTAATTATCCATTTATTATATCTAACTACCATAGTGGGCCTTATTTAATAATATAGTGGACCTAGTCCACCTTACATTGAATGACCTCCACTATTATCACTATGGGCCCTCGGGCCCCCCACTACCTCTCTAGCTACCTTACAAGCGCAACCATACCATTCACCTAGTAGCATCAACATAGTTGTATATACTATCTTATGACTAGATCATGAGCACCATCATCATCATCAATGTCATCATATGCATCATCTCTCGAAACCATACTCTATCTGAGTAATCAGACATGATTCTCACTCCACAGAGTGACACAAGATCCATCCTTCTAATCTAGAAGAGTAAATTCTCTGAACCATTTTCTGTCTGGGAAATCTCTATCCATTGATCATTCATCTGGCTAATAATTATTTTCAACTCTGTTGATAGTCTTCAAGAAAATCAGAACAATATCATTCAATAGAACACAACTGTGTCTATCCATAGTAGTACACAACTACAATCTAGTGGTATACTACCACACCAAGTACAACACAGGTACTTGATCAAACAATGGTCACATCCATCAAAATAGTATACATCTACTGTCTATAAACATATGGTCTTCATAACAATCATCTGATATCAACCTGCACATACACAATGTTCTGATATAAAATGAATCATCTGGGCCATTATTCCACTCACATATGTGATATCTTGGAAGAGCATCTACCCTCAAAAGGTCAAACATCGATGATGAGTTATCTAGACTATTATTCTCAAGAAAGGAAGAATAAATGTCTTGATTTCTAATCCTAGACCATTCCCCACCCTGGGCCATTCCTCTGACACTAGACAAAGTGTAACCTGGAGAGAATGAGTCTGCCCTAAGGAATGTCTATCCCTAATTGCTGAACTTGGACCATTCCCCACCCTGGTCCATTCCTCTGACACTAAACAAAGTGTAGCCTGGAGAGAATGAATATTCCCTAAGGAATGACTGTCTGAACCATTTCCAAAGGAAATGCCTTTCTTGCACTAACCTCCAAAAAAGACCATTCCCCATGTTAAACATAATGGGAAATCATTGTCTAGTGATGTGGGCCAGTCTTCTTGAGTAACCCTCAAGAAGAGATACTTACCTAGACCACTTCCCATGTTAACCACAATAGGAAGTTATTGTCTATGGTACATCAACAATCTGGACCATTTTTCAAACTGGAAAATGTCTGTCCGTCAGAAATCTCAATCCACTTTCCGAACTGGAAATAAACTACTCATCCTGGACCATTTTTCAAACTGAAAAATGATTGTCCGTCAATCAATAATACATCAATTCTCCCTCCCAACTTGGGAGTCATATCTTCCTTTTTCAATAAGGAAGTTGTCTCCATGAGCTTCAGCTTGAGTACGCAAACTCTTTTATCTTGGAGAGAAGCTTTACCAAAATGTCTTCTTATCTGCTCATCTGTGGAGATATGTATTGGAGAACCACATTCTCCTTTCTGGACTTCATCACAGATAGTGTAATGCTTGATTTCAAATGTACTTCGGTCTAGAACACTGGTTTTCTCTGAAGGCTTCATGTATCTATGATCAATAAAGTACATCCTTGTTGGAAAACTGGAACATATCCATGTGGCACTTCTTCTGTCATCATGAGATCTGATCTTCTGAGTAATCATATTGATACAATATCTCTATTATAGAAAATATTCACCATGCTTCTGCTGTGCACTGGAGGTTCTCAACCAAGTTATCTTCTTCCATCTGCATACAAGGGTCTCTTTCTGGTATGTTTCAAAGTCTTGAGGTTGTTATTCATACACTCTTTGTTCAATTGCTCTAGAGAATAGTCTTTGCAATCATCTGATGTAGAATTATAACCCATGGATATTGCAGATGATATAAAGACTCATGTAGAGGTATCTATGGTTTATTGGAACAAGTAATCATCATAGTCTTCTCCCTCCATGTGGGAGAACCTCTAGTTCTGGATCTTGCAATGCTTGCATATATACATTGTTCTTCATCACAACTTTCAGTTCCTCTTCTTGATTTTTTTTTATTGAGTTCATATCAGGTTGGTAATCTTGTGATTCTTAATACAATGACTGGTTGTTCTGGCTTCTCTTTCTTTCTTGGAATCTTCATGTTCTTCCTGATATTTTTCTTTAGCTCTTGGGTCCATGGAGTTTCTTATAGATTTCATGCCCTAAAGATTTCACTTCTTCCTTTCATTATAGAATCATGGATGTGGATGGACAACTAGGGATACTTTAAGGATTCTCTTCGAAGAAGACTTCTTCTAAGGTTGAACTAAACACATACTTTCTTTCATGGATGCTACTATGGATATATGATTCATCATCTTCAATGGATCATAGGATTAGCTCCTTCATAATCCTTGCTTCATGTATGAGTACATATAATCGACTCCCTCTGTCTAACATTGTCCATGCTTTCGTCTACATCCTTATTGTCTTTTGCAATATATAATTGGCTCCCTCCGTCTAACAGAGTCCACGCTTCCATCTTATCATATTTTTCAAAACGTCAGAAGTCTTTCTCCAATTTCCTCTTGATTGCTGACTTCTTTTTGTCTTTTCTTCTTCTAAGTCTCTTCGTGATTGATTCTGATTTCGCTTATCTTGTAATAGCTTCCACATGATTTTCTTGATGTATTTCATCCTTTCATGTGTATTATCTAAATTTTATAATGATAGAAATCCTTATCTTGTTGTTCTTCCATAGGTATAGTTCTTATTGGAACACTTTATCTTTCAAGAGATAGATATACAAGATATGTACAGAGACGATGCAAACAAGATATGTACAAGAACTAAGAAGAGTATTGTTACCTTCAGAAGAAGAAGTCTCTTTCATCCTTCTTAGTCTTCTTTGTAGGTTCCTTTTCTTTGGCAACTGATGCTTCATGTTTCTCCTTTGTTTTATTTAGCTCGAGACAATGATTATTGTAGTGACCATACTTTCAACTATTGAAGCATTGTATTTTTGAAATATCTTTCTCTTGATTTGGCTTCCTCCTTGAACCAAGCTTCCTTTTGTTCCTGAAATTCTTGAATCTTGTTGTGAAGGCTTGATCATCATACTTCTTTTGGGGTTTCTCTTTTTCACTGATCCTGGATTCTTCTTGAGAACAACAAGTCCAAAGTTCTTCAAATGTAGGATAATCCTTCCTTGTGTTGATTCTTGCGGAAAATGCATCCCATGTCTTGGGAAGACCATTGAGTATTATGTTTACCAATTCCTTCTCTGAAATGATCTCTTCAATAGATTGTAGTTGATATCTTAACTGGGATATCCTCACAAAGTATGATGTTATGCTATCATCATCATTCATCTTCATGTCATGGAGCTCATTCTTTAGACTCATTATTTGTCCAATGTTTCTGTCTAAAAAGAGGTTTGTTAGGGCATCATACATCTTCTTTGATGAGTCAATATGGGATATGTATGGTACCAAGTGGTCTTTTATAGAGTCCACTATGATACTCATGGCATTGATGTCGCTGTCTTTGAACTTGTCCATAACTGCAATGTTCTGCGGTTCCTTCCCTTTTCCTTCTTCAAACTATGGTTCCACGATCTTTCCTTTCACGATATCCAACACTTTATTCTTGGTAAGGATGAGGTCAGTCATTTTCTTCCATGCTCTGAATTTAGAAGCTCCATATAACTTGTTTTTTGAATTCATAGAATAATTCATGGCTGCTTTGACTTAGTCAACCCTAGATTTGACCAGAAAAATCAACCTTGACGTCTTGGCCTGTTGAGAGTATCAGGAGATGCGCTAGGCTAGGGTGTACTGATATATATGGAAATTAGGACAATTCCTTCACTTAAGGTGCCTCAATGAGAGGATTAGTGTTTCTGCAACTGCACCTGCTAGTAACCCTAGCAATAATGCTTTGGTGATTGCTCCTACTAGAAACCCTAGCGGCAGTTCTTTGACGAGCTTAATATCCTTATGGCTATGTTTCCTTCCAATGGTTAGAATGAATGAAGGAGGCATGGGCCCATAACTTGTTAGAATATAATGGATGTGCTCATTTTACCATTGACAATATCGCTTTTGTCACCCAACCATAGGCCAAAGCCACCCTCCGAGCACCTTAACCTTGACAGAGAGTTGCTCCGGAAGCAAAACCTAGGCTAGATAGCCAAACAATGGGTAGCACATCTTTCCCAAAGGATAGTGTACCAACAAGATCTGATCGGATAGTCCAAACCCTAACCAAGATATAGTCCAAGCCAAACATGATTTGCTAGATGCAATAGCTGCAATGGAAGCTCTCCTCCAAACCTGCGCACAAAACTGGGCACTGCAGTGCACACAAGTGTTGCTCTGCAATTCTAAGACTGCCTGTCAGAATGAAGATTGGCCTCCTGTATTTATAGTAATTCTGGCTAACTACCTGGGCCAACTTCTCATTCTGGGTATCTTTCTGTTTAGTATATATTATTTCTTTTGGCCGAATTCTTCTCTTGGAGGCTAATAACCTAATACAATTTATCTTCTTGAGATGACATGTCTTCTAGGGTTATTATCCAACTCATTAGGGTTTCTTATTGCTTCCCGAAATATTCTATTCTTGTCAAGTTTACAAGTGGAGGTAAATACCTCCCACAGCTACCATAATATCAACATAATGGAATTTTGTGGTTAAAAAATAGAGGAGGTTATCGGTGGAATGATTGGTGGAGATACTAAAATTGATTGTCAGTCAAAAGCCACAAATTCTATTAAAAACATTGTAGAGACATAGTGATTAGGCGATTGAAGCTTTACAATATATTCAAATGAGGATTATGTTCTTGAGGTCTATAGAAGATATCATCATTGATCATATAAGAAAGTGGATGGAAGTGGAGTTGAGACTAGAGTGGAAGGGGATTTAGTTAGGGTCGTTTCATGGTCCCTAAACCATCTAACAATATGAAGAATTCCATTTTTAAACCTAGAACAATAGAAATAAAAATATATATATATTTAGTATAGGAGAAAGAAAACTATTATTGAGGCCTTTAGAGAATGAAATTCCTTAGGAAAGGTTTAAAAATTGTGTTTCTATCCTACAATATCAAGGGCTTGGGAGTGACCCATAAAGCATGACCTAATTAGGCTAGTAAATATCCATAATCATAAATACTTTTCTTACAAAAAAAAATGATATGTAAACTTCCATGGATATCCCACTAGTACATTTTTTCACAATAGATCTTATATTATTTTGAAATATTAGATTATGCAGTTTATTTCCTTAGATCCCAGATTAATTATTACAAGCTTATGGATCATATTTATGAAAATAACTGAATACAAAAATGAAATAAAATATATATATATATACACACCATACACACAATTGAACATAATATGTATCTTGGGAAACTCGGTATGGGATAAAACCTAGCATTAAGGTGAGGCCTATGCCCTACTCTATTTTCTTCGGTTATGAAAATGAAAATACAAAGAAACATGCACTCACTACGGAGTATCCTATGACTCTATTGCCAAAATGGCTACTACAGACTGTTATTCCTACCTATATTATTCTCTCAAATCCCACTCCTTTGATTCTCTACTCAACTATGGCATAAGTAAAATACAAAAGAATGGAACCCCTTCTCTTCTTGGTGGCCTGATATTTAACATATCTCAATAGTCATATAATGGTTAGGGTTTTTGCATTGTCAAACATTAATTAATGTTAAGGTTTTAGAAATTCTAGAATATTCTTGAAATTCCACACATCCATATCCCCACATGTGTGAGAAATGTCGATTGATCTGGCATCCACTCGTACCATGATGGTCAACAAGGTAGATCAACTTTCATGAGACAAAACTTTTATATACGAGCTCTGATTGAGGTTGTTTTTGCATTGTTGGAAAGGTACTGATGTCTCGAATAGTTTTAAGGGGAAATAAGCCATGTACACAAATTTTTGACCCTAAAAACTGTCATTTTATGCCTCAAAATGACTTTGGAAGGTTATGGACCCCAAAAATCCAAACTGGGACCTGCCACTAAAATGGGCCTTGTAATCCAATTCCTCCTAGTTTTCCGCCCAAAAAATACTAAGACAAATGAAAAATTGTATAATGATCCATTATGGATCATACCTCCCCATTTAGGGAGGATTTGGGTCCCCAAAATATTTTACTGAATGAGGTGAGGAAAGTTTTCCTCTACCTTCTCCCTGGAGTACCATTTTTCCTTCCTTGGAAGTTGTCCTTTCAACACAATCTTACAAACGTCATGCTACCCATGATTTATAGTTCTAGACTTCTTCTACAAAATTTTATCTTCTACCAAATCTACTTGATATTCTGGCACTAATTCCTCTATTGTAAGTAGAACTTGCTCTTCAATTTCTTGATCCAACATGGAAGGCTCATAGAGTTTCATATTCTACACAATCCCTACTGAGTAAGTGCATATATATGGGGGTAGATTGAATATTTAGGCATTATCACCCACCTTATCCAATAATTCAAAAGGTTCATACCACAAAGACTTTATCTTCTTACCATGAACTTGTAGTCTTTTATTAGTCAACTATAACCAAAAATTTTTCTCTGTTTGAATGATTTTTTTGTTCTATGTTGATCATGTTAGGACTTGTACCTTTCTTGTGACTTCTTCAACATCTCCTATACTTGCAAATGAATATTCCTAGTCTTTTCAACAATTTTCTCTTCTTTCAATGCTTCTCTCATGATGCATTTCCTTGCTTATCCTTGTTTTCCATAGACAACATCCAAGGGTGAAGGTGGAAAAGATCCAAAGAATGTTTCAAAAGGGGACTTACCAGTAGAAGTATGGAATTCTATATAATTATATTATTGAATGTAGACCATATTTTCATCCCAGGTACTTGGATGCTTCTACTTGTAACCCCTCAAAATTTGTACCAATGTCGTGTTGACTACTTATGTATTCCCATCTATCTGTGGATGGAATGTTGTAGATCTCTTCAACTTAGTGTCCATGTTCCCCCAAAGTGTAGTCCAAAGGGCACTGAGAAATCTAGTATCCCTATCTGAGATGATGCTCCTTGGTATCCCAAAGTGCACCCAGACCTATTCAAAGAACATGTTTGTTTCTTATTTTACTTTGATGGTCTTCTTATGTTTGTTTCTTCTTGTCCTTTGATGGTCTTCTTACAAGGAATAATAATGCACATATTTTTTAACCTATCAACTACCACAAAAATATAGCCATGTCCCTTCCTAGTTGTTGGAAAAGCAACCACAAAATCCATGGAAATTCTTTCCCAAGGTCAAGTGGGTACACGTGAGGGATGGTATAAAAACTTATTTCTATTACTAAGATTACTAGTACAAAAAAGAATGCATCCTCTAATATATCGAGCTACATGTTCTTGCATTCTGGATCAATACACATACCTTTATAAGTTATCAATTGTTTTCCCAACATTGAAATTTCCTACAACCTTGGAGGTGGAGCCTCTCTGATAAGTTGAAATATTTCACCTTTAGGAATGCATATCTTGTCTAGCTTTTAGAGTAACCCATTCAAGAGATGATAGTCATCCTTACCATCACCTTCTTCTATAGAAATTTGGGCGTGTAGCTATTGAAACACCTCTCTAAAGTCCTCATGTTCTATGTATGTCTCTTTGTATGCATCATGGATGAAAGGATCCATGTGCATAATAATTCCCAACGATGTAATATTGGATGTGTGTGGCCTTGAAAGCATGTTTGCCAACTTATTAGTGTTTCCCTTCTTATATTTGATGACTAAATGAAATTGTTGAAAAAACCCATCGATTTGTAATGTATGGTTTTCTAAATCTTACTATGGGCTTGCAAATACTATAATGGCTAGTGATTAATGTGAATAATGGTTTCCTCACCCATCAAATAGAGCTTCCACTTATTGACAACTTGAACTAGGGAATAGAGTTCCTTACATAAAATATTCTCCCATAGCATACCCACTTGAAACATCTCAGAATGATAGCATACCAACTTATCTCCTTACATAAAAAATTCTCCCATAGCATACCCACTTGCATCTATCCCCACTTTGAAATTTGAAAGGATTTTTCAAGTTAGGCAATGCAAGAACTAGTGCTTGACTAATATTTTGTTTTATCTCATTGAAATCGTTATCTTGATTATTTCCCCAATGAAAAATCTTACCATTGTTTGTTATGGCATGGAGTGGTGCAATTACCATTTAAAAGGATGGTATGAGCTTCCATAGGTACTATGCTACCCCCAAAAATATCATAAATTCAGTGACATTAATAGGAACATGCCACTTCAGGATGGCCTCCATATTTTTAGGATCTATATTGAATTCCCATCCACTGATCACATACCCCAAATACACCAATGATTGTTGAGAAAACTCACATATCTTGAGGTTTTCCAACAAATGATGATTTTTCAAAGTCTCTAACACCTACATGAGATGTGATATGTTCTCCCCACAAGTAGAGCTATAAATCAATATTTGATCAAAGTATAGTATGAAAAATGAATATAAATAGGGACATAATACCCACCATTCGTCAAATTCATAAATACAACTAGTGCATTACATAAACCAAATGAAATGACCAACCATTCATATAGGCCTTGCCTTGTCTTGGAGATAGTCTTCCAAATTCCTTCTTATTTAATATATACTTGGTGGCAACCCAATTTGAGATCCAACTTGGTGAATTACTTGGATTTTGCAACAAAGATAACAAATCATCAATCCTGAGTAGAGGGTACCAATTCTTGAGTGTGATCTTTTTCAAAAATCTATAGTTGATACACATTCGCCAAGTCCCATCCTTCTTAGATACTATGATGATAGGGGACCCACAAGGTGAGGTTATTAGAAAAATAACTCCCTGCTCTAGCACCTACTACAATGTTTTACTCACTTCGTCTACTTCCCAAATAGACTGTATATACAACCCAATATTTGGTAATGGGGTGTTAGGAAACAATTGTACCTCATGCTCCACTTCCCTCTTAGGAGGTAACCCTTTAGTATCTTGAAACACTCCTCTGTATGCCTACAACAACTCCTCAAACTGTTTTTTATGTTCTTTAGTACATCCCCCAAGGGGTGCCTCTACTCTTGTTGATTCCTCACCAGGTTGATTCTCTCTTAAGAAAACCAATACATACTTCTTACTAGAACTAATGAAATTTTTGGCTTGGTTAGAAATTACCAAAGAGATATTTTACTTGCCTTTGTGTGCATTGATAATGTAATACTCCCCATCCTTGATTAGGTGGTATTTCTTTTTCTCGACATGAATATCACATATACATGTAGGGGATTCCAAATACTACACCACACATTTCAAGGGGTACTACATATAACTCCACTTAATCAATAAAATATGCACTTATAAAAAACTTGATATTACATTGTTTAGTAACTTTTATATATGTATCCTTATTCACCCATACGAATGGATATGGGCTTGGATGATCATGAACCTCTAACCCAAGCATGATGAAAAAATCATCTACTATGATATTGGCATGTGAACTAGAGTTGAATAGAGCATATATCTTAGTCTTTTTGACCTGGATCTTAATATGGAAGATTTTTTTCATTTCCTTCTCTTCCTTGTGATGAAGGATACTTAGATTCACCCCCTAATACACTATAGTTTAGACAATCTTCTCATCCACGTCTGAGATACATCTTCAGCTACTGGTTCATTACACTTTCTAATATATATCTTGTGGAAGTTAGGTTTTGTTACCTCTTTCAGTGGTGGTCAAGAGAGCATGTATGCTAGCCTATTTGTGGCTCCTTTATCGTACTTAATCAGTAAATGAAATTGCTGCAAGAAACCTAACCACTTATAATTCCTCACCTGATGCATCTTGATCTGACTCTTTAGATATTGAAAGGGATGATGATCTATGTGTATAATGGTCTCTTTTATCAAGAGGTAATACTTCCACTTCTTCATTTCTTGTGTAATCACAAAGATATCCTTATTATTCATGGGGTAGTCAAGTAGTTCTCCATGAAACAAATTTGAATGGTAGCACACATGACTTCCTCCTTTCTTGAGTATTTCTCCTAATGCATACCGACTAGCATCCATCTCTAGATCAAAAGGTCATTGAAAATTTGGCATGGATAAGACTAGAGCATCATTGATTTTATTTTTCAAGTCTTCAAATGATATTTTCTATGTATTACCCCAATGAAATCTCTTTCCATTGGCCATCATGGCATGCAATGGCACTACTAATGTAGAGAATTTTACAATGAATTACCTCAAATATTGAGTTTCTCCCATGAAACTCTTGACCTCTATCACATTGGTGGGAATCGACCATTGGGTGATGGCTACAATATTTTTTGTATCTACCCTAATATCTCCTCCTCTAATCATGTTTCCAATATATATCAAGGAAGTCTTTTAAAACTCACATTTTTGTAAGTTGGCAATCAATTGATTCTTCCCTAAGGTCTCTAGTGCCTACATCACATGTTAGTAGTGTTCTTTTTAAGAATTTCTAAATATTAGTATGTCATCCATATATACTATTACAAAAGAGTCAATGAAGGGGCATAGAACATCATTCATTAGTGTAATAAACATTGAAGTTTCATTACATAATCCAAAAGGAATTACTAACCACTCATACAAAGTTCAAACATTTTCTTGTTTTAAACTTTGTCTTCCACACGTCTTCTGCTTTGATCCTTACTTGGTGGTAACCTGATTTGAGGTCTAGCTTAGTGAATAATTTGGCTTCTTGTAGTTGATAAAAAAAGTTTTAAATCCTTGGAAAAGGATATTTGTTCTTGATGGTGATCATATTTAGGAAATGGTAGTCAATGCACATTCTCTGGATTCCATCTTTCATTGGCACCATGATGATGGGCATACCACATGGCGACATATTGGGTCTAGTGACTCCCTACTCTAGAAACTATTGCAACTACTTATTTACTTCATATTATTCAATGAAAGACTACCTATACAGTCCAATATTAAGCAATGGTGACTCTAGCAACAATTGAATCTTTTGTTCAACCTCTCACTTGGGTGGAATTCCATGAGGCTATTGAAACACTTCTTTGTAGGCTTCAATCGATTGTTGCATTTTTTATGTTTCTCACCAATAAATCCTTCCAAGGATTCCTTCATCTCCAAATCATTTCCTTCTTCTTGTTTTTTTTCCTTCCCTCAGGAAAAAAAAGACAAACTTCTTTGTACTACCCACAAATCTTCTATCCTGATGAGCATTGATTAAAGAAAGATTATCTTTGTCCTTATGTGCATTTTTGGCATATGATTTTCCATTCTTGACTAGCTTAAAATATTTATCTCTCCTTATGAAAATGGAATCCCTCACATACAAATATGGACTTCCCAATATGACTCCACATATGTTCAAAGGGACCACATTTGTAACTACTTCATCAACACAGTTTTGATTGATGACAATCTTAAATTTTCACTGCTTGCTCACTTTCAATCCACATCTTTCCTTGCCCAACCTAGGGGGTATGGATGAAAATGATCTTGGGTATCTAGCCCAAGGTTCTCAACCAGTTGTGTAGAGATCAATTTAGATTTTGAACTGGGATCAAACAAAAATAACTACTTGCATAAATAAAATATAGTCTATCATATCCTAGCTAGGAGCAACTATAATAACTAATGAGAAGCCATAAATTCCACTAATATCCATGGGGGGATTCTTACATATAGATGTTAATAAACAATAGATTTAGATAACACATACATAAAAAGACATAACCACATTTGACCAAGCTATGAAATTACATGCATAAACTACTCATCATCTCAGGATAAATAATAAGAGAGAAGAAACTAAAATGCAAGAAGAATTGTGTCCGCACAAGAAAATTTTATAAATGAAACAACAATATTACAGTACATAAAAATAACATAACATCATACTGGAAATAGTTCACAAAAAACAAGCCATCAACAAGAGTAATTATATCTAACAAAAACGGCCTTGAGGGATTCTCAATAGTAATTTTGAAAATAGTTCCTGAATTTACAATGCTTGAAGAGCCCTTTCAAAATGGGAATCTTCCTTTACTTATAGTAATCTTAGTAACTACCTATGAGGTCTTATTGGATTATGCAAGAAGAAGTTACAATTCTTTTAAGATTGTACTCTCAATTGGTGTTGACATGTGTTACAATAAGAGGAAATTGATTACAGTTGACAAAAAGACAAAATAGGAGATGGTTGTAGACAATTTCAAATTTGTTGTTTTGTCTTTCTTTACTTGTCTTTGTCACTCAAGTAAACTTCCCAAGCTTCATGTTTTCCTGCAATGGATATGAATCTTTGGTACATGAGTGTTTCCAAGGCATATTTGTGTGAGAGGGTTTTCATATCCCTCGTCAAGTTAACAATAAAATCCTGGATCATATTTTGTGTTTTGGTTGGTTTGATGAGATGTTCTTCCATCATATCTATTGTTACTATTGTTGTTTATTTAACATCCTATTTACTTTTCTTCATATTCGATTGGAATTCTTTGAATATCTTCTCATTAGTTTTGCTTTTCCCGAGTGCCTCAACAAAAAGAAAGTTCCCTTTATGTGTTAAATTGTGCACTGCCTTGTGGAGTTGTGCACATATTTCAAAGGAATTCATCATTTCCCTCTCAACCTTCTCTCCATCTTGTTGGCAGCTATCAAGGGAAGCATATTAAATTTTCCTTTCCAATTCTAATAAGGGAAGCTCAGCTCAGGCATTTGGTTCTTAGTTATCCATCATTGCATATCATTCAAACCTTCTCAAATGGTGGAAAAATTGACATTCTTGGACTATACCAAGCTGTGTTGGGATATTATTTGTGCCAAAAACTACTAGAATACTTGGAGGTTTTCATACATGTTAGTATCCATCTCGAGTATCTTGTTCCTGACCCTTTCAATGCATATCCTAAATTCATTGAGGCTTCCATTATCTCTTTTCACATGCCTAACCTCTTCTTCCGGCTCTCTGATATGATAATCTTTATCTTGATTTTCGTGAACCACGTCTCTAATATTTTGTTTATATGCCATCATGAAGGCAACATTAGTGGATGAAATAGATATTGGGTCCTTCCTAACATCTTCTGTCATCAAGGTTTATATAATCATTGAGATGGGAGCTCTTCTAATGACTAGTATAATTTTTTGTTGTTGTACAATTCTGCCAGAGGCCCTGTCAAACTAGAATGTCTTCAAATTGGCCACCTTACTAGCCTTGGAGGGAGTGAAGATTCCCAATCCAATTTATCCAAGTTGGAATTTCCCACCAATAAGTAGGGCTTCAGTCAATGATCCCAGGATATGTATATCGATGGGAGAAGCATCATTGTTCAATGTTTCGTCATAATTTTTCCTCTAATCTTCCTCTGCTTCTTTTTTCACTTCTTTGTCGATTTATATCTTCTCTACTGTTGCCATTACTGTTATTGCTTTGGCCTTCACTTTTGTTGTTACTTTGGCCTCTGCTACTACTTTGGATTTTGTTGCTGACTTAGAAACAAATTCTTCTTCTTTTCGTTTCTATTTGGCTACATCCTCGTTTTCCTTCAACACTTTTTCTTTTTTCATTTATCACTTTGTCAGCATTTCTTCCTTAGATTCCCTTTGTTTTCTATACTCTTCCTCTTCGTCTTGGGATTATTTTCTCCTTTTGTTTTCTTTCACTTCAATTTTTTTTATTTTTCTTTCTTCTTTTGTTGCTCCTGCTGCTTCAAAGGTTGAAGCTATGGTCACAGTTGTCACTTCTACATCTTCATCAACCTTCATTTGGGTCTCTCAGGATTTTTCTTCATCTGATATTATGCTTAATGGATTTCCATTTCACATGAATATGACCTTATGGTAGGTTCTGTCATGACAGTGAATCTCTTCCTCCTCCCAATTTTCTATCATGTATTCCCATTAGTGCTTTTTCTTGAGGAAATGCTTCTTTACCACATTTAGGGGATCATGCCTCTGAAACCTTTCTTCCCTTAAGTGGAATGACGTGAGAATGTCCAATTCGTTCTAGGATTGCTTAACATCTTCAAAGGAATAGGATCCTACTAAGCATATATGATGTTAGGGGATAAATTCTTCCAATGGGCTAATTTTCCATGGTTTTTTCCCAAAAAATGATTCGCCAATTTCCATTTTTTCTAAAAACAATTCGCCAAAATTCCTTAGAATAAAATTATTTTACCATAAAATATGCCAAAATTTTATAGAAACTATATAAAATACTTAGAAATTTGAATATTTTTACAAAATCATTGCCAAGAATTTTATATTTTGCATATTAAGGACTAATAACATTAGCTGATGTTTCTACATTTTAATTCAAATTTCCATCCTGAAAATCATTCCTACTACCCAGAGTGGAAAATGAGTCTATATCATCTTCTTGTCCCTATAAAGAGCTGTGCTAACTCCATGAATCACATTTTGATAGGAAATTTCTTGTAAGACTAGCTTGTCTAGGATGAATCACATAAGAAAATGTGGAGCTTCAGTGGCTCTACATATTCTCAAATATGTTATTTATTCCAAGAGGTACCAATACCCTATCCTTCAAACTATTTACTATTATTTGTCTTCCATACAAGGTGCATGTGCATAGATAAATTGGAACAATGGTGCTAGGAAGTGATCACAGATCTTGTGATGTTCCATTCTATACTTTTGCTCCTAGAGCACCTTGGATAAAATTTGTATTGGAGGGTTGGTTGGCTACCAAGCCCAATCCATATTTGGATATTTTTTACAGATGCATACCATGTCCAGTAGATAAGAGGAAATATGAAAACTAGGAAATATCTTGAGGATGGTTTCTTTAACTACTTTGATTTCTTATTTTAGGGATCCTGATAAGATGTCAGCCTAGTTGAAAGTTGACCCAACATAAAAAATGTAATAAATGAGAGGTTCCCAATTTATTAGTAATTTTGAAGCATCGGGTTCCCTATACAATATGCACAACATCACCACGACATATTGGTAAGGCGTTCTCAACAAGTTGGTGGGGTACTTTCTTGAGGGCCTTGATTTGAACAATTTGTAGGGATTATACCATACCTTCAATAGATCCTTCTACTTAAGTGGGAATTTATTAATAATATTTTCATCCAATGATAATTCCCCCTTACCCAGGTGGTAGTAGGAGGATATCATTTATTCTTGGAATGATGCCATCAGACATTCCTTAGCATTGAGAATGTGCCTAGTCTCCAAGTGCACATGTATCACTATCTATGAGATGGCCTCTATGTAGAGTAAGGTTGTTGTGTGGGCCTCCACCTTATACAACTTTGACTTTATGATGTTCTTAAAGATCTTAAGGTCAGAGTTTCTTTCTGCTCCTTGAGGTAAACTTTGATTATTGGACATCGGGTAAACATCATCACATTTAATTGAGGTTTCTCAATTAATAATCCCTTTCTTCCACTTTGAAATTGCTTGTGTGGTGACATACTTAAATTTCCAAATAATGTCTCTCATTAGTTTACGAGAGTACCAATTTTCAAATAAAAACATTATATTCTAACTATTTCACAAGGAAAAGAAGCGAAGAAAGAGAAAGACTAACATTAATTTATGCATTTGGGTTATTTTTGAGGCCTCCTTGGAAAAATCATAGGGTTTGTGATTTAGACATCGATACATACCTGTATCAGTGTGAGATAGACCATTTCTGTCGATATCGGGTTCTGTATCATCACTTGAAGATGATATCTCTACTGAAATTGTGAAGGCTTAATCAAATTTTTGGTAAGTGTCAAGGAGGGGAACCAACTGACTATGTATCAACATTGAAGGGAATATTGACATTGATATAGTGAATACCTCATCGACATCGATCATGCACAATTTTTTGATAAAGGGTAATGGGTGTCTGTGTCGATCATGTGAAATTCACTGACAAAGGGAACATGTATCAGCGTAGATCACAATATCTTCATAGATATAGACAACCATATATCAATGTTCAATAATTAAACCTCATTGGTGTGGAGAGACTTGTATCGGTGGAAAATTTTTATTAACACCGATACAACTTTGATGTCAAGTTTTGGATAAGTATGGATCAAGGGTGTTACCACGAGTTCAGTCCTACTCTCATCCCATGGATTTTTTCACTCATGTTTAGGTTTAACAGTGGTTTGAGTTCAAGTTTAGAACATCCAATGAAATTCCACAGGTTGGCATAGAGGCGAGTTAAAATTGGGACGAGGATTGGTTAGGTTAGGGCCTCATATCCACAAATGTTGAGATATTAGGACCCAACGAAGAATGCGAATAGGTGCCAAGTAATGGTATAATGTTGGGGGTCAGTAGGGTTAGGGTAGGTCACATAGGAATACAATGGAATATGAGCTTAGGGCCAACTCACCCTTCCTGGTACCAATATTATATTTGAAATAATGAAACCAAAGGCATGGAAGGGACACGTGGAATATATGGAATGGTTCCTACCTAGAATTTAAGATCAACACATGGGAGATAAGTAGGAAAATTGTTCAGAACTTCTATCATGGGGATCCTGTTGAGATTCAACAAGAAGATCATAGTGAAAATTATGCACCTACACTAGGATGGAGCCTCAGGCTATTTTTAGGTGGAAGTCTATTTTTAGATGATGAGAAAATTCTATTTATAGATTATGTCTATTTATAGGTGGTGAGAAAATTCTATTTATCGATATATGTCAACTAATAATAACAATAATAATAATAATAATGTATTTTTAAGGTCACGACCAAGGCATAAACCAAATTGGTGTATGAGACCCCCTTGTTTGTGGGACAAGGGACCCCCCTCCACCCAATGGTTTGACTGGTAAAGTCTATGAAGGTATACATAACCTACCCCCCTCTGGATTTGAACTTGTGACCTCTTAGAAGGAAACACATGTTCTTAACCATTAGGTCCACTAATAGTTGGAAAATAAATATTAGTCTATTCTCAATGAGCACTTGGAAATAGTTAAATGAAGTGAAAAATCAGTTATCTATAAGAAATTTGAGTTCAAAGGTTGATTGGTGGGACATGCAAGTTGAATTAGTTGTAACTGAGTGATTCGAAATTGTAACAGAGTTATATGTGTAGTTATGTGAGTTGTAAAGTATTTTAACTCAGTTAAGTGAGTTAAGCTCAGTTGTACTAGTTGTAACCGAACTTACACTAATGAGATATCAGTGAATTAATTATTAATTAATTCACAACTAGTGATCTCACATGAAACTAAAAATTTACCACTGTTAACTACATTCATGTCAGATCCATTGGAGACCCAGTTGAGATAACAGGTGAAAGGGATAGTTTGACTATCATTTGTGACATTAGTGAGTGCACTCATGCAACCACACAAACATTGGATGTCACCATGAGGATTTCCCAGCCTAGGCAAGGGGAATTCATTAATTGCAGGGATTTCCGTTAGCAGGGATTGCGCAGAGGAGGCAAGTTGTCTGGAAGCAGTAAATTGGCACATGAATTTGTCAATTTTTGTATGACAGTGTGATACAATTGTATATTGTACTAAGAGCTCTTGGATTAGATTTTTGTATGAGATTGTTTCATGATCCATTATATATACATAATATATGATAGTGGGGTTTTTAGCTTTATGCTTTCCCAGTAAAAAATCTATGTTATGTGTGATTGATCTTTCTTCTTGATATTGCAATTGGCAATCGTGTTTTAAATTCCGCAAGAATATTAGTAGAAGTGATTATGTATTTATTAGTGGCATATAATTGTTAGATCAAGAGAATATAGGCAATACATAATTTGTATTAAAATTTCTACATGGTATCAGAGCACAGGAAATTGCAGAAGCTGAGTTTGTGATTGGATAGAATTCGAATTTGAAGAAAGAATTTCTTGGTGCTACAGCTGATTCAATATTGATATGGATTTCAATGGATTAAGGTTAGAGTATGCACTCGAAGGAAGCTTGAACTACATTTCTTGGAAGGACAGGATGGAGGCAGTACTCAAAGATAATGGCTTGAAGGAATTCATTGACAAAGATGTTCCTAAGCCAGATGCTGCAAATGCTGCAAATGTTGATGCATGGAAAAATAAATTGGCAAAGGTGAGAAATATCCTATTGGAGGGAGTACGAGACCACATTGTCTCAAACCTCCATGGGAAAGCCATGCCATATGCAATGTGGAAGACTTTGACGGATCTATTCCAAAACAATAGCGACCATAGGAAATTGGCGCTCAAAGATAAACTCAGGAAGATCAATATGGAGAAGGGCGACTGATCCAGGTGGATATCGATGGCCACCCACCTTTTACAACTATCTCAAAATAGATTTCTGGCAATTTTGGTAATTTACTATTTTTAGCAGTTTTTTGGTTCCTGAACTTCCAGAGTCGTTTTGAGACCATAAACGACATTTTTTGGGAAAATGGGGAGAAACATGGAACAAAGTTCATCTTTCTCACACAATAGTTGTAGTCCTCAGATAGATATTTCTAACGGTGTATCGAGCGCCCCAAACAGAGATCGTATGCAAAAGTTACGCCCCTGGGAAGTTGACGTATCAACTACCCCCATTGGGGCCCACAAACCTTTTGGATTTTCATCTTCCAGGGTTAGGGTTTTGGATTTTCCTTATGCTAAAAATTCCCTTAGAGCCTCATTGTAAAAATCATGTTCTTGTGAATGCGAGTAGCTGTCACATCTCTTCTCAGAGATAAGCTACCACCATTCTAGCGAGTCTTTCACTTTGTATTTTTATAGTCTTTGTACATTTTCACTCATTAATATAAAATTGTGTATTACTATATCTCTTTGTTTATGGTTTCATCTCTAATACATTTCTGTTATACTATTGGATATCCACGATATCTCTGTGTATTTCTTTATTATATCTCCACTCTCATTTCATGCCAAAAATAATCCGGATCAACGACTCCATTCCAAAATATCTCATGAAGTTTGTCCAATGTCAAGATGAGCTGGGGAGTGTGGGAATAATAGTCACTGATGATGATTTGGTGAGCTTGTATCTCTTAGGACTTCCCAAAAATTGGCACAGCTATCAAGACTATGTCAATGGAAGGGAAAAATTGCCAGATTGCAAACGACTATGGTTGGATTTGGTGCAAGAGGAGTTTAGGTGAAACACCAGAGATGGATATTCATCAAAGCTTGATGATGAAGAGGATTGTTCTTTGGCTTCCAAGGAAAGGAAAGGGAAGGGGAATAAATTCCATTCAAAATCTGAGTCTAAAGGAAAGAAGCTACATTTTTCCAATGTGAAGTGTTTTCACTATCACGAACATGGGCATCTCGCTACTAACTATCCACAGAAGAAGAAGAACAAGAAGGTTGTTGGAGCTGCAACTGGTGAGGCCCTTGCCTTGCAATTTGAACTTGAAATCTCCTTGATCGCATGCATGACATCAAGTGCATTGGGATCAGTGTGGTATTTGGATAGTGGTGCTTCCTTCCACATGACGTGAGATAAGGATCTTTTCAGTGACTTGGAGGAGAGAGATCTCAAAATCCATATAGGGATGGGTGATGATGGATGATACAGTGCAACTAGCATTGGTATCATTAACTTTCAGAGGGAGTTAGGTAAACTATTTAAATCGAAATATGTTATGCATGTTTCAGTTCTGAAGAAAAACTTGGTCTTAGTCGCAATGTTGGAGGACATAGGCTATGATGTTGTTTTCAATGATGGAAAAGCCTTCCTGGGACATAAAACAATGGGTCAAGTCAAGAATATAGGGATTCAAGTTAAGAATCTCTACAAGCTGGAGGTAGATGGTTGCGCTGCCATGATGGGAAATGCAGAAATATTTGTGAGCCGGAATGAGGGTGAATTATGGCATAGACGATTGGGCCATCTTCATCATGGAGCCTTGAAAATCATGAAATAAATATCTACTAGACTTCGAATGGGAACACTTTCTTAGTTAGATCAGTGCAAGGGTTTCACCGTGGGGAAGTATGTAAATTCCACCTTTCATGAAAAGGAGAACTGTGTTTCAGTGATCCTGGAGAGAGTTCACACAGATGTGTGTGGACCATTCTCGATTGCTTCAATAGAAAAACATAAGTATTATGTTATTTTTGTTGATGATTTTTCTCGTAAATGTTGGATCTTCTTCATGCAGAAGAAGGATCAAACATTCTCAAATTTCTGTGAGTTTAAAGCTTTGGTGGAGAAAGAGTCAGGGAAGCAAGTGAAGGCTCTAAGGAGCAATAATGGTGGAGAATCCATCTCTAATGAATTCAAAGACTTCTGCAGCAAAGAAGGAATTCGAAGAGAACTCATAGCACCTCATAACCCACAACAAAATGGGGTCGTGGACATGAAGAACATAACGATCGTGGGTGCAACATGAGTGATGTTGCATGATTAGGGCCTACCAATGCATTTGTGGGTAGAAGCATGCAACACTGTGGTTTATGTGCAAAACCATTGTCCTCATAGAGTACTTGGCATGAGTACACCTGAAGAAGATTTCACTGGTAAGAAACCTGATGTTTCTCATTTTAATATTTTTGGCTCATCTGTTTATGTGCATGTGGCCAAGAATGCTAGGAAGAAGCTGGAGCCGACTGTTGAAGTTGGGATATTTGTGGGGTACATAGAAACACCCCATAATTATTGTTTGTATTTTCCTAACAGTAAGATTACTATTATGTGATGGGATATAAAATTCAATGAGGGGAAATCCATGTGGTTGTCGCTTGAGAGGGAGTTAGAATTGCATGCAGAGGAGGAGTTGTTGGTTCCCAAAGATGAGTCTCAAGATTTGGATCAGCCACATGAGGAGGTTCATGGAGTGGAGGAAGCCACTCATGCAAATCCATCCATCATAAATGGAAGAAAGCGCACCATGAAAGATGATAGATTGAGACTAGATGTTGCACAAAATGTAGGAGCCCCTACTTCACAGTGCAGACATAGACAGTCTCCTGATCGATTTACTGGATACATGGCTCTTATGAGAAAATTTATTGTGACTGAACCATCTTCCTTTCAAGAAGAAGTGTAGGATACCAATTGGGTTGATTCAATGGTGGAGGAGTATGACTCCATTATAAAAAACAGTGCATGGGAAATTGTCCCAAGACCGGTCGACAAATCAGTGGTAGGTTCGAGATGGATCTACAAGGGTAATATTTTAATCATTGTTATTTATGTTGATTATTTAATATTCACTGGTGATGAGAAGCTGATACACTCATTCAAGGAGGACATTTCAAAGGAGTTCAAGATGAAGGATATGGGCCTCCTTCATTATTTCCTTGGATTGGAAATATGGTAGCGAAATGGTGAACTTTTTGTGTCTCAAGGAAAGTATGCAAGGGAGATACTGGGTAAGTTTCACATGGAGGGATGCAAACCCATGGATACTCCTCTTCCAAGAAACTGAAAGAAAGAGGATGCTAATTTTGGAGAGGTAGTGGATGCCACTGTCTATCGATAGTTAGTGAGTTTGCTAATGTATATAGTGAACACAAGACTAGACCTTTTCTATGTGGTTAACCAACTGAGTCAAGTGATGGTTAAACCTACCAAGCTCTTTTGGAAGGAGGGTAAGCATGTCCTGAGATACTTGAGGGGCACATCTAAGTATGGCTTATGGTACAGACATAAATATGAGTTGAAGTTGCATGGCTTCACAGATGCAGATTGGGCAAGCAGCCCAACAGACATAAAGAGCACATCAGGGGGGATCTTTAGTATCGGATCTACAGTTGTTTCTTGGTACAGCAGGAAACAAATATCCGTGGCACTCAGTTCAGCAGAAGAGGAATACACAACAACGATTCAAGATGCATGTGAGGCTATCTGGATGAGAAAGATCTTGGTTGGTTTATTTGGTTCTCATTTAGATCTGACAATGATTCATTGTGATAATTAGAGTTGCATTAAACTCTCAATTAATCCAGTGTTTCATGATATATCTAAGCATATATATATCCATTATCATCATACCATAGATTGTGTGTAGCGGAAGATCATGTTTCTTCAGTACATTCCTACGGAAGATCAGGATGCAAACATTCTGATGAAGGCGCTCACCAGGAGAAAATTTGAATACCATAGAGACATGATAGGGTGAAGGATAATCCCTTTTTTTTTGAGAGGGAGTGTTGAGATTCAATAAGAATATCCTAGTGAAAATTATGCACCTACACTAGGATGGAGCCTCAGGCTGGTTTTAGGTGGAAGTCTATTTTTAGATGATGAGAAAATTCTATTTATAGATGATGTCTATTTATAGATGGTGAGAGAATTTTATTTATAGATGTATGTCAACTATTATTATCCCTTAATAATAGTTGGACAATAAATATTAGTCTATTCTCAATGAGCACTTGGAAATAGTTATCTGAAGTGGAAAATCAGTTAGCTATAGAAAATTCGAGTTCACTCAAAGGTTGACTGGTGGGACATGCAAGTTTAATTAGTTGTAACTAAGTGATTCAAAGTTGTAACAGAGTAATATGTGTAGTTATGTGATTTGTAAAGTAGTTTAACTCAGTTAAGTGAGTTAACATCAGTTGTACTAGTTGTAACTAAACTTACACTTGTGAGAGATCAATGAATTAATTATTAATTTATTCACAATTAGTGATCTCACATGCAACTGAAGATTTACCACTATTAACTACATGCATGTCAGATCCAGTGTAGACCTAGTTGAGATAACGGGTGAAAGGGACAATTTGACTATCATTTGTGACATTAGTGAGTGCACTCATGCAACCACACACACATTGGATGTTCCCATGAGGATTGCATAGCCTAGGCAAGATGAATTCATTCATTGCAGGGATTTCTATTAGCAGGGATTGCGCAGAGGAGGCAAGTTGTCTGGAAGCAATAATTTGGCACATGAATTTGTCAACTTTTGTATGATAGTGTAAGACCATTGTATATTGTACTGAGATCTCTTGGATTAGAGTTTTGTATGAGATTGTTTCATATGCCATGATATATACATAATATATGATAGTGGGGTTTTTAGCTTTATGATTTCTCGGTAAAACATCTGTGTTATGTGTGATTGATCTTTCTTCCCGATATTGTAATTAGTGATCGTGTTTTAAATTCCACAAGAATATTAGTAGAAGCTATTTTGTATTTAACAGTGGCTTATAATTGTTAGATCAAGAGAATCCAGACAATACATAATTTGTATTAAAATTTCTACAGATCCCTTGTCAAATATGCTATGAGTTCTTGTCTTTGGTAACCAATAGCGAAATATAAGCCTTGGTAGGGTTTTATAACCCCTTTTTCATTTACTCAACACAAAAATTGATGCAATAGAAGCATGCATTAATGATCATCACTTAAAATTGGATCAATGATGATCGTGTAAATCATTCCAAGAGACAAATATCAAGTGGAAAGCAGGTGGTGTCCTCACATATTTTACATTTGGAGGTGTTCAAGGACAAGCAAAACCAACAAGACAGTACACACAAGAAAGGAGAACCACATTGTTGGAAAGCAGGTGGTCTCCTCACATATTTTACATTGCTGGGCAGAAGGTGTTTTTTCTTATGTTCATGCCACAATATTCTTCTCATTCCACTTCTTCTTATTTTTATTCTTTATATATTTCTCTTTTGGTTCTCCTTTCTTGTGTGTACTTTCTTGTTTCTTATGCTTGTCTCCCTCAAGGTAATGTTCTTGAATAATGGCCTCATTAATCCACTTTTCTATTAATAACATTAGTTTTATATGAATAAGAAGTAACAATTCCCCCAAGGACTTGACTAACATGTCTATACTTTTGAGAGATACTCCCATTTAAATTTATCTCTTCCTAAACTCCATCATGAACTCCTGCATTATTTTTCCTTGTCTTTTCCTGAAGTAATGTCATGCCATTTGTTAGTGTTCCTCATATCCTATTGGAAAAACTTGGGATTTTATCATGTCCTTGAACACCTGCAAATCAGTCATTCGTGGCTCATTTCCTTGTGCCATATTGACTACATCACTCTCCCACCATGCTAAACCACGACCTTTAAGCTTCAACTGAGAAAATGCAATATTTTGTTTTCTAGTTACTTCATGCATGTTGAGGTATAATTCCATTTGTTGTAGCCATTGGTTCATCTTGATAGCATCCAATTCCCGATCATATGACTTGATGTCCACCGTGGCCTCCACAAAAAAAGGTACATGTGTCTTACTGTAGCTGCAATATCCCATCTCTAGATCATTCTTACACTCTGTCTCTAGATTATTTTCTTCCCCACTTGGGGTCTTCATGAATAGCCTTTGGTGATGGAGTTTATTTGCATTACATTTCCAATAGTTTTGACACCATCAATATTAATGTGACCAAACTCTGCTCAAATCAATCCAAACTGACCTTGGCATCTTCTTCCTCCTCTTCTGCATAATGTTCCCCTGACATTCTTGGTGCTCTAATTCACTCTATCCCTAGAAACAAATATTGTCAACTTATTTTGTAATCATTGCAGGTACTTACCATACAAGTCTCACTAAATGCATTCAAACGTATCTTCTGATACCATCTGATTTCTAAATGAGAGGTTTATACCTATTTGTCTCACCAACATATAATTCTCTACAATTTTATTATAGTCTTATATCTTACTAGCTAAAACAAACTTGACCAACAAATCTAATAGTCAAGTCGATAAATAACAGACCCATCAACCATCCACAAGTCAAGTCAACCCAAATACTGACCAGTTGTATTCTCTGATGGTTGGGTCAGCTAAGTGAAATACTAGTTGACCTCTATCAGTCAGGTTTGCTAGATGATATACCAGTCATATTTCATGTCATTCGGGTTGACCAAAATATGGATTGGACTACTTTCTCAATGGTTGGGTTAGATAAGGGGAAAACTAGTCAACCACTATTATTCGAGTCGACTAGATGAAAAACAAGTGGAATTTCTAGTCGATCGAGTCGACCAAATAACATCCTAGTCAACTAAAAAAGAGGAAATCAAATTGTGGGGAAGGAGTTGACCAACGATGAATAAAAAATTCTTAGGGATGTGTCGGGTCGACTACAACGGAGAGAAACAATCAGAAGGATAATTTTACATCCTGTTGTGAAGGGAAATCCTTTGAATGTCGAATTTGTAAACCAACAATCGAAATTCCCAAAGAGAGAATTTGAAAACCAACAATGTGGAAAAATGTTTAGAGAGTGAATGTGGTAACCAAAAAAAAAGAAAAAATGTTTGGAAGATGAAGTGGGTAACCAATGAAGAGAAACATGTATGCGATTCGTGGGTAAATAATAAATGTCTTGGAAACACCAAAATGCAAATTTTTGTCTATATTCATCCCGTGGGAAAAGGAAAACACCCCAACAATGTCGAAAACATGATGCATGACCAAATGATAAAGTGTAAACACCAAATTGTAGTAAATTTGACTTTGGGAGTGAAAAAAAATCCCCAACAACCCTTAAAACAAAATTTGAGACCCCCAAGAAAATAAAAATAACTCTGGAAGGAGAGATGTTGATTTCCAAACATCAAAGTGGATTTACAAGTGTGGTTAAAGAGTTGTTAGATTGGATTACTAGCCCATGTGAATTGCATCTAATAAAGAACAAGTTCAATTCTAACTAGCATAGATTTCTCTTTACGAAAGAAAAACACAAACCGCCATTAATTTTTAGTGCACACCATTTATCATTAAGTTACATTGCAAACATTTCCACCTAGAGACAATGAAATCTAAATACAATCAACACACATAGAAATCATATTTTAACCTTGAAACCCAAATGGGAAAACCAACATTCTTTTCACTTTGGCCAGGCTCTTTATTATTCAACAATGGGCAAGTTACATGCTCTTTGGTTCATCTCTATGCTCCTTAGTGACATCTAAGAAACCTCTTCACATCATCCATAGTCAAAGAACCCTTTTTTCATTGTGGGGAAAACATGATCTAGGAGACTAAGTCAATTGGGAAGATAGTTGGAAGGCCAGGCATCCACAACTTTTCATCTTCTCTTTAGTATGTTTCTCCTCATTCTCTTTTTTTATTTGTCTTTTGTCCCAGGGGAAAATATCTCATGAAAGTATCATATTATTCAAATAAATTATTTCTTTATGTACAATAATATGTTACATGACTTCACATCTCATATGACTTAGACTACATTGAATACAAGAGTGGAAATTATTCATGATGGCATGGGGCCCTTCACGCCAACAAGTTGATCTCCTTCATTGTTTGTAGACTTAAATTTTTCCTGTGTTGATCATGCTATAGCTTGTGCTAAAATCCTATTGTTATTTTCGGATCGGATTTGGATCAGATGGGATCACTAGGGCCAATTAGTCAATTGGTACCATTGAACACTTAGTAAGTGAGCTAGGTGTTTGATGAAGGCATTGGGACTAATATTTTAATAGGCCCTCTCAAACACTTCAAACTACATGCAGATATTCTTTGGAGATTCCCTTGATGATGTGAATATTTTTTCCACATGGCACCTTCCCATAGGTCCACCTATCACTTTAAAACTCCATGTGGTAGATGATGACATTATCCACATGGAGTTCCCGATTATCTTCTCCTAGTGATGCCACTAGTCTTGTTGTAGTATGAAAAATCACCTTTTTATTTGAAAGAAAAATAATTTGTTTTAATTGTGAATAGGGTTGAGTGACCACTAAGTTCATGCACAAAGGGTGGCCCAATGGGTCCAGTGGGACCAATATTCAATTGGTTCCCTTTAACACTAACTATGATCCGAATTTTAAGGGGGTATATGGTCTTTGTTTTAATTGTGAATAGGGTTGAGTGACCACTAATTTCATGCACAAAGGGTGGCCCAATGGGTCCAGTGGGACAAATATTCAATTGGTGCCCTTTAACACTAACTATGATATGAATTTTAAGGGGGTATATGGTCTAAATTCGTATGAAAAAGTCATAAAGTCATAAAGCTAATAGATTTCCCATGTGGATCAAGGAGATTCCCACCTCCTCATTAATTAATTGGGATAATAGGTTACCCATATGGGTCAAAGAGAGTCCCACCTCTCCATTATTTTATTAGGGTTCATTTTCCACTACTTAGTTAGTTGGGTAGTTAGATATATTATTATAATAATAGAGACTCATTTAATGAGCTCTATAAATTATTGTATTGGGTTTTATTTTCCACTACTTAGTTAGTTGGGTAGTTAGATTTATCATACTAATAATAGAGACTTATTTAATGATCTCTTTTTGACTTTTCCCAATGGACCATTTTGTATTGCTATATAAAGGCCTATCAAGCCTTCTCATAATATCAAGTTACTCATTTTTCCTTCTCTCATATTTTCTATTGTTCCTTGTGAGATTAATTAGCTCTGAGTGATTTAGTAGTAATTAGTTTTAGAGGTGAGGCTCCTCTTTGAGCCTCACCTCTCGAGTACTTCATTTACATGTTTTTTTCCATGCTTCTTTTCATGTAATATTGGCACATCTAAGGTCCTCCTCTCTTGCCATTCTAGACATCCAGATCTCATCCCCTGAGATTCAGATCAATGGTATCAGAGAAGGTACGCTCTCCATTGGGACAAGGGTTTGAAGAATGATATGGCTTCAAACATTTTCATAAATAAAAAACCTACTTTTCATACTATCATAATCCATTTGTCAGGAAATACACTGTAAGCATCACAGTTGGTCCACAAACACTACAGAGATTTTATTTTTCCTTCTGATCTTCGTTCACCATTACAAGGAAAACCATACATGGATTCACTACATCCATACATGTATCCACTACATCCATTGTTTTTCAACAATTTCAACAAATTTCCATGGTTTCCATTCTTCCCATGGAGGTTCCACAACCTCTACAATAGCCCATACTTCCCTACAAACCCTTGTCATCCTTTGTGGCCCTCTACACTTAGAAAAATTAAAATAGGTGATGCAAACTCTACAAAAAATTCAGAGGCTCTACCATATCGCATTGGAAATATCACTTCAATATCTCAAATGGGTATTTCATTGAATCGCATTTGGATTTCTGGTTTGAGAGATATCATCAATTGAATCTGTTAGGGTCCTAACCCGCACATAGGTAGATCAATATATTCGGATGTAATAAAGGTCAATATTAATAAGGCCTTTCAATAAAATAGAAGAAGGTGGATGTAAGAAGACCTAATAGAAACTTCTACTTCTAGAAGGATATTCCTCTAGATGCTTCTCTTGATAGACATATTTAGTATAAATAAGGGTCGAGGGTATGAAAACCCTAGCTTGAAGATTATTATAATAGAGCGTTGCTCGATTGGAGGTTGCCCCCTCAAAGAGGCTCGTGAACATTTCTTTCTGAATCAAAGTGCTATTTCTGTTGTTGTTCTTATATCATTTATGTGTTATTATGGAGATTATGCTGGTTATATTACTGTTATTCTGCAATTTCTAGAATTTTATTTATGTTCTACATATTTCTTATATTTGGTATCTTGCAAGTTCTATCAGAGCACTTTCCTTGGAAGAAATTGTGGGAATTTTTTTTCAGGGTAGATATGTATTCCGGAATCCTTAAGCCACAAAGATCTGTCGTTACACACATAAACCCGCGGTTGAGGGATTCATACACATAGAAAATACAAGTGGTTCTTAAGCGCACATTTGTTGGCCACCCTTGTAACCCCTATTGGTACCCCTTCGAGTTGTAGCGCATTAGACAACACCTATGTACGAATCGGCCTAGATTTCCTGAAGCCCTCTTTAGATAAACCTATTGGTCGTCGGACTGCTATAATGTCACCGAGAACATCACTTGGGAAGATACTCTCTAGTACCTGGGTAGTCAGGTAGTACGGCTAAGGGTATGGTCTATCCTCCTTAGTTAGTTCCCTGAGATATTGGGCCGAGTACTACTGTTGGACCCTCCACATATATCAGAGAGCTATAACACAGGGCAAACCCTTATCTGTAGAACCCTTGAATACCTAACCCTTGGGGGACAAAAACATAAACAAATTAAAACAGACCAGATCTATTGCTACGCAACTGTGTTTGGGTTGCCAAGTAAATACACATTTCTTTTTGGTTAAGCATTTGGGGATTTTATCATTGTGGTATTCTTCAGACCATTATTTGAGACCTATTTCATTGGATTCATCTCTTCTCCCTTATCACATTCATCCATATCATTTTTTGGCAAAATGTTTTACCCCACCCACCCCTTTTCAGTTCACCCATCCTCATGGCCCATACCCATAGCCAAGATCTGGAAACTCGCTTCAACACCTTGCAATTTGGTTTCCTCGAGACCCAAAAAGAAGTGAAACAAATCAGTGCTATTGTTGCCTCCATCGATTCATCCATCAATACAACCATGCAGTCGTCAATGGAGGAAGTCAAACAAGAACTGACCACCCGGCTTGAATCTATATTTGCATCACTCTACACCAAACTGAAGATCCCTATAGAAGACCCTTTCTCTAAAGAACCTCCAAAGGCCGAAGGCAAACATTCCTCCCATTCCTATACTTTTCATCCCCATCACTTTCAACGTGAACTATGCCTTCCCCGGGTGGATGTGAGCAAATTTGATGGCTCGGACCCCATTGGTTAGGTAACCCAAATGGAACATTATTTCTCTTTATATGGCATCACATATGACTTGACCAAAATCCGGTATGGTGTTCTCCATCTAGATCAAGAACGTTGGCAATGGTGGTAATGGAGAAAAACTTCTCGTCAATATTGCTTGGACCTAATTTTTGACTGAGATTTATGAATGCTTTGACACAGACACCAACCATTTGGGACATTTGACAAAGTTGAAACAATCCAAAACAGTAGAAGACTTCATAGCTGCCTTTGAGTGTCTGGCTTTTCGAATAGAGGGCATGACTGATGCTTTCTTTCGAGAGTGTTTTATCAGTGGCCTCAAGGAGGAGATTCGGGCCCATGTCCTCATGGCTCGACCCTCGAGTTGGGTGGAGGATACTAAAAGAGATAAAGAAGCACAACAGGTTGTATCATCTCAAAACTGAAAACCCTCCTTTATCCCTCACCCTAAACCCGTCACTCCCACTACTCCCTCCGCCCCATTAAAGATCCAAAAATTGACCAAGGCTAAAATGGATGAACGCCAACTCAAAGGCCTTTGTTATAATTGTGATGACAAATATTTCTTGGGCCACAAGTGTAAGGAACAAAATCTTTTTATGGCCATCTCTGAGGATATTTCAGAAGAGGATGTTGAAACTCCCCTTGTGTCCGAGTCACCTGAAATCTCTGACATAACCCCTCCCTCATACCCTCTTGAAGTAGAACCCGTCATTTCCCTCAATGCTTTCACTTTATTTTCCACTCCCCAAACCCTCAAGTTAATCGATTATATCAAGCATTGAAAGGTCATCATTCTGGTTGATAGTGGAAGCACCCATAATTTTATTCATCACCACATTGCCCAAGAAACTCATTGCTACATCCATGCTGTCAACAATTTCCAAATCATGATTGCCAATGGTGGTTCCATGAAATGTGGAGGGTGATGTGAAAATGTGCGTCTCCAAATCGGTGACTACCACCTAAAATCCCATATGTTTGCTATCAACATGGGTGGTTGTGACATTGTGTTGGGTGCAGACTGGCTAAGAACTTTGGGTCCCATTCTCATGGATTTTAAGGCATTAACCATGCAATTTGACCAGGAAGGTCACCAATATAAATTCCAAGGCATCACTATTGGTTCACCTGAGGTCATTAGTTTCCATCTCATGGAAAAGATGCTCAAAAAAGGTCATTCTGGTGTCATTGCCCAACTCCATGCCATACAAGCAACAGAGATACCCTCAGTGTTGCATGACCTCCAAGCTCTCCTTTATAAACATCAAATGGTATTTTCCACTCCCCAAGGACTCCCTCCTTCTCACAGTGTTCATGATCATTCCATTCCCCTTGTACCTGGAAGCCTTCCTCCCAATATCCGTCCATATCACCACCCCTTTTCACAAAAAACTGAAATTGAGAAAATGGTCCAGGAACTCCTTAATGCAGGCATTATCCACCCTAGTACGAGCCCTTAGTCTTCTCCTGTAGTCATGGTCCTGAAGAAATAAGGTTCTTGGAGAATGTGTCCTAACTTCTGTGCCCTCAAAAAATTGACCATTAAAGACAAATTTCCCATTCCTATCATTGATGACCTCCTGGATGAATTGAGTGGCGCCCAATTCTTTACTAAACTTGATCTTTGCTCGGGATATCACCAGATACGTATGAAAGAGGCAAACATTCCCAGGATGACCTTTCACACTCATGAGGGCCACTATGAGTTTTTGGTCATGCCCTTTGGCTTGTGTAATGCCCCCTCCACCTTCCAAAGCATCATGAATCATGTCTTTCGTCCCTTTCTCCATCATTTTGTCTTAGTTTTCTTTGATGATATCCTCATCTATAGAAAAACTTGGATAGACCATCTCACTCATGTGGATCAAGTTCTTCATCTCCTCTCTCAGCACCAACGTTTCCTAAAACAGTCTAAATGTGCTTTTGGTGCCTCAGAAGTAGAATACTTGGGTCATCTGGTTGGCAAGGATGGTGTCAGGGTGGATCCAAAAATGATTGAAGCTATGCAAGACTGGCCGCAACCAAAGACTCTCAAAATCTTGCGTGGATTTTTGGGATTAACAGGGTATTATCGCAAGTTTGTTAAGAACTATGGAAATATTGTAACACCTCTCACTGCTCTCCTAAAAAGGAACTCTTTCACTTGGACTCCAGCCACTGCTCAATCTTTTCAAACCTTGAAGACAACCATGTGCACCACTCTAGTTTTGGCCCTCCCTGATTTCACAAATACCTTTGTGTTGGAATGTGATGCCTCAAGGAAAGGAATCAGCGTTGTCCTTATGCAAGAGGGTCGACCTTTGGCCTTCACCAGCAAGCAACTGTCTGAAAGGAATCTGGGCAAACCCATTTATGAAAAGGAAATGTTATCTATTCTACATGTCGTTGATCTGTGGCACCCTTATCTCTTGGGGCAATGCTTCCAAATTAAGACCGACCATCAAAGCCTCAAGTACTTTCTAGAACAATGCATTTCCTCCCATGAGCAACAAAAATGGGTGACTAATCTCTTTGGTTATGATTATGAGTTCATTTACAAGAAGGGTAAAGACAATGTAGTGGCGGATGCATTGTCTCGAAAATATGAAGAAGAAGGCTCCCTTTTTTCTCTTTCCTTCATTGTACCCGATTGGCTCCAAGCTGTGCACCAAGAATGGCTTCAAGATCCCAAAAGTTTGCATCTGATCCAACAATTGCAGACCAAGGCTCTGAATCCCCCAGGGTACTCTTGGCTCTAGGATGAGCTTTGATACAAAGGCTATTTGTATTTAAGTAAACAATCAAAGCTTAAATCCATGGTACTTTCTAAGCTTCATGCTACACCCACAGCAGGGCACTCAGGGTTCACCAAAACATATGACAGGGTCAAACGTTCTTTTTTCTGGGATGGTATGAAACATGACATCCGTAATTTTGTCGCTGAGTGTGAGGTGTGTCAATGCAACAAGGGAGAAACAGTCAAATCTCTAGGCACACTACAACCACTTCTGATTCCACCTGCTATTTGGAAGGATATCTCTATGGACTTTATTATCGGTTTACCCAAATCATGGAATAAATCAGTCATAATGGTGGTTGTGGATCGCCTTTCCAAGTATGCTCATTTCTACGCTCTTCAACACCCATTTACTGCATCCACGGTGGCTCAAATTTTCATGAACCAGGTCTTCAAGCTTCATGGCATGCCACACTCTATTGTTGCATGCCACACTCTATTGTTTCTGATTATGACCCAACTTTCACAAGCAATTTTTGGCAAGAATCTTTTAAGCTATAGGGCACCCAATTGCATCTCAGCACAGCTTATCATCCCCAAACTGATGGTCAAACAGAGGTTGTCAACAAGTGTTTGGAAACATATCTGAGGTGTTTTGCCTTTGAAAAACAACATCAGTGGGCTCAATGGTTACCCCTAGCCGAATGGTGGTACAACACTTCCTACCATACAGCTACTCGCATGACTCCTTTTGAAGCGGTATATGAATAGAAGCCACCTTTAGTTCTCTCATACTTACCGAGTACCTCGAAGGTCCAGGCAGTTGACCAAACACTTACAGTTTGAGAGGATATTCTTCGTACCCTTAAAGAGAACTTGGTCATGGCACATAATCGCATGAAGAAACAAGCAGATCAAGTTCGCTTTGAACGTCAATTTGCAGAAGGGGATCAGGTGTTTCTGCGACTGCAACCATACAAGAAAACTTCCCTCGAGGCCGAGCATTGTCAGAAGAGAGCGCCCAAATTTTATGGTCCTTATATAGTTCTCAAGCATGTGGGACAAGTCACATATCATTTAGCTCTGCCCAGTCAGTCGAAGCTACATCCTGTTTTTCATGTTTCATGCTTAAAGAAGGTGATTGGAACTAGGTGCCAAATTCAAACCAACCTTCCAGAGTTAGCTGAAGAAGGATCCATTTGGCTACAACCTGAAGTAGTTTTGGACTAGCATGAGCGTCGCCTGTGTTAGAGAACAATCAAGGAAGTGCTAGTCCAGTGGAAAGATACGACTCTAGCAGATGCCACTTGGGAACCAACTACCATTCTGCAGTAGTTTCCACATCTCAAGCCTTGAGGACAAGGTTGTTTTTAAGGGGGCAGACATGTTAGGGTCCTAACCCGCACATAGGTAGATCAATATATTCAGATGTAATAAAGTTCAATATTAATAAGGCCTTTCAATAAAATAGAATAAGGTGGATGTAAGAAGACCTAATAGAAGCTTCCGCTTCTAGAAGGATCTTCCTCTAGATGCTTCTCTTGATAGACATATTTAGTATAAATAAGGGTTGAGGGTATGAAAACCCTAGCTTGGAGATTATTGTAACAAAGCGCTGCTCGATTGGAGGTTTCCCCCTCGAAGAGGCCCATGAACATTGCTTTCTGAATCAAAGTGCTATTTCTATTGTTGTTCTTATATCATTTATGTGTTATTGTGGAGATTATGCTGGTTATATTACTGTTATTCTGCCATTTCTAGCATTTTATTTATGTTCTACATATTTCTTATATCTAGTATCTTGCAGAATCCTAACATGTATTTGACCCAAGGAGGCCACACATACCACCATATTGAACACAATTTTTATCCCTTCTCAGGAAAATACAAAAAGGATTTACACATATGGCTGTAACAATCTCTTCAATATCTCAAATGGGGTTTTTCACGAAATCTTCTTTTTCTTCTTGGTTTGAGAGATATCATTGATTGAATATTAGCATGTATTTGACCCAAGGAGGCCATGCGTACCACCATCTTCAATGAGATTATTCTCCCTGATCAAGAAACTACAGAAGTATTTCCACATATGGATGGAAAGATATCTTCAATATATCAAATGGTTATTTCATAGAATCTCATTTGACTTACTGGTTTGAGAGATATCATCGATTGAATCTCAACATGTATTTGACCCAAGGAGGTCACATGTACCACCACCTTCAAAGGTATTTTTCTCCCTGCTCAATAAATTATAGAAGGATCTCCACATATGAATGAAAATATCTCTTCAAGATATCAAATGGGTGTTTCACAGAATTTCATTTTGTTTTCTGGTTTATGAGATATCTTTGTTTGAAGCAACACATGTATGTAACCAGCATGGTCGCACACCCTTCAAATTCGACCTGGTTTTTATCACTCCATGGGCCACCTTAGAACAAGTTCCATATACTGATGGAAAAATATCTTCATTAGCTCAAATGGGTCTTCAACGAAATTTGATTTCATCATCTGTAGAAGAATTTATGAATATGTTTGCAGAAGGATGTTCACAGCCCCCAAAGTCACAATTTTTCGATATTATTTTTTAAAATTTTGGGATTTTATTAAAATTTCTTTATTTTTGTACCCATGTACAATGTCATTGTCAAATAGGATATGGGTCAACCACACGAAACCCTTCTCTTCATTTGGTATTTTCACATTGTAATCATAATGGTACGATAATAGGGTTTCTCTTTTTAGCATCGGTGAAATGATGGGGACCATCATTTTCTAAGGGGGGATGAATGATCCGAATTTTAAGGGGGTATATGGTCTAAATTAGGATGCAAATTTCATAAAGGTATAAATATAATATATGTCGCATGTTTATCAAGTAGATGCCCCCCTCCTCATTAATTAATTGGGATAATAGGTTGCCCATATGGGTCAAAGAGAGTCCCACCTCTCCATTATTGTATTGGGGTTTATTTTCCACTACTTAGTTAGTTGGGTAGTCGTATCTATTATTATAATAATATAGACTCATTTAATGAGCTCTATAAATTATTTTATTGTTTTTTATTTTCCAATACTTAGTTAGTTGGGCAGTTAGATCTATTATACTAATAATAGAGACTCATTTAATGATCTCTTATTGACTTTGTCCAATGGACCATTTTGTATTGCTATATAAATTCCTATCAAGCCTTCTCATAATATCAAGTTACTAATTTTGGATTCTCTCATATTTTCTATTTTTCATTGTGAGATTAATTATCTCTGAGTGATTTACTAGTAATTAGTTTTAGAGGTGAGGCTCCTATTTGAGCCTCACCTCCCGAGGACTTCATTTACATGTTTTTTCCATTCTTATTTTCATGCAATATTGGCACATCTAAGCTCCTCCTCTCTCGGCATTTAAGCCATCGAGATCTCAGCTCCCGAGATCCGGATCAAACTAAGAGATCCTGGGGCCTAATGGGGGCATTGGGCCCAATCTTTGAATTGACCTTCTCAAACATTTCAAACTCCTTGAACTCTATGAAAATATTCTTGGAAGATTCCTTTTATGAAATAGATATTCTCTCTAGATGGTGCCTTCTAATAGGGTCACCTGTCAATTTTAGACTCCATGTGGTAGGTGATGAAATTGTCCATGTGGATTTCCTAGGTCATATGTCTTCTCTTGACCATGCCACCTATCCCATTGTAGTATGAAAATTTAACCTTCCTTAGAAGTGTTTATACTTTATTTGAACTATGAAATCAAGCCTAGAAAACACTAATTTAGTGAGAAAGGGTCTCAATGGAGGAATTGGCCCCAATGTAGAAATAATCCAAGGAAAAACCCTTGAATATTATAATGGGAGCCTAATTGGGAGATCGACCCCGATGAAAAAATCATCCAAGGTAAAAACCTTGAAGAGTGCGGAGGGGGGCCAATTTGGGAGATTGTCCCTAATGCATAAACTAGCCAAGGAAAAACTCTTGAATAGTGCAATGGGGTCTCAATTAGGAGATCTAACTTGATGTCGAAATTAAATAAAGAAAAACACTTGAACAATGTAGAGGGTTACCAATTGGGAGATCAACCACAATGTACAAATTGACCAAGGAAAAACAATTGAATAGTGCATATCTTGGCACAATTGGTAGATTGGACCTGATCCAAAAAATGGCCTATGTAAACACTCAAACAATGCAGACGTCCTAATTGAGAAATCAACCCTAATTTGGAAATCAGACTAGAAAAAATATTGGGAGATGATGGAGAAAACCAAATGTTTTTATCCATTTTTTGGCCCTTGGTTATGGAATAAAGCGAAGATCAAGGAAGAAAAGGGAGAATGCAAACTGCGTGGAAGATACAGTGACTATTCTTGGGTCGAAGTGAAAAAAAGAGAAGAAAAGATGGAGCGAAGCCCAATAAAGCAAGTCGTTGGACAAGGAGATCGGGGATGATAGATAATCAAGGAAGAAGGATAGTGGATAGGTCAGCAAGTGGAAAAATCCACCGTTGGATGCTTTGGATCACTGCACGAGAAGAAAGGAAGGACAGGCTGGTGAAGCCTTGAAAACGCGGGTCAAGTTGACCTAGGTTGTTAGACACCTAGGGTTTTGGTATCTAGGGTTTTGGACACCTAGGCTTAGAACTAAGGATGTCAGTGAGTGATTGTAATGCATGAATAAAGGTCAAGAGGACCTGGGTTGGGTTGGTATCAAGAAAGGTTTTCATTGTTTCTAGTGATCGATCTAATTGTTGTGAGAGACTATTGTGGAGAGAGAGAGAGAAGTGTTGAGTGTGACAACATTTTGGTGTTGTAAGATCTTCAACTGGGTGCATAGGGAGGGGAGAGAAAGAGAGGAGAAGAGAAGAGATCTTCTATCTAAGAGTGCAGACAAGAATTGTATGCTTTACTTAAATATAATACATCACAATTATGTGGACGTAGCCCTAGAGAGAAGGTGAACCACATATATTTTGTGTTCTGTGTGATTGATATTCTATCTCTGTCATTGACATACTTTGTTTGCATTTCTGTTTTAGATCTGCTAAGGATGTGAAGAATAGATCTAAATTGATAAGTGATATATGAATGTTGTGTTGTTCTTGTGTTAGATCCACTTGATATTCCCTTTGGTTGTATACATCACTATCCCGCAACCCCCTCATAATGTCTTTGGGTGAGACTGCATCTGCTTCGCAGGTGTTTCTGAAAGGGCCAATATTTAGGGCTTGTTGGTGCACTCTTGGAGTTGAACCCTGGGTCTGCCCCTATGTCAACAAATGGTTCTGTTGTCAGGATAGGAATCTTCTTAAGGAAATGTCAAGGTGGTTTCCATCAAAGACAGAGATTCAAAAGTGGATAGAAGATCAAGAAAATGACTTCATTGAAGCTTATAACAAGAACCCTAATCTTAGATCAGAATATTGGCTGGAGAAATATATCGTTACTGATATACATGAAATTTTCTTTGGAGGAATCCATCAGGAGCTATATGAGTGGCTAGCTAGATTAGCAGATACCCAGTTCGAGATCCAATCTAGACTTCCTATTGTTTGGATGTCGAAGTTGATCAAGAAGGTCAAAAGAGTTGATAACGTTGTATCACGAGATGTAGATCATTGATTTGATAGCACCATCAGAGGGTACATCACAGAGTTTGTTGTTGACAGAGTAGAATCATATAACCAAGCCAAGAGATATTTCTTTAAGGGACCCAGAGGGAAATTTCTTCATTTTCTGAAGCTAATAATCAGTATGCTATTGCATGAGAAGAACATATTTAAGACACAGTATATTGGTCAGATCAAGAAAGTCTAATTTTCAAGAATTCAGACAACGACAATGACACAGAACATGGAAATATCCGCAGTGGGAGAGTGTTAAGAGAAGTTCACCTTGCGAACCTGTTCAAGTAGAACTACGGGGAGGAGGGTTTCTACAGTGGAGAAGAGGTAGATCTAACAGATGAAGAACATTCAAAACCCACTAGGGTAGAGGAAAGAGAAGTTGAAGAGCTTTGCTAAAGAGAACCTGAAACCTTAGAAACTACATAGACCATCGAAGTAAGTATTGTTATCCCTCCTGTTGATTCAATAGTATTAAGAAACCATAGTAATCCTAGCCACCAGAGTACCCAGAGCACTATCAATAGTAGCCCACCACATATTTAGTCAGGAACCCTAGCGATATCTATGGTAGATGAGATGCGAATTCCTATTTTTAGGGGAGATGGATCTGAAGATCCTGATCAACACTGGTTCCTATGTGAAGCCATATGGAACATTAAGAATGTCACATATGAAGTTATCAAAATAAATCAGTTTAGTACAACTCTCATATATTGCGCATTAATTTGGTACATGAATCTTGTCCAAGGACTTGCACAACCTAAACCACTGAACCAGATTAAGAACACATTGATTGCAGAGCTCAAGAAACCCAAGTCAGAGTCACAATGTATTACAGAGCTGAAGGAGATCAATAATAAGGTATATGAACCTATTTGGGAATTCGTTCAGAGATTCAAGACCTTAACGAGTTGATTGACTTTTTAGATCCCAGACGAACAAAACAAGGAATGGTTCATTGCTGCCCTTCTACCACACATCAGCATTCCCTTGATGCAACAGAAGACTGCTTCACAGGTTGAGGCATTGGAGATCGCCATTAAGCTAGAATCAACCCCTATGGGAGAATCCAGCTCATGTATGAGTCAGATCTTGAGTCAACTAACTAGTTTGTCTCTGCAGGTTGAAGATATGAAGAAAGACAAAGGAAAATATAAAAGAGAAGACATCTGGTGTGTCATATGCATATCATAAGGCCATGATAAGGAACATTGTCCCCTATTCAATGACTACTTGGCTTCTGGAGCCCAGATCTCTTTAAAGAAAGTCACCTTACCTTGGTGCGAAGTATGCAGAAACATACATCACCTTGGTGAGTGATACTACATGCAAAAGTAGGTTCAGACACCTACAAATGTGTACTTCTCATTTTGTAAGTCCGTAGGACATGATGATAGGGATTTTAGGGATTACAATATCATGCATGAAAGGTCGAGAGACATATATAATATTCAAGGTGAAGTACAACAAGAAGGAAACATTACACAGTATAACTCTCTTGGGAGAGGAAACTTCAATCCTCACAGTGGATTTAGAGGGAGAGGATGAGGAGGAGGAATGGGATGAGGCTGAGGCCAGATCATCTGTTATAACTATGCACAACTAGGACACCTCACAAGGGATTTCCAGAACCCTTGTACTACTTGAACCTATTGTAGCTCGTTTGACCATGTTATAAAAGATTGTCCTGTGCTGCTAGCTAAGCTTCAGGAAAGACGAGCACTTCAAAAGAACTCACAAGTGAAACTGATATATGCTGAAACTCGTGGAGAAGACCCTAGAGTCAATTTTATAACCAGAGGAGGTGTTATTACAGGAGAAGATAGACTGACCCAAGGAAAGATTACCGAAGACTCAGGAATCAGGAAAGCTACAGAGAATACACAAATGTTTGATGCGAAGAAAGAAAGATAGACATTTGAGGAAGCCAGAAAAGAGTTCAGAAGAGATCAAGTTTCTTCATCAAAGACAAGACTAGAAGTGAGAGAATATGGAATGCCTATGGAATTTGATCAGTCTACTTCGCCAAAAGAAGGAAAAGAGGTAAGAAATCTCATGGAATTTTTACATACTTGTATTAAGTTGATTCAGGACGAAAGCATTGTACAAGAATTACAAAATCTAATCAGACAATATGAGCTAGGAAGGATAGACCGCTTACTGAATAGGGAAGTAAACCAAATCGGTAAGAAGAGAAGGACAAATAAGGAATTACATTTGAATGCTCAAATAGGAGAGTATGAGATAGACTATGTAGTCCTCGACTTAGGGTTGGAGGTCAATGTCATGACGAAGCAAACCTGGGCACAGATGGGAAAATCGAAGTTGATCTATTCCCCTATCAGGCTTAGAATGGCTAATTAGTAATATGTAAGCCCTTTTGGAATATTAGAACAAGTCCCTATGGACATCGATGGAGTGAGAACATTTGCAGATTTTGAGGTAATTGAGATTATTGATGACAACTATCCTTACATTGCGCTGTTAGGAATTGATTGGGCCTTTGATAACTCTACTATTGTTGATTTAAAGAAGAGACATATGAATTTTGAAAAATATGGCCTTAGGTTCATCGCAACTTTATATCCAGATGAAGGTCAGTGGTACACAGAACCTATCAGAGAAGAAGACCACGCATATGCACTGGAAAAAATATATAAGCTAACAACCAGACAACATGATTACATTAATCCTACAGCTGATGGAAACTTAAGCTAGCAAAGTGATAACGCATGTTCATCAGACTCAGAAGAAGCACTGGAGAACTGATAGAATAAGATGTATGAAGTATCTACAAGAAGATGTGCTAGAATAACCAAATAAGCTTGCTGGATCAACACAACAGTAAGTAACTTACCCACATTTGATGGTTTGAATCCGTTAGAAGCCTTCCTATCAGACTTTGAAGAAAGTGTACCAACACAACAGATTTTGTTGGCAATGGATGAGGCCTTGAAATCCACACCAGCAAGATGGTGGGGGATGCACAAAAGTAATATCACAGACTGGACACAATGTTGTACTTTGATGACAATGCGGTTCTCAGCACAAGTAGAAGGTTGTAAAATTCGCTACACAAGTTGAAGTTGCCCAAAGGAACATGTGCGAAGCTGTGAGGAAGCCTGGAGCCATATCCCACAAGATCAGTGGGTACACAAATTCATCAACACGCTAGACATGACACCTATCAACTGGTACCTTCAAGTAGAACTGCGCCTCATCACTACAAATTGGCAAGGTATGACTCAGAATTTTGTAACCACCTTCTTATTTTAAAGTCAATATCCTTCAGTAGATCAAGCACTGCAAGTTGTGCGACATAAAGTATTCAAGGAGGTATCTATCCTTCCCTTATAACAAGAAGAGGACTAATGGACTATGCCTCTCCATAAATTGCAGGGCTTCTATAACATCAATGTCGATGAAGATGATGATCAGAGGAAGGTGAACATCATAGAATCAGAGGGCTAGAGAGATGTGGAAGGACCAGGAGTTGAGCTGCCATTCATTGGACATCCAATCAAGATTAATAAATTCAATATTGGAATAGAGCAGACACCTAAGTTTGCAAATGTTGGGGATTATTGGGATGTTTCTCTCATTGATAAAATTACAGAGTTACTGCATGAATATTAGGACTTGTTTCCAACCAATTTCACTGATATGAAGGGAATTAAAGGGCCTATGGGAGATATGAGGATCCCTTTGAAGCCAGATGAAATACTAGTCAAATAGAGACCTTACATATTGAATCCTAAATACAAGGAGAAAGTGAAGATTGAGATTGACAAAATGTTGGAAGCATGGATTATAGAGCCTGTGGAAGAGTCAAAGTGGATAAGCCCTATGGTGGTGCAAGATAAGAAAACAAGAGAAATCAAGATATGCGTAGATCTCAGGAAGATGAATGATGCTTGTTTTCATGACCCCTTCCCTACACCATTCTCCAACGAAGTGATAGATAATGTGGGAGGCCAAGAAGTATATTCTTTTACATATGGATTTTCAGGATACCATCACATCCAGATTGTCAAGCAAGATCGCCATAAGACCACATTTGAAATAGAATGGGGATCCTACCAATATACAGTGATTCCATTCATATTGAATAATGCACCAACCATATTTTCCAGGGTGGTGGTCGAAGCGTTCAAAGAAATTTTTCATAAATTCCTAGAAGCATATTTTGATGACCGGACTATGTTTAGTTTGTTGAAAAATCACATTGAATGTCTAAGTCTAATGTTGGATAAATGCAGGCAGTGTCAAATTTCTTTGAATATGAAGAAGTGCATATTCTTCTCACCATTTGGAGCACTGTTAGGTCATATTGTATGCAAGTAGGGATTGTTGGTGGACCCATCTAAAATTGCCATTATAGTTGATTTGCCACCTCCCACTTCACTCAAACAACTGTGCACTATGTTGGGACACACAAGATATTACAGGAAGTTCATCAAGGGATATGCTCAGATTACAACACCCATGGAAAAACTGTTGAATAAGGATTGTCAGTTTAGTTGGATAGAGGAATGGTAATAGAGCTTTGACACACTAAAACATAAAATGGTAATTGCGCCCATTCTGGTTTTCCCAGATTGGACCAAGGAGTTTGATGTGCATGTCGATGCGTCTTCCATTTATTTAGGAGTTTTGTTAGCGCAGTCATGAGAAGGATATATTGACCACTTGTTAGCCTTTTCTAGCAGGAAAATATCAACTGCTGAGATCAACTACACCACTACTGAGCGAGAAGGATTGGTCATGGTGTATGCATTGCATAAATTTTGTTACTACTTGTTGGGTGGACACTTTAAAATGTTTATTGATCACTTCACACTAAAATAGCTAGTCAACAAGCTAGTGTTAGGGGGAAGGATATGCAAATGGTTGTTTCTATTTCAAGAATATGATTTTGAGATCATAGTAAAGCCAATGAGAATGAACAAAGGTCTTGACCACTTGTCGAGGTTGGAACATGGTGAAGAGACAACCAGTTTAGAGGATGCATTGTCAGATGCACAGTTACTGTCCATTAGAAATATCGATGACCACTTCGCAGAGATAGTCCAATTCCTATCAATAGGAATGGCACCTAGTGAGTATACAATTCCTCAAAAAAAACAACTAGTAGTGTGCACTGCATACTTCTCACTTATAGTTGGACATCTATACAAGATGGGACCTGATGAGATATTGAGAAGATGTGTTATGGAGGTAGAACTACCACTGATCCTTGTCGAATCTCATGAAGGCATCGTAGTAGGAAATTATGCAGGAAAAGAGATTGTGTGGAAGGTTATATGAGATGACCTTTGGTGGCCTACCTTACACAGAGATGGTAAAGAATATTCCAGAGCCTGCAATGTGTGCCAAAGACTTGGGAAAACATCCAGAAAAGATGAAATTCCATTAGTACCACAACTGACCTTACAATCATTTGAGAAGTGGGCCATTGAATTTGTTGGACCTATAAATCCACCAGGAAAGCGTACAGGAGCAAGGTACATAATTAAAGAAACAAAATACTTGACTAGATGGGCTGAAGCAAGAGAAGTCAAGGACTCTAGTACAACTACAGTTGTGCACTTCATATTTGATGACATCATAACCATGTTTGGATTCCTAGAGATCCTTATGAGTGATCAAGGAACAGATTTCATCAATAAGACAGTTGCAACCTTGATTGAATAATTTGTAGTCCACCATTAGAAGATCACACTGTACCATCCACAAGCAAATGGGACAATTGAAGCATTCAAAAAGATCTTGGAGATAACACTCATTATTATTTGTAGTGTGAACAAGGATGATTGGGACTTAAGAGTACCAACAGTACTTTGGGCCTATAAAACAACTTGCAAGAAGATGACAATGCAGACCCCCTTCAAATTGGTATATGGTCTTGAAGTTGTTGTTCCAATGGAATATCTGGTACCAAGACTAAGAGATGCCTTTACATATATGGATGACCTTGGCGTGGTTCAAGAGATGCTTGCACAATTGGTTGAATTGGAAGAAGATAGATTTATTGCAGGATTCCATCAACAGGTTCAGAAGGAAAGAGAGAAGGCCTATCATGATATGCACATCAAGAAGAAGGCATTCAAACAAGGTGATATAGTACTGGTATATGAGTGTAAGTTCATCAAACATCCTGGGAAGTTCATAACGCATTGGCTAGGGCCATACGATATCTCTTATGTTACAGAGGGAGGAGTTGTGCAATTAAAGACTCTGAATGGGGAGTGGAAGGAAGGATTAGTGAATGGGAGTCAGATGAAGTTGTACTATGACAACCAATTGCCTCGCAGCTCTTAGTGAAAGATAAAATAAAAGGGTCTAGGTACTAGGTGTAGTTGAAACTAGGTACTAGACACAAAAAATATAGTCTGCACAAGGGCTGGAGAGAAGGCAAAGAGCAGAATGCATAGGCTACACTGCGTAGCCTGGAGTCGAAGTAAAATAGGAAGCTTAGATTTAAAGTGTCTCAAAACGAGTCACATGTCAGTGTTGGGGGCCTTTTGTCCCTTGTTTATGGAAGAAAGAAAAGATCAAGGAAGAAAAGGGAGAATACAAACTGTGCGGAAGACACAATGACTGTTATTGGGTCGAAGTGAACAAAAGAGAAGAAAAGATGGAGTGTAGCCTGAGAAAGAAATTTGTTGGACAAGGAGATCGGGGATGATAAATAAGCAAGGAGGAAGGATCGTGGGTAGGTCAACAAGTGGAAAAATCCATTGTTGGATTCTTTAGAGCACCGTGCGAGATGAAAGGAAAGACAGGCTGGCGAATCCTTGAAAACACGGGTCAAGTTGACCTGGGCTTTTAGACACCTAGGGCTTTGGTATCTAGGGTTTTGGACACCTAGAATTAGACCTAAGGATGTTGATGAGTGATTGTAATTCATAAATAAAGGTCAAGAGGACCTGGGTTGGGTTGGTATCAAGATAGGTTGTAATTGTTGCTAGTGACCGATCTGATTGTTGTGAGAGACTATTGTGGAGAGAGAGAGAAGTGCTAAGTGTGAGAGCCTTTTGGTATTGTAAGATATTCTTCTGGGTGCAAAGATCAACCCTACAGTTGGGTGCGTAGGGAGGGGAGAGAAATAAGGGAGAAGAGAAGAGATCTTCTAGCTAAGAGTGCAGACAAGAACTGTATGCTTTACTTAAATATAATACATCACAATTCTGTGGACGTAGCCCTAGAGAGAGGGTGAACCATGTATATTTTGTGTTTTGTGTGATTGATATTCTTCCTCTGTCATTGATATACTGTTTTTTCATTACTATTCTAGATCTAATAATGATGTGCAGATTTGTTCTAAATATATAAGTGATAAGTTGTGGAGGAAAGGCTTGGTTTTGAATATAGTGGAATAGGAAAGGGAATTTGGGTTTAAAAGGTGATGGGAGGTTCAACAAGATGGACCACGTAGCCATGTGGTTCACCCTAGAGAGAGGGTGAACCACATATATTTTGTGTTGTGTGTGATTGATCTTTTGTCTCTGTCATTGATATACCGTGTTTGCATTACTGTTTTAGATCTGATAAGGATGTGCATAATAGATCTAAATTGATAAGTGATATATGAATGTTGTGTTATTCTTGTGTTAGATCCACTTGATATTCCCTTTGGTTGTAGCCATCTTTGTCCTGCAACATCCTCATAACTGCTTTGGGTTTGCTGCTGTGCCAACACCATTTGTGAAGGTTTCCAAATAGGATTGAGATAAATTTGGTTAAGTGTGAAGAATCCTTGAAAATGTGAAAGTTGTGGAAGAAAGGCTTGGTTTTGAATATAGTGGACTAGGAAAGGGAATTTGGGTTTAAAAGGTCATGGGAGGTTCAACAAGATGATAACAAGTGGATTCAACTACATCATTTCCTTAAGGGTAGTAATTGGAAGAATACCTTAAAACAATTTCCTTTTATAATGAAAACTCAATTGATTTCAAGGAGGATAAATATGTAGCATTATAACTGTTGATTAAGGTTGGATGTCATTGATGTCAACCCTTGAAGAAAGCCCCGTAGTGCAAAGGTTTGGGTAATGGACCCAAGGTTGTTTGATGTAAAAATGACTCATTATTGTCTTGTCATGGTTGATAAAAAGTAAATATGGATGAACTCCAAAGTGGTCCCCTTATGGTGAAAGCCCTCACGGGAAGACGCTTTGCAGAGTAATAGAACCCGTTCTTAATTGTGGAATAAGGAGATGAAGGAAAATGAATTTGTCAGGTAAAATATCCTATGTGGATAGGTCTTGTCATTCCATTTCCGGTGGTATGTGGAATGTCACATAACTCACGGTTAGAGAGTTATGGCCATGAGCAGTTGGATACCCCAGGTTTGGGTAATGGACCCAAGTTTGTTTGATGGATAATGGTATGAGTTATGATATATTTTAAGATAATAATATTCTATATGGATAATACATGTCATTACATTTCTGTTGGTATGTGTAATGTCACATAACTCCTCACGGTTTGAGAGTTATGGCCTTACGAAGTTGGAGGACCCTCATATGTCATCTAGAAGCCCCAAAAGGTCAAATTAGTCAAAGTGGTTTAAGAGATTTTAAAAGGTAAATAATAAAGTGAAGTAATGAGTGTATTATGATTCAAATTGAATACAAAATAAATTATTTCAATAATAAATTTAATGGAGAAATGAGAAGTGGGTTAACCCTAAAATAAGGAAAGTGGGGCGAAGTGACCTAGAAGATGTTTTTAAGGAAACTACTTGGAGAGTATAAATAAGAGGCAAGGCTCTCTCATTTTAATCACACTTGAGAATATTGAATATATATAGGTGTCTAAGGTAACCAAGGATATCTAAACTGAAATTTTGAGGAAAGGTGAAGAAAAGAAGGCCGGAATTCAAGGAAGGATAAATTCTTTTGATGGTGCTTTCTAAGGTATGTTATTTACAGGTCATCTCACCATTTTCACTATAAATTGTTTTCTATAATGATTAAGACCTTCCATGAACATCCCAAACTTAGACCACATTGCTCATCAAGCTCAACAATGATTCACCCCTGAGATGGGACTAAACTCCACCCCTAAGGCAAGGAATCCTAGGCTAGGCTGAGGTTATAGGGAAAACACACAATCAAAAGGAAGGATTCTCACCCTAGAACCACTTATGCCCACTACCCCCAGACTCTCCTTCCCCACATGCCTATTCCACCCCAGGAGTATACACCTTCTCTCTCACCTAGAGAGTTCTTTGGCTGCTAACCTCCCTTTCCTTGGGTTCAACAACAAACCAAACCAAAAATCTCTGAGCTCTGTGGCAGCTACAAGGTTCCTTCTAGGAGTTCTCTCCTTCCCCTACGCACTCTCTCACCTAGAGAGAGTCGCTCACAGGCCCAAAAACATATTCTTCCAACTTCAACTACCTCTCTCACCTAGAGAGAGTGTTGTACAAACTGGCCAACAAACCACACATGATCAACCACTACACATCCACCACAATCAATGGGAACCTATACACGAACACCGCAGGGTAGCTACAGACAGGTGCAATAGCATAACCAGGCTTAGTAGGGACAAAACACTTCCATTTTCTCAATCTGGCAACATGGGATAGACTCACACTCTGGATTCTCAGAGATGCGTGACGAGTTGTCCATGTAGGGGTCGATTCATACTCCACAGTTTAGAACAGAGAAGCAGTGTACCAGCTTTCTAGAGAAAACACAAACTTTTTCCCAAAATCAACATAGGTTTTTGGTTCAGGGGATGTACGGTTCAGAAGATGCATGAGGTCTCTTCTAGAGGTCAGACTGGTTTATGCTCAGACGGTTGGGTAGAATGGAGGAGGAACCCCCATCACGACTCATCTCAGCCATTGTATTTGCATGGGCTTGGGTTGACACTTGTCACCCATGAAACTGCATGCATTCCATCAACATGTGCCCCTCCCCATTTGGAAGTCACTTGTCATTCCAAAATAAAACTTAGGATAAAAACATATTATTCACATGTCTTTTTGGAATAATATTAAAATATTATTCCCAAGACTTAATCCCTTAGGCTCCACACTTAGCCCCCTTTTCCCACCTTCCAGCCCCTAATCCCTTGCCCACTCTGTGGAAGATTAGTCCCCCATCACTCATCCATCGTGTTGGCCTGCATGCAATGGTGTTTATATTTTTATTAATGTTCTGCATAGATACATGTACAAAATTAGGCTCTTGGTCTTCAACACTCAAGCTCTCCGGCCTAACCATCACATAATCCCACTAGCTTATGTAAACTTGGCTCACCAGCCTATAAAACATTATTACAATGCATTCTGTAAATAAGATTTACAACTGGGCTCGGCCTTGGGGACATTACAATCCCCCTCCCCTTATTTCTGCACTGTCCTCAGTGCAACTTTACACAACATATGCAAGCTTTTCAAAATTTTCAAAAAGATGTGGGTACTTTGCCCGCATAACATCTTCATGCTCCCATGTTGCGTCCTTAGGACCGTACCAGGTCCACTAGACCTTTACAAGCTTTATAGCTCGATTCCGGAGCTATTTTATTTTCCTGTCCAATATGCGCACATGATGCACTTGCAGGACACCTTCTGGTTCCACCTGAATCACATTCCAATCGATGACATGATTAGCATCAGGTATATATTTCTTAAGCAATGAAACATGTAACACATTATGTACAGTCATAGATGCAGGTAATGCAAGCATGTATGCAACTGGCCCAATCCTTTCCAGGATTTCAAATGGCCCACAAAATATTGCTTCCAACTTGGCGCAACTACCCAGCTTCAAGGAACTCTTGTTAGTTTTCACTTTCAGGAAAACATGATCACCCACTTTGAACTCTCTGTGGGTTATGTTCTTATCAGCATAACTTTTATGCCTGTCCTGAGAAGCTTTCAAATTCTATTTAATTTTTATCATTTGGTCCTCCATCTCCTTGAGCAACTCTAGCCCAACTACTACTCTATCAGTTGGATTATCCCAGCTCACTTGAGTGTTGCACTTTCTTCCATAAAGTTCTTCAAATGGGCTCATCTTCAATGATGCATGATACCCATTATTGTAGGAAAATTCTACCAAATGTAGGTAGTCTTCCCATCTTGATGGTTTGTCCATCACATACATTCTCAGCATGTCCTCTATTACTCTGTTCACCCTCTCTGTTTTTCCATCATACTTGGGATGATACGCTATACTAAAATTCAGATTTGTTCTAAATCCTTTGAACAGTCCTTTCCAGAAATTTGAGGTGAATTTCGGATCCCTATCAGACACAATCATTTTAGGAATTTTGTGCAAGCATGCCACTTCTTTTAAGAAGATATCAACAACATCTGCTACTTTGTGAGTGGTGTTCAGTGGAATAAAATGGACAACTTTTGTAATCTTGTCCACCACAACCATGATCGAATCATGCTACTTGCTTGTTCTGGGAAATCCTGTAATAAAATCCATGGTGACCACTTCCCACTTCCACTCAGGAATGGGTAAAGGCTGCAGCAACCCTGCTGGGTGCATATTCTCAGCCTTAACTTTCTGGCATTCTGTTATCACCCCATAAATTATGGGAATCAGTCTTCTGACTAATATATATCTCTCTCAGGCATATGTTTTCGCTCACGAAGCATGGCTCAGGTGATTCCGTTTCCTCCCTCCACTCTTGTCGCTCAATCCTCCATCACCTTGCTGCATCCTTCATCTGCTGCACCCTCTCCCCTTTCTCTATCCTTAGCCTCCATTATCCCGCCTTCCGTCCCTGCACAAATGGACTTAGGATAAAGCAATAAAGTTAGTCTAGGTTTAAATTGATTAATAATAACTATTTAATAATTAATTAATTATTAATTAATTAATTATTAAGTTAGTTAAGAAACTAGGTTAGCAGTTGGTTAGTCATTAGATTAGTTTAAATTAAATGAAACTATTTAATAAAACAAAAAATTAAAAATATTTAAAAACAAAACATTAAAAAACATTAAAAAACATTTTAAAAACAAAAAATAAAAAAATGTATTAAAAATAAAAAGAATATAATAAAAATTATATTAAATATAATATTAAAAATAAAATTGAAATAAAACAAATTAAAAAACATAAAACAATATATAATAAAACATTTTATAATAAAAAATAACAAAATTTAAATAAAATACAAAAAACATTTAAAAAATATAACAAATAACATAAAACATAAAACAAAAAATATAAAAATAAAAATTAAAAACAAATCAACCTAAGTCTAAACCTCACTCACTTATCCTA